>CM017188.1:5957072-6337072 GCA_004837865.1 Musa balbisiana | reverse complement strand
TGATGAGGAAGGAACTGAGAAATGTGTTTCTCTGAGGCAGTACATCCAGGATGAGGCTAGAGGAGCACTACCAGATCTTCAAGTTCTTCTCAAGTTACTATCATCACTGAGTTACAAACATTCAGCAAAGCGTTTGAAAAGAACTGCTGTCACGCCTGAAGTTGCACGAAAGAGACTGAAATCTGATATCACCAAGGAGAATGTTGATATCATTATTAGCAGGATGGATTCTGAACCTACAAATGTGCTTCCTAGCTATCAAAATGAATCTAGAAACGCAGTTAGCATTCCTGAATTGGATGGGGACAAAGATCGTAGAGCAATAGTTGCTGAGATATGGGGGTTAAATAAGCAGAAACCGATTACAACTGAACCAGTGGACGAACAAGATTTTTTTTACTCGAGGCTGCTTGATGTCCTTGCACTCTACATGGTAACTTACAACATTGTCTCTAGTTCTTAATTTTGATTGCCTCAGTGTCTAATGCACGAGCAGCAAGAAAAACAATTAAATCAGTAGTATTTGTTTCATATGTAAAATAGAAGAGAAAGTACTAGATGGTAGAGTTCAGCAATATTGTGAATGTTGGCTCACCTCTAGACTATGTCTAATGCTTTATATTCTCGTTTATGTTAACTGAGGTGTAATTTTTATTTTGTTATTGCTTCTTCTATAAATATTAAATACTACTGCTATTTGCACGCATACTCTCCAAGAGTTTGTTAGAATCCTCAAAATCATTATACATATATGTATAGGTGTTCATATTACAGATTTTCTGAATATTCACTGACTTAATATGAGACAGAAACTGTTTTTATAAGATTAAATACTTTCTTTTGGTATTTTTGAGGATTTTTGTTAAAACATTATATGGTTTTGTTTAATATGAATTCATAAAAAAATCACCATTTATATTGTATATTCTGTTGGTGTGTTAATTATATAACCAATTTTTTCCTGGTACCCTCTCCCTTGATTTAAAATCTCTCTCATACCAGCGGGACAAGCTAGTATTTACTGGTCCATATAGCCAACCAGGATGTGAACCAGGTGATTTCGTCCATTTCTGTCCAAGGCAGGTTGTACCACCTGGTCACCTCACTATATCAGGCTTCTCTGGTGGTAAAGAGATTGTTACCAAAGGGTGTCCGATGGTAAGTGTTTTGATTAGAATCAGGATCATTCTATAATTTGTGGCAGCTGTCACAACTGTTAGTTCTCCTTTTATTCTTCTCTCTCTCCCTCCATCTATGTCTCTTTAATTATTTCTCCCTCTCTTTTTCTCTATTCCCCTCCATCTTCTCCTTGTTGATGCCGCCGCTGCCTCAGCTCGCCGCATCACCATGACTCCACCCTGCTGCTGCGACTGTTGCCTCCTACTTGTCCTGCCCATATGTGTGGCGACCTCTTCTCCTTGTTTTCAGATCCAGGTCCAGTACAATATAAGTTTCAGATCCTCTGTGTCCTCCTCATTTAGTTGGGCCTGTACGGATCCTAAACTGTATGGTTACCATACAGGTCTGTCTGAAACCTATATTGTACTGGACCTGGATCTGAAACTTTGCTCTCTATATTGCTGTGATGTGTATTGCTTGAGAAATTATAAATTACTTAGTAGTTGACTAGTTGTTTGGTAGATGATAGCAGTTACCATCTTAAATCCAAAACTTGTGAACAAATCAGAAAAGAGTGCCTATCCAATGCTTTTCTGGCAAGTCTACATTGTTATTTTAGAGAATTAAATGAAACAAATGCTTAACACATAGTGAAACTGTGAAACAAATCATGAAAGAACAATGTATATTGGTACATGTGTTACATGTAATTCTGGAGTCCTTTGTTTGGTATTATTCAATGTCAATATCATTCAGTGGATATAAGGTACCGTTTGGGTAATGTACACATAAGCACCATCCTTAATAGTCTTTCTAAGCTTGTTTTGTCATTTGTATAGAAGAGTTATCCTTTTTCTTGAAGAGGTCTTATACAAATGCATTCACCATGTAACGTTTTGAACTGGTTTCTTGCAGCGAATTTTGCCTAGTGCTTTTGAAGGCTCTTTTGACTTCTTCAGAATTCTACCAAGTAATGCCTTAAGTCTGCCTACAGATCAGCAACAGTCTCTATTATCTCTGTTAGTTGAGTATGTAGGTAAATCTTCTGGAACTAGTGCTCGAGCCAAAGTGCCTGATTTCATGTACAGACACCTGCAGCCATTGATTCATATTTTTATATATTCATCGGGCACACGTATCAGAGATCAAGCTTATGCATTGGCAAAGGCATCCCTTGTCAGCACTGGTGCCTTCGACCAGAACCTTTCGGAGATTGATGCCTGGTTAATATCTTTACCTGGTTATAGCAGATCAGTTTGGTCTAGGGAAAACCAAGGAACAGAAGCAATTCATAGCTTGTATGCAGTTGTCATCTCATTTCTCTGTGATGCTGTTTCAACAGTAGGAAATAACTTATACAAGCATCTTGATCATATGCACAAGCTTATCTCCAGTTTAGATGACTTTCAAGGTAAATGCTAGCTTAAAACCTAAAACATATTGGAATCTGTTAATCTCGAAAAGCTCACTGAAATTATTGGGCTGCAGATTGTAGGTTTTATTCCACCTAGCTCTGTGATCTGAGTGTTTTTCTGAAGCTACTTAGTAATGTATATACTAGTTTGGTATGCTTTTTAGTTATGGTCTTCTAAACTAAACAACATATTTGGAAACATACAAAACCTACATTGTATTAGTTAACTGTTAACGCCTTGAGGTTTTACATCTCCTTTTTAATGTACAATGTTTTGATTCAGTTCAAAGTTCAAACAAACTAATCAGCATATCTGGAAACTAATGAACATGACAAAGAGTATTTTTGGCATTAATTCTGTCCTGCCAATTTCATGCTAGGATACTTTTGAGTGAACAAGCATATTTTGGTGCATCCAAATATATGAAAGATGTGCCATAGGGAACAGCCCCAAAGTCATAGATTTGTTAGCAGAAACAAAGTGGTAGGATCTACCATTGAACTTTTAGAACCTGTTGCTATAATGCCATAATTTGGTGGAGAAACCACTCATCTTCCAGTATTACATGGAAAAGAGAAAGAAATATGACAGAAAGAACATGAAAATGAAGTGTTAAGTTTGTCTATTTTGTCTCTGAAATTTAAACAAGCTGTTAGGACATACATTCCTTGTTTTCTAACATCCATATATTATCTTGAAGCCTACCTTAAGGTTGTCTGCTATGTTGTTCCTCTTCTACCAATATTTTTTTTGGTTGTTCATCCCTCGATTGTACACCATGACAAAGTTATTGGTATATTATTAATGGGAGTCATTTTGTATTGACAAGCTGATGTAGAAGTTCCATGTTCCATCAAATTATATGCAATATGCTGACAGGGAGCAACATATATTGCAGGATCTACTATATTGATCTGTAGCTACTATATTAACTTTTTGCTTTTGTTGGGATTCTTAGAAGATTGTAAATTGATGACCCCTCATTGTTGGTTTGTGGTTCTCATGATTTTTGTTGTTTTTGACTGATGCTGCTTGTGGAAATTGATTATTCATTAAACTGGTTTGCTAGTAGACCTTTATTCAAGTTTATCTGGTATGCTGGCCTTCGTGCATGATTAGTTATATTTTTATCCTTAAGAAGATCTTTGATGTATTAGGCCAAATTTTGGCTTGTTTGATTGATATGGGATTACACTGCATGGTACAATACTGTCTTAAGGTATTATCACTGCCCCCATGATACTAAATCATCACTGTCCCCATGCTACTAAACAGCAATTCCCAGGAAAGATACTATGTTTATGATTTGGTTCTTGGTAAGTATAGCTTTGAGCTGTTACCTGTGGTTACTTGCACTACTATAGAGGACTTGCAATTCTTGTTTGGAATAGTTTCTTTCCCATTATCTTCTCATAAATGACAATTTCAAGAAATATACTTTATTTTTTCATGTATTGGTTTAAGTTATTCAGGTGCCTTTGTCTTTAATTTATTATCCTTTTTGTGTAATATATATTTGTAAATAAGAACCAATTTTCACATTCTGGTCAATATGTTTGCTAGTAGAAAGAGGATGCATTCTCTTGTTCGATAAGACTCAGTTTCCATTTTAAATGCTTGCAGATAATTCTCCTGGTTTTAGCCCCCTTATTATTTGTATCCTTCAGAAGTGCTTGAGGTTGCTTGAGTCGGATTCTGTGACCTTCAAGTTATATGAGAGATCTGCTATTTCGTTGTATGTGTCTAATGCGTTAAACTTGATTTTGCAGTCACAGGTATATGGGCTTCCATACTCTATTATATAATTTTTTAAAATCATCTTTCTTGATTGTGACACTGATGGAATATTTGACAGGTATACATGAAAATACTACCTGGTCTGATAGATTTGATTTTAAATGAAAAATTTGTTGATGATTCAAAGAGCTCTCTTTGTGAATGGAGGCCATTGAAAAATTTATTGTATTTTGCACAAAATCTTCTGAAACAGCAGAGATTTACTTTGTTACCCATGATGGAGAGTACCTCAGAAGGAAAAAACTCTTTCATATTAATATGTTCCAAGATAAAGGAGTTTATAGGTGGGACAAATTTAGGCAAGCAAGATGAAGTAGCCTTCGCATTTTTATCATCAATCATATGTGCATCACTTGAGGATGTCCTACGAAATCTTCATTTGCTGCTTACCATTGCCCCACTGCATTTTACTTCTTATATTCAATTCCTGTCATATGTACTCTTTCTTGAACCAAGGTTTCTGGCTGAAGTTGTTAACTTGTGGCCAAATATGTTCCGCGCTTGTCTGGAAAAGATTAGGAATTCAGATAGAAATGACTGCAGAGGGAATAATGATCATTCACTTGATCGAAATGATTTTATTCATCTCACTGAAATATCGTTATTCTCAGACAGCCTAGTTACTGAAGAATTGGCTGCTACTTCTTTAGGCTTATTCCTGAGGCGTGCTCCTTTCTATGCCCTATTTTCTGCATTTATGTGCTCTGGCAGTTACAGGAGCCATTCAACCAGAATGATGGATATATTGCATTCTCCTGATATTGTAGGTTTGCTAAAAATTAAGGTAACCGAAGGCTCAACTGATGACTTGGTTTTGTTTCTCAGATGTGTACTCTTTTGGGCCCATCAGATTCGGTCATCCTATGAAGCTGAGCCATCTGATACTCTTGAAGAACTCTTTCAGATATGCTTCACTGTGGTAGATTGCATCTTTGAGCAGGTTTTGGTAGATTTTGCTGGTCCCGCTGGATCTGTGACTGTAGAAAGATCTTCATCTACTAAATATGTTCAAGATGTAATAGAGCTCATCCTTAACCACCCTCTTGTGGCACTGTCCGTTCAATATCCTATATGCTGTAGCAGAACCCTTGCAGTTGATAAGTTGTACGATAGTACTGATTCTCTTCTAACCTACTCAAAGCAAAATTTTCACAACATGGACTCTCTTGTATTGCAGCTTTTAATTAAGATTTTTAAGGAATTCTTGTATGGGACGATTGGGAGCCATTGTTCATCTCAAACCTATGTTTTTGATGAACGAGTTTTGAAGGCTGCCAGGAACTTGATTCAGAAAACAGCTTTATTGTTCAGGGAAAAGTTTGATGCTTCTGTTGAGAGGAGAGATTTCAGTACGGTTCTTCCTTACTTTTACATCATTCACTCGATGATGCAATTTTTTTCTCCTTTTGATCTTCTTGAACTTGCTCACTGGATGTTCGGTAAAGTAGAAATTGACATTTCTGGTTGCAGTTCACTTCTTTCTGCTGTTCTTTTTTGTCTGCCGATTGCTGATGGTGCGTTGGATTTGTTATATGGTTATCTAAAATGGAGTCACCATACATCAGAACTCTATCACTTCTATAGAATAAGTAATAGAAGTTTCAATACGACCATTCTTCAGAAGGTTTATTATAGGATTCTTGATTTGGTTATACGTTTTGATATAAAAAGTGCAAATAGTTGTCTTTTAAAAGCTGTCAACTTTGTGTACAATCAGAGGCATCTAAAACCTCACACTACTTGTCTTCCATTATACATGTTTTTTTCTGGGATGGTCATCCATAGTCCAATGAAGTTAGTACTATGCTGCCTCAGTCCCACAAGCAAGATCAAGGCAACAATATTGTCATTACTTATGGAAGTAAGCCCACTGCATATGAGCATCTTTGGACAGATATTCTTGGCTATTTTTAACAAAGATTCATCTGATTTTGATGTTCAGAATACAGATGGTGCGTCGCCACTAAGAAATGGGGTGGCCATTAAGAACTTTAACTATAGCCTTTCTGAGGATGATTTTGTGATTCTTCTGCCTGCTGCTTTGTCATATGTCACTTCACACAGAAAGGATCTTAAGTTTATTGGAAGTATACTGATTTTCTATTCTAAGATTCTTTTGGAAAATTTGTCAAACTGGAAAAGCTACGTATCTGGCAGTGTTTTCCAGGAAGAGTATCATGAACTTCCGGTGACATCATATGAAGATTTCCATAATTGTTCGAAGAGATCTCTTCTTGGGAAAGCAGTCACTATGTTGCACTATTTTTTCATTTTAAATGGGGGTTCAGTTACAAAGAAGCAGCGTCTGAAAATATTTGATTCTGTTTTTCCACATTCGTTTGAACTACTTGATCATGATATCAAAATACTAAATTCTTGTTCTCATCAGGATTCCTTGAAACTCGTTATTGAAATTTATGCTAAAATATCATTTACGAGGTTATTGTTATCACCTGTGGAAAGTTTGACACAACGTTTGGAACCAGAAGAGTCCAATGAGATGACTCAGAAAAAGGAGTCCAAAAGATTGAACTGTGCGAAACTAAGGTTTATAACCATTTTGGTCAATTCATTGGACCAGATAGTCAGGATATTTCCTTTTGATGGTGATAGATCTTTCAGATCTTGTTCTTCTGACAGTTACAGCATTTGCAGATTCCTAGAACATTATATTTTGAACAACATCATTGAGTTATCTATTGAAAGTAAAGGTTGCCTTGACCAGTTGCCTTCTGTTCCTTTTCTGGATCATTTTATCAGATCTTGCCTTCTCCATAGGTTTGAAGACCCTGCTACCCTAAAGGCAATTCGCTGCTTTGTTGCTGCATTACCGGAAACCAAGAGGACATTTTCCTCTTCTGAAATTCTTGGGCTGCTGCTTGGACACTCTCAGTTTGTGTCCACTATTCTTTCTAGTGATTCTTTTTCCAATTCATCTGCTTTAATGGCTAATGAATCACTATTGCAACCGCTCCCAAGTATTCTGAAATCACTTGATGTCTCTTGTGCTGATCACAAAGCTTGTGAATTCAGGGGCATGACAAACCCTCACTTAGAAGAAAGAAAGTTGGAATTAATTAAGTTGCTCAGAGTGTTATATCATTACAAGAGTAGAGAGTACAATGTGGGACATGAAAACATTGATGGCAAGGATTCAAGGGAATTACTTGTTCTTCTTTTATCTGCCTATGGTGCAACTCTTAGTGAAACTGATTTGGAGATACTTCATCTCATGCATGAGATTGAGTCAAGTGAAGGATCTGAATATGATAAAATTTCCGAAATGGATTACTTGTGGGGTCTGTCTATCTTGAAAATAAAAAAAGAAGTGACACTTGGTCAGCTATCTTCTTCCTCCATGACACCTGGTTGTGAATCAGCTGAGGATCTACGCAAATTGCTATTTAGGGAGAATATTCCAGTTGATACAAAACAGTGCGTGACTACAGTTTTGCATTTTTGTTACAATCGATCTTCATTGACTGCCTCAATGTCATTGGAAAACCTTCTTCATGATAAATTTGGTGATACGATAGAGGTACTTCCCAACATCTTTTGTGATCATTCTCATTTCTTTGCTAAGTTACCAGCCACAAGTTCCTCATAATGCTTCTCCTCTATTGGCAGCAATCTTTAAAAGGTGACTTAGTTCTAGGGTATGATCCTGCGTTTATATTACGATTCTCACTTCATAGTCTTGTCATGGACTTCATTAAGCCTGTAGAGTTTGCTCAACTTGGCCTGCTTGCTATTGCATTTCTAAGCATATCTTCTCTGGATGAAGAGTTGCGAAAATTGGGCTATGAAGTCCTTGGAAGATTTAAATTAGCTGTTGAGGTATATATTTTTCATTAAATGGAATTATTAAGTGTAATTGCTCATGAGTCTTTTTTTTCTTTATGGATGTCTAAATGGAACTACCAAGTATAATTGCTTAAAAGAACATTTCCTTTCTCTCTGTTCTTTGATTCAGTTTTGATCTGATAGGATATTTTGTCCGCTCTTATCACTTACTATTCTTTTGTTCATGATTTGTTAGCATTGATTTATATGTTAAAATATATAGTGTATTCTTCTATCAACTTGGTGCGACTTGCATACAAGAGAGTGCAGTTAGGTATATCTTGCCTATCTTTTTACGTTTTAACATTTTTCATCCATCTTACCTAGCAAAGTAATGAGTTATGATATTGGGATTATCCTGTCAGTTAAAAAGGAAAGCATAAAATGTTTCACATGATTGTCTCTTGCTTTTCTTGTAATTCTGTATATCTTCGATCATCTAGTTTTTAACTTAAAAAAATGTACATCGAATCTTTTGTCTTGCTTACGGGTTTAAATTTTGAAGTATGTGTTATTTGAATAATAGCCGAACCAGATTGATGAGACAAGGTGATGTTTTAAAAAAGAATCAATTCTCACCTTGTTGGCTTTATGGAAGGTCACATATCCTGTGAAACAAGGACCTTTCTGTCCTTCGGAACTAATTCTCTCTCTATATTATTTAGCTCTACACTTACCGTTTTTGACACTAGAAGTATCAAAATTATTTCCTTCGCATTGGTGTGCTAAATGGTGTTTTTTAACATTACCAAACCAACAAAATGAATATTTTCTCTGTTTGATTGTCATTTGGTTCTATCCACTTATCCTTAACATTTTATTTTTCTGTTTTTAGCTATATTAGTTCTGATATGTTGATGTGCGTCACATGTTAGATGAGTCTCAGTGTCTCAATGCATATATTGCATCTTAGGTTGCATTGGATCTTCTACCCTTGCCTGTTTATCTTACTAAAAATTCTTCTTTGCCATGCTAAGCTAATTTTTTTCAGCAAACTGATGACCATAAATGATTTCTGCACTTTTAGTTAAATTATTTATAAAATGGTCAAACATCAATTTTCCAGCATGCTTTGCAAGTGTTTTTTTTGTAAATCTGGTGCATCATGTCTCTCTGTTGTGTCCCCTTCCAGTCTTTAATTTGATGCAGAATGATTTTTTTGCATCGTTACCATGTTTAGTATAAAGGTAGCCTTATATAAGCTTTGAAAGAGAAGAAGAACAAGCTATAAAACTCTCCATAGTTGAGACTTGTGGACTTAAATGAGGAATGCAATGTATAAGCCAGCAGTACCGTGTATGGTATTGTTATATGATATAATTTGATAAAGACAGTACAACACAAGCTATTACTGATGATGATGATTAATTACTTACCTTGTACCATGATGATAACTTGAATAGTTGCAAATCATGGTCCAGAACAGTTTGTACTTTAACTGTCTGTGCCTATTGAGCATAAAGATGGAGTATCTTTGAGGATTTTTTTAGAGAATGCCATGTATCAGTTACCTTGCATTATAGTGAAACCAGCAGTTTCTTCCATCAAAGATATTTAACTTGATTTGGTTGGGATATTAGAAATCATAAATGCAAACAATAAGAACTAAGATGAAATTAAAAGGAGAAAAAATATTTGGCTAGCTATATGTTAGAGGCAAGATTTTGATATCACTGCATCTGTATTTCTGTACAAGAAACACATTTTTTGCCTTTTCTAAGATAAAAAGGTGTATGCCACTTGACACCTATCTAAAAATTGTAGTCTCATTGACTGCAACAGATTGGAGTCCTTACCTTCAGAAGTAGAGCTTTATTCTTGTATCCATTACATTCTCTACTTTCCCAGCAAATGAGCATTGCCTTTTTCTCTTTATTTCACTGGCATAGAAAACTTCATTGTTTACTTTGCCAGTAATATGTATTTGATGTCTTTCCTGTTGTAGGCTAACGAAATAGAAAAAAAAATTGATGCTTTTGGATTACCTTTAGTGAATGTTGAAAGTAAGCTCTTGAATTGAAATGATATAACATTTATGCAACAAGTGTTCTAGGAGGGAAAGATTATTTGTTAGAGCTGTTTAGGATTTTGTCGAGCAATTTAAAATCTTACAGTTCTTACATGCTTTTGTCACAATTTTTAATTGAGTTTCTTTGGACAAATAATTTCATTTTATATTATATCTGCAATTTGAAGACTATCCATGATGCATATTAATTGGCTTAAAGATCATTTGTAGCATTTTAAATTGTCTTCAGCTCAAGCCACATTTTTCTTATGAATTATTGAATATAATAATCTTAAAGACTATACTGACAAAAGGAGCTCAAGAATGTATAAGCAACTAAGCAAGATCTTTCTATATGAAACATAAAAAAGATGCTAGTTACATGTGATGAAAGACGAAGAAAATAAAAAATGGAAACTGCCATAAGTGGATTTACTGGACAATATACATGCTGCACATCCTATATGATTCGATCTTCCCAGGTTACAGCTGTTAATGGTGCATTAACTCTATTAGTAAGACAAAATGTCTCCTAAAGTATCAAGAAATGGTTTTTCTCGATTTTTCACTTACTAAATTCTGCATAACTTGCTTTATGTGGAACAGAACTGTCGGAGAAATAAGGACTTGTTACAGCTTCAACTTCTTCTAACATATTTTCAAAATGGGATAACAGAACCATGGGAGAGAGTACCTTCAGTTTTTGCTATTTTTGCTGCAGAAGCTTCTTTCATACTATTGGACCCTAGGCAAAATCATTTCCTTACAATAAACAAGCTGTTAATGCATTCGCCCAATATGAATTTCAAGGTAATTATTTTCTTGGCTGTTGTTTTTATTTGTTGCGTGAAATTATGCATTATCATGATTCCATGTCAATACACGCGACTTTATCAAATGGCTGCGCCACACTTGCTTTCTGGATGCAGAGTGTTCCTCTGTTTCATGCATTCTTTGGAAGTACTTCCATCCATTTCAAAATGGAGCGCATGTGGATTCTTCAGCTTTTACATGCAGGAATAAATTTAGATGACGATGCTAAAATATATAGGAGCAACAAACTTATGGAATTCTTGCTAAGTTTTCATGCCTCTTCAATGTCAGATTCTCAGTCTAGTTTTCTAGTTCTTCAGGTATTTTTTTTCTAGTTGTTGTGATAATCAACTTATCTCTTTCTCTTTAATACTTTCTTGTTTCATGTTGGTGGTTATGCTGTGAAAAACTAGTATTCTATGTTCTTTTAACAATATAAAATGATAATTAAATTGAGGTAATTGCTACATGGATCAACTTAATGGCAGGACATTTTGGTGATGTATTGGGGGTTATAGGTTTGAAACACACTACACATTCATAAAATGCCTATTTAAAATCATTTTAAGTGCATATATGTGGTATTTCTCATTTAGCAAGTTATCCAAAATGGTGATTTTGTTGAATTAGTAAGATTGAAAAGTTGTGAATTATGCTTATGGTACAAGTTGATTTAAGCTGATAACTAGTGTGTAAAGAGGAGCCCTAACTAGGGGAACAGAAGGAAATCACCGTCTATGTGCTCATATGTTTGTGGTGAGAAATACTAAAATAACACAAGGCTAACTTGATAATTGAATGTACAATACAAAATGTATATTTCCTATTTATAAACGATGTTAATAATTCATTAACAGGTCAACTTAGTTGATATTGTATGTTACCTGTGTTGCTTCAACGAATATTGGGAAATCCTGTCATGCAAAAATTAAGAGGACATTAGAATTATTTGATGTTGTCGTGTCTGATTTATTGGCTTGGTTCCTATTGACATTTCTTTTCTTTGGAAGAAAGTCAGTGGGCACTTTTCTGTTCCTAGTGACTTTCAGACCAGTTGTGCAGTAGATAGTTTAGTTGGATGTATGGGATGCTTATTGATCTTGTAAAGGAATTAAGAGCCATGTTATGTATAAGGAAGTTTATAGAAGACAGTTCATGTTTGGAACAAAAAAACATGTTGGGAAATAGAAACATAAATTTGAGTTACGAAAGTAATTTATGTGTTTTCCAATATCATTAAAGTAATTAAATAAGGTTAATGGCTATTTTGCCTATGTGCTAGTCACTGAGTTTAAGTGTCTACTCAATAGGAAGTTAGGTGTCTCAGATTTAACCCAATTAAGTAATCTTCACTTGGGACCTGTAATTATATAAAAAGGCTTAAAGTGATATGATCTAAATGCAGTCAGACTCCATCTTTTCCTTGTTAAGAAAAGTTTAATCCTGGCATCTATATTTGATTCAGATGAGAAGTCAACATGAGCACTAACTTATAAGAACTTACAAAGAAGGTGTATGCTCGGATCAACTTGGAGAAAGTGCAGTTAAATAGAATAAGGACTACTTAAATGTATAAAAGTGGTCTGATGACTTCCTAGATGCAAGAAACTTTAAATGGGATCATGTCGATTGTCTCGTGTTCTTAGTTTTTTTATATGTATGCATATATATAATGGTTGGATCATCGAATATCTTTGAGATTAAAAGGAAAATTCTATGATACAATCGTGAGACCAACAATGCTTTATGGATATGAGTGTTGGGTAGTTAAGAAACAACTTATAGAAAAACTTTGTGTTGCCGAGATGAGAATGTTGAGATGGATGTATGGAGTTACTAGGAAAAATAAGAAAAAAATAATTTTATTCGTGAACAATTAGGTATTGTTTTAATAGAAGATAATATGAGAGAAAATCGTTTAAGATGATATGGGCATGTGTTTAGGAGATCTTCGGATGCGGTAGTCAGAAGAGATGAAATGATTAATGTTAATGGTACGAGGAGCGGTATAGGAAGATCTAAAAAGACTTTAATAGAAATTATAAATAAATATGTAAGTATTATGAACTTAACTAAACATGTCTTTTACAGATCTTAATAGCAGCAAAAGATTCATGTAGCTGACCCCAAATAGTTGAGACTTATGATTTTGTCACCGTTGTTGTTGTATATATATATATATATATATATAAAGGCGACGTCACCGAGGTGACTTTGCCTCGCGTGGGGAGAAGAGAGGCGATGTCGCAGATATATATATATATATACACACACACACACACACATACATTCAGCCATCACGGACTTAGTTGGAATTGCTTAAGTCGTGAGGCACTCTTGCGGCCAAGATGCAAACTTAGCTTGAGTTGCCTAAGTCGCGAAGCATCCTTGCGTCAACTTCTCGGACTTAGCTGGGATTGTCTAAGTCATGAGGTGCCCTTGTGACATACGCGTCCGCAAAGGGTCATCCTAGTTGCAACCTCGTACAAGTTCCGAAGGACCTGTAAAATAGAAAGTTGATTAGATTGAAAACGAGCGACAGACAAGTCCCAACGTCTCGCAAAGAGGGAAGCTTTACAAGCAATTCAATAAGCATCTTGTGTGCACAGGAGAATAGAAAGGAAGGAGGAAAACAAGGACTTTAGAAGGTAGAACGAATAGTTGCAAGTCCAGAAACAATTACTTACTGGGTGCCGGGCGCGAAGGCAAGTTCCCGTCAAGTTAACGTGCGAACTTGTGAAGAGTTTTTCAACGCTTGACAATATATCGAAGCCCCATCCAGCCCCGTGCCACCCGGGGGGTTCCAGGGTGCTGAGATGGCTGACGTTTTAGGCGCTGCAGCGGGCTGTAGAAAACAGCCCGCGGCACGCGAAGACGGAGCCATTTTGGGGCTTTTTTGGCCCTGCGCAGTGAGCGGTCGTATTGTGCGTTGCAACTTGTTCGAACATGTATTTTGACTAGCAAAAACACATAAAACTAAAGCAAAACAAGTTGCCATGTCTCTGTACAAGCATGCAAAAGTAACGAACGATTCGTTGAACGAAGTTGTTGCGAGTGCGCGACGACCGTTCGTGACAGAACGGTATATCGAAATATACTGCTTGGTATACAGTATCGTACCGTACCGAGGGAATCTCAAAACTCCAGTACAGTACGATATTTCATTCCTTGGTTTTCACCAACTATGAAAGCCTTAGACTATTGCATCACTTCTAAATCTCAATCTATGGATTCATCAATTATGCACTTAGGTGTGCACAATTATCCCTTTCCATGTCCTTGATGAAAATAATTATAGGTGCTTTCTAATCTTTCTTTTCCAAGAAAATGGGATTTTATTTCTTGTTTACATGTGTAAAAACTCCTCAACTCCACATTATCACATTCATATGGACTGTTTAAATATATTTTCTATTATGTTCTGCTTAAAGTTGTAGAAGAAGCAACTGTTTATTTGTTGGTGTAAATCTATGATGAAATTTCTTTTCAGTACTGGTTGTTTCTCAACTTCTTTCAAATTCTAGCTCGTTATAATTTATTACTTTGCGAATAATCTTTTTTTTTTAATTTAGAGAACACTGTGTTTTAATTTAATAATTGAATTTTGCTACAGATTGTGAAGAAATCTGTAAAAGTTCCTACTCTAGCTGACTATTTATTGAAGGAATGTGGTTTGCTTTCATGGCTATTTTCTGTTCTATCAATTTTTGGTGAAAGACTGGGCAGAAAAGAGAAACAATTTTCTCTTAGTGTCATGGAGTTGGTTTTGAAGGTACTACCTGATTTCACAGCTTGTTTTCATTTGTTTTCAGTTAAATATATCGTATTCCTTTTTGATGGTGATTACAACATAGATTTTAGTATCTTGATGGTGGATTTGTTTGTGACCGAGCGAATAGGACTAACTAGACATGCTCATATAACATGTTTTTTTTATTACAAGAAAAAGACACCTAAGCTTTTGCTAGAATCTAGTTATCGGATACTTGTAGCTAGGAGTTAAGTTGTAAAGCAAAAAATGCAAATTCGTTCGGATTGGTATATACCTACAGGTATTTATCAGTTCAGATGTGACACAGAAGGACAACCCAATTTTGGATGGTCCACATGCAGTGCAGGGCTTATCATCCCCTTTTTATTTTCTACCTTCGTCATCTCTCTCTCTCCTCTTCTTCTTTGTCACCTCCTGCCCTCCTCTTCTTCCTTCTTCTCTTCTTCTTGTTCTTCATCTCCTCTTCTTCTTCTTCATCATCCTCCTCTTTTCCTCCTCCCTTTTGGTACCATGGTATGTACTGCATTCCATGTGTTAAGATGTTGGTTCATATTAAAACCTATACCAGTTAGGTTAGCTACTGACATGGTATGGTGCTGAAATCACAACCCTTGTTGTAAAAACTAAGAGATTGGTTTTTGATGCAAACATAATGGCCAAATCTTGACTAGCTTGAGTTTAGAAGGTTAGTCACATAGGTGGAGTTGACGTTTTTTTCACGTAAGCTAAAATGAGCATCCTGATTTTGCTTAAAAAAGAACAGAAAACACAATATTTCCTGTCTCATACCCATTATAATTATCATACCAGGTAATCTGATGCCACATCTTTATCAGGTGATTGGTCTAGTGTTATTTTTTGTTTTTTTTCATTCTTAACTATTTTTAACTATTAGAGGGTCTAGTGTTGTGTTATGTTGTTGTAATTATTACAGCAAGTAATCTGATGCCACATCATTATCATGCAATATTGTTCAATAGATCTGCCTTCTAGTGTTTTACACTCACTATATTACATCAGAGCATGTATATAGGTTAGGCAATGTGTCTTCTTTATGTTGGGCTACCAGTCAAAATCATGCTACCTTTTATTGATAATTTTTTGTTTTTCATTCTTAACTATTTAACTGGCTTCTAGTTCATGACCTGGCTTTATCAGCATCATCAGCAAAACCAAGAGCTGCTACACAAAAAATCAAGCATAACTTTTATACTCTCTTTCTCTCTCAGATGGAGAGAATTAAATAGGGCATCTTCTTTAGGATTTATATATGTATACTACATTCTGAAATAACCTCAACCAGGTAGGATGCTGGCTGCTCCAATCAATGACCGGTTACACTTTTTAAATGATAAATATTGCGGAATCAATCTTCTTTGTGGTGCTTAAATATGGATGTGGATGGCATTGCCCTATCATTTACATAATTATGTAACATTTGTTGCTATTGCATTTTGATTGTTGGAATACTGTCATACCTGATTTTCCTTTTCTGGTTTTCAGTATGCTTTATTTAAATCCATCCCTCCTTAGTCCCTTGTCTATTGATTATTTAGTTGTTTGTACTTTGTGTTTTCATTCCTCTAAAATGCTCAACTGTGACTATCCAAGTAATTGAAATTTTAGATGATTTTACGACAGATTTTGGAGGGCCATGTTTTGGAAGTTGAAATAATTGCAATATATTAAATAGCAGTTTCAGTCCTTTGTAATTTAGAGAGCTTATTAGTGCTTTTGTATCAGCAATAATATAAAATTCCATTAAGAACATTGACATTAGATTGTGTGTCATAATGTATATTCAAGATACTTGCTCATGTAGAAAATGTTTAACTTAATTCAAGCTACTATACTGCTAGTCCTTAAGCTTGTAAAGAGTAAATAGTTATTTATCATGTTTGCTGATTTGCTGCTTCTCTAGTAACATCTGTTAGTGATACATCAG
The DNA here is from genome assembly GCA_004837865.1 of Musa balbisiana. Taxonomy (NCBI): domain Eukaryota; kingdom Viridiplantae; phylum Streptophyta; class Magnoliopsida; order Zingiberales; family Musaceae; genus Musa; species Musa balbisiana. Next base: position 6,320,360 of record CM017188.1, on the reverse strand, counting down.
GTGAAATATTGTTTTTTTTATGTATGTTTATTTTCTTTTTTAAGAAGTCCTAATTTGTACTTTGTTGTTCTGCTGGTTTAGGTAGTGAATGATGTAGTTTCTACAAGATCTGTTTCTGAATGGCTTCAAGAGTGTGCCCTTGAGCAACTGTCACAGCTTTCATCTTATTTACATGTTTTATTTGTCAATGAGCTCAAGGTGCTGAAGGAAAATGTTTCAGTGGTAAACTTGTTCTTACATGTGATGATATCGACAATCAGGTTATCACACAAGAGGATGATATATCAACCACACTTCACCATATCATTTGAAGGCTTATTTCAGTTATACCTAACCATCAATGATGAGTTCAGTAGCACACATTGTGCAGTGACCAATGAACTTGGAGTAATGACCATTCTTATGTGCACTCCAGTGCCAGTCAAATCTAAGTTGGTAAATTTCCCTTCATTTGTATCCACAAGTAGAGACTTCAATTATTTTCTGTTGATATTTCGTTGCCATGATTGTCATATGTTTGGTCATTGTGTCTCTATATCATTTAACTTTGATTGAGTTATTTAAGTGGCAAATCTGCAATATTAATATAGCACTTTAAAGTATTACTAAATCTCACAATAAGCACCAGTTAGAATGGTTAGTTAATGATATGCTATCAAGGATGTTCAGAGATTGTGTTCTTATGTATAATATTGATTTGACAATCTGGACCACAGTTATCTGCTTATTAAGTGTTTATATTGCCCTAGTAGATTTTGTAATGATAGATGCATTGGTGGCTTCTCAAAATTTGTTAAGCATGACGAGTGCTCTATATAAGTATATACTATATAATATGAAAAGAATGATTTTTTAAGAAAGAACTAGATAATGATGGTTTCAACTTTCAAGATTGGTTATAGTAGTATTTGGTTGGTTGTGGACTTGTGGTCATGTATCCTTACATGTCCAAGTGAACCTTAGCTTGTAAGCACTATAGAAAGAAAAGAACAAATATTAAAGGCAGGAGATTACTAGAAAGGTATCTAATGTTAAAACTTTTATTTAGTTGTTTATAGTTTTATACAGTTGTGACATGTATATGTTGTGTCCATTATTCAATTGATGTTCAACCAAAAGTAGTTTTTCTTAGGGATTTTAATTTGACGGAAGTGGCCGTTCCTGTGTGGAGTTATGTTGCAAGCACTTTGGTGTTTGATATTGTAAATAAAAGAAGTCTAGCAATTCACTTCCAGAAAAGGAAACCCCACTTCCCTTAATTTCAATTTGGGTAGAGTGTTCCCAGGTCACTTTTGGAAAGGTAAACCAAGGATTAAGGTGGTGCAATTAAATGTGCTGGTTTGGTTTTGTTAGACTAGAACAATATTGGTTATACGTATTGTAGTAGTTGGGCTAAAATTTACTAATCAGGCAAGGGGAGATTCTTTTGTACAGATAAAGAAAGAAAGGTTCGATCCTTAATATTGTGAATAAAAAAATTACAGATACAAATGTTTCAGAGATCAAGAAGATGTAGCAGTATTGTTTATTTGATTGGTTGGTCAAACAGTTCATGAACTTTGGGCTTTGATTACTGATTAGTAGTAACTCTACAAATAAATACTGAGGATTCAAATTCCATTTTTTTCTCATATGCATACACATCATATACACCCTTGATTCATCCTCAGAAATCCAATTGAAATCAATAAAGCCTAATGTGATATAAAAAAAGATAAGTAGAAAAACTTATTAGAAAATAGGTGGACTGTACTAACTATCATGAAACATTTTTAACCGGTGTAATCATATATTTTTCTCGTAAATAATTGTTCTCTAAATTCCTTAAAGGAGTTTCAGAAAAAGTGAAAAATCTAGTAACAATTAATTCAATCAATCCAGTGAACAATTTTTCAGTTCCCAATGTCCAACTAGATGCATGTTTTCTCTGCAGGCCTTACCTTAATGGTGTTGGGAAATATATACCCATCTGTTTTCACCCCAGTTTGCATACAATGCCATTCCTCAGAAAAAAATATCGGTCTAAATATACTGCAGGACTGATTTTAATGATCCAAAACTAAAACCAATGGCATATAAGGCATAAGAAAGGCAGTCAATAAAAAAATAATCCAAATTATGAAAATAGTTAAAATTAAAATTTTAAATCCATTTGTTATATTTGAAAATTACTTGCAATTTAAGATGAAATAAATATAACTGGATTAAACTAAGTCAAGACCAGTTATTCATTTGCTCCACAATCAACATCGGAACTTGAGTTTTGAAAATTGCTAATTGCAGATGAGCACTTCCAACAAAAATTGATTTTTAAGATATTTTAGTTCCAAGAAAGTCATGCTTAGATTGATTTCCACTTTCATCATAGCAAAGTAGCAAACAATTCCTAAGTTGCCAACGAATCGTTCGAGTAGAATTTCATGTGCTCTTTTCTCTGTCTCCTCTCTGGTGCTCCATTTGCATAAACTTGTCCACTAATGCTCTTTTTCATGCCAAGCAATATATTGGAGTCATTGGATCTGTTGGTGCCTCCTCCATCCCACATTGGACTTGTGTGTTTGTTGGCAGTCGAATGAATAAAGTGGATCAATAGTCTCCTAAACTCTCAGATGGCACCATCAAGGAGATTGATACTCTTGCTCAGCCACAAAACGGGAGTAATGCCAGAGGAGATGACTGAAACAAGGGGAATTCAAGAAGCATCTTTTTTCTTTTTTCTCCTCTCTCTGCTATTTTTTTATTTTTTAAATTCCCTTTCTTCCAATACATCGATATGTCTGCACAGTAGAGTTTTGCTTAGTTTTATATGATGCAAGCAGAACATTGGCATTAGACTTGGGTTTTGTTATATATATATTTTTATTGATGGTTTGGGGTGTTTGTTTGTTCGTAGCTAGTTTGTTCTACATTCATCCGACCTATTTTTGTTATTCTTAATTCATAGCATAAAGTTGTTATGTAACTAAAATTTATTGCATTTTCCAGACCTATTTTTGTTATTCTTTAATTCATAGCATAAAGTTGTTTATGTAACTTAAATTTATTGCATTTTGGTGTCTCTCAAATGTCTTGATTTTGCTGTTAACTTTTACATCACAGGATAAGGCAAGACTAGTGAAACTTGTTAGGTGGGCGATTTCAGCTTCTTTGCAGTCAGAGTCTCAGAAGAATTATCTGTTTAAACAATCTTATCCTCATTTGCTTCTTGTACATAAGGAACAACAAGATAATGAGTTGCTTATGTCAAAGCTCATGAGATGGGTAACTGCTTCGGTCATTCTGGGAAGTATGTCAAATAAAATTTTGAATATAAAGATGGAGTTTAGCTTGAAGAGATCAAGCTTTAAAACTCTGCATTCTCTACTTGAATTTATTGTCAAAGAGAAGGGCAGTTTCAGAGAGGAAAATTTTAGTGCCGATGAGGCAATAGCTGCCATGTTACTGTACCTTCAACAAATTATGAGGAGCTCTATCAATCTTCCTTCAGTAATTTTTGCATTATGTTTGTTACTTCTTTCAGATGGATCTAGTACAACTGGTATGTGCTGTTTTTGTTATATATGTTATTTTTTGTTTGCCGCCATAATTTGAACAAAATCTATGCAAAGCAATTACTAAGTTATCAAAGAAGAATGGTAGGACTACTTTTATACAAGATACAGTCAGTTGTAGTTAGATACATTTACTCCAATTGGATAAATTACTTGCTTTTGACTTTGCATGCATTGCTTTAGTGTAACAGCCAGGTTCAGGTTCTTTTTTTCTATTTTGTTGACTACATATTTGTTATTTTGTCCATGGATGGACTTTGACTTCTTATGTGACTATATGAGTCTTCACCTTGAAGAATTACATGCTTCCTTCAAGGACTCTCCTTATATTCATAGAGCTACACAGGGAAATTCAGGTTAATTTTAGGTTTAGGTTAATTTGCAATGTTGAAATTGATGCATCCACAATTGATGCAGGTCTCATTTGCTTTAGGCATGGTTTAAAGCATTTGTAACTTATCCTGAAAAGCAGTGGATGTGGATCGTTGCATTACTTGATAATTGTTTTTTGATGAACTAGAAATTACTTTACAATGAAAGTAAGCATTTAAATGTCTTAATAGGACTGTTAAACTACTTTATTAGTATACATTTGTATACTCTAATATGCATTGGACTGTTAAACTAATTGCAATCTTAATAGCATTTAAGTGTCCAATATTGGTCATCCACATGATGCAGGGCTTACCACAATAAACCTGAGCTTACTGTGTTCGGACCAGACAATAAGGCTGTATATTTATTTCCTAAACCTAGAAACCCTTTACCCCAGCACCTCCCTTGACCTGCACTGCCGGTCACCCGTAGCGGTACTGCTGCTCCTCCTTACCACCACCGCCTCATCTTCCTTCGATACTGCATCCTCCTTTGCCAACGCCGCCTTCCCCTTCTCCTCCTCATGTCCTCTTCTTTTCTTCCTCCTCTCCTCCTTTTGGTACCATGGTATATACGGTATACCATGTATCAGGACACCAGTTCAGAATCCTTGCCTTTGCCTGAAACTATTTAAAATTAACCTTAGTTCACTACAAAAGAAGTTTGAAGCAAATGTAAGTGACAGGCTTTACATATTGATTACGATGTATTAATCTCTTGATTTCAAGGTTAATAGGTGATTTAAAAAAACTCTCTCCCTTAAAAGTAGAAGGTCTGCTAATTAATCTGTTAACATACTGAACTTTAATTTACCTTTCCCACACATTCTAACTCCTTGTTTAGGTGCTCAAATTAGCAAAATGGGCATTATGAAAAAAGATTTTTATCTTCAACTGAAGCATATTTATACTTGACCATTTTAGTTAATCAAGGAATTATCTATTAATGTTTCTGGAAAAAATTGGTGTTTCAGGCTCTATTCTTGTAATATTAATTCCACTAAATGATTAAAGAGAATCCTATGGATGTGTTCAGAGCCTCAGAGGTGGCCTGTAAATAAGATTAATAAGTTAAAATTAGTGGTGTGAGTTGTCATAGAGGAAGATGTAAGCAAACTTTATTAGAAACTAAATGAGATTTGGTGATTCTTATTTTGTCAAGTGATATTGCTCTTAGCGATCCTGTGGCTGGTAAATATCTATGTAATTAACTCATGTAGTGGGGATCTAAGGGCTTGCTATATTTGTAGTATGTTTTTTTTATAAATTTGTTGTATGCTTTATACGCCTTAAATTCATAGGTTGATTTGAGGATGTCATACTTTGTTCTGTCTTGTCCAGTCATTATCATGGTCAAGGTTCGTCATACCGCAGCGTATTGCTTGGTACGGGTGGTACATATCGATTCGACAGAGAATCGGTATATACCAGTATATTGGTATGTTCCATTGTATCATGTGTTAATACATCAGTACAGCTCGGTACATATTATACCGATAACCGATCAGTACACTGGTACAGACCGGTAAGACGAACCATGATCATGGTAGAATCTTTGAACATTTTAAATTTGCTTATTTTATCATCTGCCAATCATGATTACTAGGATCAGCTTTTTCTATTGTAATAGGTACGGATTTTTTGGATGAGAATCGCATTCAGATTTCACAGCTATGCTCAAAGATCCGTTGCCCTGTGGAGACTAATCCTGCTTGGAGATGGTATGCTGGTTACTACAACATATGAGCAACTTCCTATTTTGTCTTTTTATCTCAGTTCAAGTCACATAATTACTTATTATTCATTCTCAGCATTCTTTAAGTTAAAGCGCTATCATTAAAAGTCACAGGACTAAAAAAGAATTCACTTTAGTTTTGTGGGGGCTTTCTTTTCTTGCTTACCAGTATATGATTATGTCATCTTCATTTCCATATTAGCTAGCTAACACAAATAAATGAACAACAACGTGGATGGTGTTTCTAACCTTCAAACTAAGCAAAGGGACAATTGCATATAGCATTTGATTGTGTCACTTATTTGCAGAAGAGAACCTGTCCTTTGCAACATCTAACAAAGTTCTACATTGGCTGGAAGACCAAAAAAGATTTGGTCAGGACCAGTGGTGTAACCCTTGGATTATTCAAGATCATTGTCCACAACACATGTGACAACAACCAGGCTCAAACAAAACAACTGTGATTAGCGGCTTGTTGTTACCTTTCTCAGCAGCTGCTGCTGCTAAATATTGAACTTAGCTATAAAAAGGGAAACTTGCATAAGTTTCTTTCACATGTTCAGATTCATATTCTCTTCTTACAAAGTTCTATATTGGCTGGAAGACCAAAGAAGATTTGGTAGCATTGGTGGTCACCCTTGGATTATCAAAGAACATTGCACTTAACCGATGACAGGAACCGTGTGGGCTGAAACCAAGTAACCGAGAACAATATAGTATTGCAACATAGCATCGGAAATCTTCCCCATACCAAAGGGAGACAAAGTTAGTTTTGTCAGCTAGAGTTCATCATAGAAATGACATATATGCCCTTAGTTGTTGACTTTTCAGTCCAATTTAATAACATTAAAACATATATACTAATCTCATTGTGAATCCATGAAAACTGACCACATTAAACTTGCCACTTTGCAACTTCTAGTTCCTATGCATTAGAGTCACTTTTCTTCTTTGGCACTGTCATCAATATCTGTCTTCACCTTTTCTCAGTTGTGTAATTCTGGAAACAATCTCTTCTCTTTCCAAGATGCATCTTTTACTATTTCTTGCAGCCGTTATTGGTTGGCTTCACCTCTTTCAACATGGTGCCTCTCCTTAACTGAGGTTCTTGTTTCCGGATATTTTGCTATTTGTGACAGTGATTATTTTACAAGGTCGAGCATTCCTACGTTCTCTTACCTGGATGCTATAATCTCATCTACTATTTTTGTTTCTATGTTTAAGTCCTATTCATCTATCAATCTTTCTTTGTACAAGCATTGCCTTTGCTATGTCTTGGTAATAATTATAACAAAAAAGATCAGCCTTTGCTAAAGTACAAGATACAAACAAATATACTATTTTGATCTTATAAAAGATTCCAAAATGAGACATTAAACCTTGATTTTAGTGAGTAGCACACTTTCTTCTACTACTGTTTGTAGCCACATGTACTCCAAATAATACACTGTAATGTTGAATCATTACTATGTCAGGTAGAAAATCCTCAATTGTCTCCTGAAGGTGATATTCAGGGGGTTCTAATGCATTTTGCAATACTCAGCAATGTCTAAAAGGAGACTTGCTGCTCTTAATATGCAATTTAATTGCAACAGAGTTGGCAATGTTCTATGTGATTGTGAGATATAGTTTCGTGTGTGTTTATATCTAATGTATAGTTACTAGAATTTTGGTTGATAAATGTTTTGTTAATCCTAACCTTTCCTAATTTTGTTTGATAAATGTTTCATTAATCCTAACCTTTCCTAATGTTGTTTGATAAACCTTTCCTAGTGTTCTATGGTTAGGTAAATGATCTGATACTGCCCGAAGATTAGACAGAGTATCTGACAATTGTTTGGATCATGTAACTCTGCTTCTTGCTATATACCTTTCCATAGTGAGTTACTGATATGATAATATGTCTATTAAATTAGCTATTCAAATTTTCGTTAGTATATTGTTACTGTATCTGGCCATGTATCCGGCTACCTTCCAACACATCTCTGCTTTATGATAGTCTGAACCATGCAGCAAGGTATAAGATTTTTTATTTGTCCAGTTCTGGTTATGATTAATAAACAGAGTAGTTTGCAGTTCCATAGTTTTGTTTTTGAACATTTTAGAAGTTCGGGAAAAATAATTTCATAAAAAAGTGATAAAAAATTTGATAAAAGAAGAAAACAAAATTTTCTTGATAGGTGGAGTGTGTGTGTGTGTGTGTGTGTGTGTATATATATATATATATATATATATATATATATATATATATATATATGTATGCAATTGCTTGGCATTATACAGGAGAAAGATGAAATTATGCAGCAAGAATATTAAAATTTCTTATGGCAAACAAAAGTAAAACAGCATCTAAGTTTTATCGAAGAGTCCAATTAACTGTTTACCAGCCAGTTGAGTAATGTGATGATGGAAGAAATGGTGCCTTTTTCTCGTTCTTAGGAGATCGAGACTACCTTGTGCCCAATGAAGGAGGGAATGAATCCCATGGCTTGGACATGTGGTGTCATGTACTTTTAATCACATATACGATTAGTGCATCATTCTGTTTTATTATTACTGATTTGGGAAAAATATTGTAGTGATATTTTAGGAAAAAAAATAAATTGATATAGGAATTTGAAGTTGTTCTTTTTTTATTTGCATTTTAGGTGAAAAATGAATTAGGTTAAGTGCAAAATGTGTTGGGTGAATCATAGGAGTGTCAATGTGCATGAGAGATTTGTTTACCCATCCCCTTTGTTTTCCTTTTATGTTGACTCGGATATATTCTGAACCAAAATGGTCAAAACTCATCATAATCTGGCACATCGTTCCCATGTAGCCTAAACCAAGCTGCTTTGAATTTTCCCCTTAGTTCCGATTTGAATCCGGCAATAACTCGAAACCAGAATTTCAAACTAGTTTGAAGAAATTTAAACCTCTTATGCTTACTGTATCAAATTAAGCAAAACACATTTATATCAGCATTTGCCCCAGAGGCAAAAGTTATGAAACTCACTAACCAGGTTAATTCCTCCAATTTTCAATTTGTGAATTGCTTAATTTCAGCAGCTATACATATTTATACTGTACATATAGCTAGTCAATTGAGATCAAACAAAATGCAATTTGGAATTAGCAATGATATCAAAATTTGTAATATCAGAAATATCCGAGTTCCATAAATTATCTATTTTCATTATCTTGTGCTGTTATCTAGTATCAGCGGCCTATATAGAGCTCCATGGTTGAGGAAAAGGATCCATCTTGCCACCCCCAAATGGTGGGAACAGCTATTTGCTGTCGTATTTGCAACCTTGTCGCAGTTCTAGAGAAATTTGTACTTTTTCCTACTATTGGCTTTAACAAATGACTTTCTCCGAGCCACTCAGAACTTGAACCTTTTGTGTTTATGATGCATGTAAACTGAAACTCTTGCTAGTGGCCATTTCTTTTTGGTTGCTCTTTTATCCATCAACTGATGGTCTTTTGTGCTTGCAATCTTGTTACGCATGTTGTCTTGGTTAGGATATGCAGACAACGTTCATGTCAGGATCAATATCCTATGTCAGTTGCTCTTTTATCCCAGTAGTATCATTTTCTGTTCCTATATTGGTTGCTCTTTTATGCATCAACTGATGTACTTTTGGTCAGATTTTTGATGTCTCAAGCACCTGTGCTTACAGTCTTGTTATGCATGTTGCTTGGTTAGGATACAACATCTTCGTGTATGTCGGGATGTAGATCCTTTTCTTTCCTGAAATTAGTATTAATGAAGTCTCAGGGACTGAAATCCTCTCTCGCCTCTTAGTAGATTCATGATGTAACTAAACTCATCTTGAATTCACAGGTCATTTGATCAACCATGGAGAGATGCTACATCGGAGCCAACGGAGATTAATCAGATGGAAGAAGAGCAGGCTTGTCGCAGCCTTCTCGTCATATTTTCCACCGCTCTTGCCGGGAAGCAATCTGGATTCCCTGTTCTCTCCTACCTCGACCTTGAGACATCTGGCTTATTTGAGTGGGAACGATGTATTTATCACAACAAAAAGTGGAACCAAGAGGCAGTTTTGTAGGACTTGGTGAGGTTTCGCTGCACCTCGAGTTATTGTAGCTTCTCATTTATTTTAGGGTTTTTTTTTTCCCTTCATTCAATGCTAGAATGTGTTGTATATCTCATTATATACTCATTATATAATAATCTTAATTCATAAAAGAGTTAATTGTCTTTTTTTGGGGGTTTAGAAGTACTCCCTATGTTCCCTCTACAGGTGATGGACGAGGAAAGGACAGTCCAATTTGAATTGAAAGATTGAGAGCCGAGTAGGATTTTGTAAGATGAGTTGCAGTGTTCTAACATTTTACAGGAGTCTTCAGTCCATGGCCGACCCGATTCGATCAAGTTCAGAGCAATCCGGAATCCTACTATGGTTCTCGTAAGGAAAACGGTCATTCGTCGGTCTAATAAGATACGTGGTTAGGTGCGATCAAGTTCGAATCAATCGTCGTACCGTGTGAGAACTTACATGGTTAGGCTCGATGAAGTTGGGAGTGATGTGAAATCCTGGATCCTGCCGTGCCTTCTGTAGAGGATCGCCATTACCACCTACCCAGAAACACCATCCACGTTCTTCTTTCACCGTCTTTAGCGGCAGAAAGTCGTTAAAAAGTGTTGGCGGGCGACACCGTACACAGAAAGCAGCGGTCCCGCCCTCCGTTTTGAAACCCCTTTCCCCTCCTCGCTTCTGTTTCCCTCCTCAACCTTCCCGCCTTTGTCGCGTGCCCCCCTCGCCGTTAAATCCCCCTTACGGATCGGCCTCCTCCACCCAAATCTCTCTCTCTCTCGCTCGCTCGCTCTCATGAATCGAAGGATTCGGAGTCCAAACCCTAAGCCGTCTACCTCACGGATCGAGGAGCGGCTCCACCGCTTCCTGAAGCCCGGCGCGCTTGCCCGCCTCCGGGACTCCAGGATCAGCAGTGCCAGACCGGCCCGATACGTCGCCCTACCCCGCCTCTCGTCCCCATCGTCCCGCTCTCCGGCCGCGCCGCTACCTGCGGCAGCCCAGAACGACGGGATTTTCCCTTTGTTTGCAGTCAGGGCCTATGGCCCGAGGTTCCTCCAGCGGAGGAAGCTCGCCGCCGCCGCCGCCAAGTCCATCTTCTTTGCTCCCCCAAGCCCGGATCTCCCCGAGCCCTTATCGGACGCCTTCGGCTTCGATCTGGTCGCCGCACGTTGACGGGGGCAGTAGATCTTTCCCTTTTCTAATCCAATTGTTTGGTTCTGATATCCAATCGGTTCGACAGATCGGAACCCAATAACGTCGAGAGCCGTCCCATAGGTTGGGGGTTAGGGTTAAGTCTTTCTGGTCTTTCTTCTTTCTTCTCTCTGTTTGTACTAATGAAATCGTGGAAGCATTTTAAAACGGAATTGTGTGTAGATCTGATGCTCGAAATGTAAAAAGAACTGTATGTAGATTTGCTAGAAACTGGCAGTGCCTCCATGATTATTAATTGCTTCACCGTTTCATTTGATGAACCGGACTTCATTACTCGTCGGTGTAGCTTAACTGCTAGCATACTTTTATTATGGGGCAATCATTGGCAACATCTTGTATTGGCTCATAAAGGCCAGTAAGGCTTAGTGTTCTCTTGGCGCATCTTTCCCTGAGGTGACACGATTGCTTTTCTTTTACTGATTAGTTAGACTGCCTCTACGTACTGTTAGTGTCATCTTGGCGCATCTTTCCCTGAGGTGACACGACTACTTTTCTTTTACCGCCCGATGATGCAGTGTCTAGCATCTTTTGTTACATTTGGCCTCCTGAGGATATTAGTTCGTGGATCAAAGTAATATCTGCATGTTGCCAGATCAGGTGATTGTGATCATCCTAATACACCATAGCCTAATTGTACAATATCTTTGTTGTTGAAATTGGTTTTCCGGTGAGGTATTAGCAAGCCGTGTTCTGAACGCATTCCACACCACACGGGTGCTTGGTTCTGTATGAGCATGGTGAATGAGCGTGAACCCATGTACGGTGCAGGCATGTTGCCAGCACACAGATTACTGATTGTGATATCTCATTCATGGTTTTCACAACTTCACGTATTCTTTCCTTGTCACAGAAGTCCCCGGTCAATCTTTTCTATATGGAAAGCGGCGGAGTTACTTTGCATAATGATTCATTTCTTATAAGATCGTGTTTATTATAAATGAGCGCATGCAATCAATCATTATATTCTTTTTAGTGAGGAAGAATGGGATGTCAGCTGCAGAAGAGTAACAAAAGTCCCTCGGGTAAATATTGCAGTATATATTATTCATTAATCCCACTTACACCGTATTGAAGTAATGATAATAGTATTGGGCAGAAACATTTGATTAATGCCTATGGTGAATTATTACGGTCATTAAATGTCATTCTTCTTGTCAATATCGCAGTTGGCTTTACCTGATCATTCTTCTTTGATTCTCATGAGTTGCTTTATTTTTTTAAGTTTTAATATTTTTAATCACATATTGTTCAATATGAATGGTATATATAACGATGTTATTATATGTCATATGGTGGTATATTCGGTATAACTCAATACAACTTAGTATATATTGTATCGATAATTGATCGGTAAACTAATATGAATCGACAAAACATTATGCTTTTGATAGTTGTTGACCACATGAATATACCAAGAATACCCATCTAGATTGTATTATAGCAAGTGTTCACCTTCACGAATTCTTTGGGACTTACTATGGTCTATATAATATGTGCCAACGGATCCAATTGGATATCAGAAATCAAATTAGTAGAATTGATGGATCCCAAATTCAAGTCCATGTGTGAGTCTTGTATGCTGTTTAATGAATAAAACTTCAAAAAAGCTGATGATAAACCACTCAAACATTTTTTCTTGAAATAAAATAAGAATGAAGACTGAATCATAACCAATCAAAGAAACCCAAAAAGAGATTTGGTGATGGCATAAAATAAAAATCTGTGTTGGACTAAGCTACAACAAAATTCGGAGTCTCATACAAAGGACTTGAAGGATGGGTGACGATGAGACTAGCTATATGTTTCCTCGTGTTGAAGGACATGCATACCTAGATAAAAATGCACCATCCTCATCAAAAGAACAAATGTTAGGTACTCCTTTCGACGGTGGTTTGCAAAATGTACGAAGCTTTATTCCGAACCTGAAAGAGACATAATAGGTTGAAGGTCAGTTATATATGTATATGATCTTTGATGCATAATAGTGTCTCCCACACTCCACGCACACACCTTTGATGCATATGATCTCCAATCCGTGCTTGTAATTTGGCTCGAGCAGTTGCGTAGAAATTTACACCACGTGTCAATAGCTACCAATTTTTCTTCACCCAGATGATGAAACGAGAGGAAATTCTCGGCTAAAACTAAGTAGATATATAACTTGAAGAAATCGCAATCTTTATCCTTCACATTGACTGACATCAGTACTTCCAGGATTTCTTTATAGTCGTTCACCTACACAAAATATATTTGGTTCATTTATAACAGATTTTGACATATGACTCCTGATAATTATATAAGCTTGTGCAGTGAACATATAATCTATACTAGCAATGCTAATCAATACATCCCTAAAGGTAGTTAAAGTGTTGCCAGGATATGCAGAGGTGAGTCGAAGTGTGCATGCATGTGTGTTAAATTTGGCAAGAATCAGGAGATAAACTGGAATCTGTCAAAGAAAAACAATATATTTATCTTCTAATTTGTTAATACTGAAAGAACATCCAATACCATAATTAAATGATAAAGGGAAATTTCCAATTTATTGCACATGCATCCCCCGTTTTAAGGAGAATGCCCATGGTCATTTAGATTCTCCAATCAGAGCATCTGACAGACATCTGAGTACTGGATATGCAATGTTATATGTGAATCTATGAGCAACTTTAGCAAGAAACTGAAACATATTCAATTTGAAAGATTACAATTAACCTTTATGTCAAAGCGCAGAGTCAGCAATTGTAGCGCGATTTGACTCCTGAGTTGCTTGCTACGGCCATTAGTCACAGAAATGCATTCCACAACCCTTAAACAATTAAGGTCCTTTGGGGTTCTGCAGTTCCAATAGATTAAATAGTCTACTTCAGATGATCTCAAACAACATATTTATGATTCAACGTACTAAACAAGCATATAAAGTGGCAATTAGTCAATCTATCTATGATAATTAGTAAGAAACTTCTCTAGAAAAACCATGAAACATACGTAATAGTATCGCAAACAAAAAATGGAGGTAGCACCAGTGATTTAAAAAGCGCTAGGCGCCAAAAGGCGCCAAGGTCCACAAACGCCCGAGGCGCTAGGCGCTCGCCCAGGCGCTTGCCCGAGCGAAGCGAGACACTAAAATATAAAAATATATAATATAATTAATAAATATAATTATTTAAAATTTTAAATAAAAATATGCTATTAAATTAAAAAAATCTAAGATATAAAATCACAATGTCACATTAACAAAAAGTTCAAAATTCAAAACAATAAAATTTTTACATCAAAGTCATTCATCATAATCGATATTATCGTCATTTTCACATAAATCATCTTCATTGAATTCGTCTTCTTCCTCTTGTCCTTCGATTCCTTCCTCTTCATCAAGATATGTTTCATTCTCTATGTCTTCAACAATAGCAGGAGCTGAGCTTGATGCTTTGCACTCATTTTTCTCTTTGACATCTGTCTTGTATATGTTATATCAAATTATTAATACCTGGAGACGTAGTTGTCCTGGATCGAACGGCAATTGGAATTCCAAAAAGACCTTCGGCATTTTTATATAAAGATAATTCATGAATAATCTTATCTTGAACCTCAAGGTTGGGAACTAATCTTGCAATGCACTGATATAACCCACCCAAAACTTCTGCATCAAATCCAACAGATTTAATCTTATAAAAGAATTCAGGGTTCAAATAATATCCTGCTGCATGTAAGGGACGATGAAGTTGACAATTCCATCTTTCTTAGTACTCATAACTTCTTTTCCCTTTTTGTCATATACTCTTTTTTCACTTGGGTTAATACTCGTAGAATAATCTTCTTCTTCATCCCTGAGATGTTCAACATTGTCTTCTGGTAAATTCCCGTAAGATTCATTCTTTTGTGTCTTCTTTTCATTCATATAACTCAGCAATTCTTCTTTTACCTCAGGTGGACATTTTTTGCAAGCTGCTGCATTCTTGAAATTTCCTATCTAAATAAATAAATAAATTAAAACAAAAATATTTAGTAATACTTACATGCTCAAAGACACTCCAGTTTCGCTCACAACCCGAAGCACTACATGTCAAACTAAGTACTTTGATAGCAAATTTCTGTAAGTTCGGGGTGAAATTTCCAAATAGACTCCACCATTCAGCTGCAAAATTTATGTTATTATTAGCAATAACATAGTAACATAATATATATGAAATTAATTATATCAAATTATTAATACCTGGAGACGTAGTTGTCCTGGATCGAACGGCAATTGGAATTCCAAAAAGACCTTCGGCATTTTTATATAAAGATAATTCATGAATAATCTTATCTTGAACCTCAAGGTTGGGAACTAATCTTGCAATGCACTGATATAACCCACCCAAAACTTCTGCATCAAATCCAACAGATTTAATCTTATAAAAGAATTCAGGGTTCAAATAATATCCTGCTGCATGTAAGGGACGATGAAGTTGACAATTCCATCTTTCTTAGTACTCATAACTTCTTTTCCCTTTTTGTCATATACTCTTTTTTCACTTGGGTTAATACTCGTAGAATAATCTTCTTCTTCATCCCTGAGATGTTCAACATTGTCTTCTGGTAAATTCCCGTAAGATTCATTCTTTTGTGTCTTCTTTTCATTCATATAACTCAGCAATTCTTCTTTTACCTCAGGTGGACATTTTTTGCAAGCTGCTGCATTCTTGAAATTTCCTACTAGATGTTGTTTTGCACGAAAAATACCACCTCTGGTAGTCTTATCACAGAATATGCAAGTCACTGCATTAGGATCTTTCGGATCCTTCAAATAATTATACTTCCATGCAGGATCTTTTTTGATACCATTGGAGACTCTATTGAGTTGCTCTCGACACTTGCCATTTATGTTGAAACCTAACAATAATTTTAAATAAATAAAAATTATCAATATTAAAATTAAAATAATATATTATTAATCTATTAACAGAAAATTAATCATTTCAAAATTCAAATATAATATTAAGAGTATACTGAGCTGAGCCTGATGGAGAAATGAGGAAGCAGCGGCGAGCGGCGAGCGGCGGCAACAGCAACTGCGAGCGGTGGCAGCAGCAGTGGCGAGCGGCGGCAGCAGCAGCAGCGGCGAGCGGTGGCAGCAGCAGCGGCGAGCGGCGACAACGACAGCGAGAAAGGGAAAGAGAGCGGAAGGCGCGAGCAGGGCAGGAGACGCGAGCAGCGGGAAGGCTCGCGGGAGGGCTCGCAGGAGGCGCGAGCAGCGAGAGGGCTCGCGGGAGGCGCGAGCAGCGGCAGCAAGAGCGACGACAGTGGGAGCAAGAGCGACGAGCAGCGAGATCGCGATCGGGATCGGGAGCGGCAGCGGCAGCGGCAGTAGGTTAGGGTTGGGTAAGGGTTAGGTTTAGTTGGTTCGATTGAACCAACTAACAACCGAACCAGACCCAAAATCCTGGTTCGGTTTTGGTTTACCCAGGCGCTCGCCCGAAGCGCCCAGCGCCTGGGCTCGGGCGAGCGCCCAGGCGGCGCCTGTTTGAAGCGCGCCGCCTGGGACATTAGCGAGGCGCTCGGGCCTCGCCTCGCCTCGCCCGAGCGCCTAGGCGAGCGCCCGAGCGCCTTTCTTAATCACTGGGTAGCACTAGGAACCAAGGTTTTCATTTGAAACATATATAGATAGCATCCATCAACAACACAATCCCCAATCTGCTATAGAAAGATGAAAAAGAAAAAAAAAATCAATTGAAAGCCATTGGAATAAAGAACCTTTGTGGTCTCCTATGTCACTGGAAATTGAAAGAGAAATAAAAAGGCATATATAGGTCTGCATAAGTATTAAAATACTTTAAATGGTACAGTGGCTCATGAGAATCAAAGAAGAATGATTAGATAAAGCCAATCGATATTAACAAGAAATTTTATAATGTATGCAACTGTGCTACTAGGTCTAAACTCATGTTGTGAAAGAATATCAAAGTCCATGATTAGGAATTTCTTTTAGGGTAACATTGCACATCCATCGAAAAGCTCTAATATCAAACCATGACATTTAGTGACAGTAATAATTCACCATGGACATTAAGCAAATACTTCTGCCTAATACAATAATAAAAATATTATTATCATTACATCAATAAGGTGCATGTTGGACTATGAATAATATAAACTGCAATATTTACCTGAAAGCAAGAGACTTTGCCACTCTTTTGCAGCTGACATCCCATTCTTCCTCACTAAAAAATCTAATGATTGATTGCATGCCCTCATTTATAATAAATAGCAAGCCCTGAAGCTCACGATCTAACGAGAAGTGAATAATTATGCAAAGTAGCTCCTCTGCTTCTGATATAGAGAAGATGGATCGGGGACTTCTGTAGCAGGGAAAGAATATGAATATCCATGTGTGAAGTTATGAGAACCATGAATGAGATATCACAATCAGTAATTTGTGTGCTGGCAACATGCCTGCACCATACATGGGTTCGTGAGCATTTACCATGCTCATACAGAACCACGTTACTAGGCCCGTGACCATCACGTGTGTGGTGTGGAATGTGTTCAGCACATGGCTTGCTGGTACCTTATTGAAAATCCAATTTCAACAACAAAGATATTGGACAATTAGGCTATGGTGTATTAGGATGATCACAATTACCTGATCTGACAACACGCAGATATTACTTTGATCCACGAACTAATATTTTCAGGTGGCCCTTCAGGTTTATCTGACAAATGTAACAAAAGGAGTTAAGACACTGCATCATTGGGAGGTACAAGAAAAGCAATCGTGTCACCCTTCTTAAGTAAGCCTCAGGGAAAGATGTGTCAAGATAACACTAACAGTATGAAGAGATAGTTTTACTAATCAGTAATAGCAGATACTGGTCAGTTAACAAAGAGAGAATTTCTAGCACAACCTATTCATGCAGATTTTGAGTTTTTCAAGAAAAAGAAATAGCAATACTGGTAATGATATCTAATGTGCTACTTTTGATAAACAACTGACATATGAATGGATTTCTCAGAGGTTCTCTTTCTGATGATGCTTTGGTCATAAGATGTAGAATTAAGCAATAAATCAGACAGGAGTAGGGAAAGAAGACTTCAGGACAAATTATCTGAAAATGATCTTACTGAGGTTTTCCTTATGATTCTGGAAAAATCATTGATGTTTGTTCTACTGCTACAATTGTCAGTACGTTAGTGCCCCTATTCTATCTTCTGCTGTGGTCAACTGTAATTCAGTTCTGACTAGTAGAGCAAGCAAATACTCAAAACTGCTTATGTTACAGGTACTGTTAATTACAGAACTGGTTTCACACATGTTATTGACAAGCCTGTTAATGAGAGTAGCCATTTGTCTTTGATAACAGTTGCGATTTGGAGAGAAACATAATCAGCTTTGGAGTCCTGTTATTATTATTCAATCACATGGTAAATGAAGTATTTTATCTGCCAGAAACAAGTATGATAAATGAAACATCAGATACAGTCAGTCAACATAGATTTGATATCTTATTTGATCAGTGCAGTTTGCATGTTGATCCTAACGAAGATTATCACTGAGTTGACAGAATATGAGGCTGGTTTAAAAGCAAATTCATCTTTTGGGACCCATGCCAAAGTGTTCATCATTATTTATAAACTATAAAGACAGCTATAATGAAGTTATCTTGACCTTTATTCCAGGGCATTCTTATAATAATTGAAAACCTCAAAAGCAATGGATATGAGAATTAACCTGTATGGACTTCTTGTGAAAGCGATGAACAACTCATTGATGTATCGAATAGATATCCATAGGTTGCCAGGGCATCCATTAGTTGGGAATAGCCAGGAAACCATCCTAGTGATACCGATGGCTTATCAGCCTGCAAATCTTAAGGTATTTAGAAATAAGATAATCATGCTTATAATAAAAAAGAAAGAAGAAAAGAAAACAAAGTTACCTCATCTTTCGATAGAAGGATATCACACCAAAATTCACAAGCAGAAACTTGTAGCTCTCCATTTGATGAGTACAGCACTAATGACACAACAATGATGATAATTTGTGAGAGTTAACAATCATATAACGTCATCAGAGAAGGATATGGACTGACTTTTGTTGAACACCCAAGTTGCAATGGAATCTTCCACGAAACCAGATATGAAGGCCAATTTGCAGAGCCATCTATTTACCAACAGTCCTTCTAGGAAGCTCTCTCCTAAATGTAAAAGATAAAGAACAGGCACTAAAGTAAGATGTCATGAGTAATCTATATTTAAAACAAACCATTTACGTTAAGCTATAAGTGAAGATGCAGATAGGTGTCAGTAGTAGAGACATTAAGCTATAAGTAAATCACACAGAGGATACTATAACATTAAAGCTTAGCAAAGTAAAAAATAAGCTGGAGGGTAAATCACGAGAAAAAAATACTTGAAATAAGTGACACACAAGCACATTAAACTAACGTCTGACAAAATGCAAGGCTCAAAGGACTAAACACTATTGTCATAGGAGCAAGCAACAACTATCATTGTGAAGCTAATATGAAATTTCTGTATCACATTGGAGAAAAAACAAAATAAGCTAGAAAAGTTCAATTACATGTTTAGAGTTTTGTAAATAGAAAAATTATATACAGAAAAATTATTTTGAATTGTTAGATTATTTTGTATATAACTTAAAATTTAATATTCAAATGAATTAAGTAATCACATGTATAGATATACCTGATTCTATCATCAAAATGAATGACGGACCTCTACGAGTGGTGGGTCAAGGTCGTCGATCCTATGTATCTATATAATAATCAGTATTTAAAAAGCGCAAGGCGCCAAGGTCCAAAAATGCCCGAGGTGCTAGGTGCTCGCCCGAGTGAAGTGAAACACGAAAATATAAAAATATATAATATAATTATTTAAAATTTTAAATAAAAATATGCTATTAAATTAAGAAAATCTAAGGTACAAAATCACAATATCACATTAACAAAAAGTCTCAAAATTCAAAACAATAAAATTTTACATCAAAGTCATTCAACATAATCAATATTATCGTCATTTTTACACAAATCATCTTCATTTAATTCGTTCTCTTCCACTTCATCAAAATATGTTTTATTCTCTATGTCTTCAACAAGAGCCGAGCTTAATGCTTTTGCACTCATTTTTCTCTTTAGATAATTATACTTCCATGCAGGATATTTTTTTTATGCCATTAGAGACTCTATTGAGTTGCTCTGTACACTTGTCATTTATCCTGAAACCTAACAAATATTGTTACTAATATATAATAATTAAAATAATATATTATTAATCAAAATAATATATTATTAAAATCAAAATAATATATTATTAATCTAATAAATACAAATATTGTTACTAATATACAGTTAACAGTATATTGTATACTGTATACTATTAACAGTATATTATCGAAAGAGAAGAGAATAGTGTAAGGGAAGACTAAGGGTGCTGACTGAGAAAAGCGGGAGCGACAGCGGTAGCAACGAGTGGGATCGACGACAGTGGCAGCGGTAGCGGTAGCAGCAACAGCGGGAGTGGCAAGCGGCGACAGTGGTAGCGGTAGCAGCGAGAGCGACGAGCGGAGACAGTGGCAACGGTAGTAGCGAGCAATGGCAGCAAGAGCGGCGAGTGACAGCAAGCAGCGGCGAGTGGCGACAGTGGCAGCGACAGCAGCAAGCAACGGGAACGGGAGCGACGACAGTGATAGTGAGCAGTGGGAGCGGTAACATGAATGGTGAGTAGGGTTAAGGTTGGGGAAGTCGCGCTGATATCGATGCTTTAATTGGTTTGATTGAACCAACTAAAGCATCGGAGACCGAACCAGACCTAAAACGCTGGTTCGGTCGCCTGGTTTAACCTAGGCGCTTGCCCGAAGTGCCCGGCACCTGGGCTCGGGCGAGTGCCTCTTTGAAGCGCGACGCCTAGAAATGAAGCGAGGTGCTCGGGCCGCCTCCGCCTCGCCTCGCCCGAGCGCCTATTGAAATCACTGATATCAATATGATATGCTTGTCGGACCCAATCTTGAAATTGATCTCACAACGTACTATATTGAAATAACGTATGTCATTGGTGGATCAATGTGGTGATAGTCGTAGGTTGATCATCATGAATCACATGTGTCCGAGACAGCTCCTAAGGCATGTATTGGTGAATGTCAGAACTTCCACTTTTGATTCTGATCTGTTGCTCCGTATCGTATTGTTGCTCGGAGAAGTATGACTAACTATCACCGTACCGCTGTTGGTCGTAAGATTCTCCATAATACGACACTGTGAATTTAATAAGCTTCGTGTCTACGTCCTGTAGGCTCTATTGCATTTGCTCAAAATCATCCACTGGCTTCCCTTTCCCCTTTCGTGCATAAACTTGACCAGTACCTCGTCGAGTTCCATGATCTGAATATTTGGTAGCATGTGTAAAATGACACATCAATCTCTGATATATCTCGAATAATAAAATATCACATGAAATTAGAGCTTTTGGTTCAAGATTGTAGTTGGGTCCACTTACAATTTGGTTCAACTAAAGCATGACATGGCCTAATCCAAATGCGACGTGAATCAAGATTTCCTTAATTTGATCCCCCCCAATGCTTCTCTTACTTTACTTTACGGGGTCAATATTTGTCGCGGACCATGCATTGGCCCTCCACTAAATCCCACCATGTGCCCTGCTTGGAATCCCTAAGCGACCATGGCATCACGCTTCGTTCCTAGGATTCTTCTTCTCCAGCGCTTATCGACGCTGAGAAGAGCTCGACCGACCTCATCGATTACGGTAGGCTCCAAAGCTCCCGCTGATATTAAAGGTGGCAGTTTCTTCTCCCCACCTAGGCCGTAGTCAGCTCTCGATCCCCGATGCGTTTCCAGGGTTTTCTTCTTCACCCGGCCATTGGCTCTTGACAAAAGGCAGAACCCGGCTGTCATAGACTACCGGTGCGTGGTTCCCCCAGACAATCCCTTCCTTTTTCTTTGGAGCGAGAGCTTGTTTATGAAAGAGGCTCTGATTGGGATCAGACGATATATTGAGATAGAGCTTTACCCTCAAAATCGATCAGTATCAGCCGGTACAGGTCGACAATGGTCGAAATTTCAATCGTTATTGCTCGATACAACCCCTATCGCCTAATACGGGGCCAAAATCCTGATACCGCCCGGTAGTGTGCCGGTCTGCTGGTGAACCGGTATGTACCGCCCATATCGGGCAGTAAGGTACAGTTTTGTAAACCTTGAAATGAACATTAAATACTTCACATCTGTTATAGATGACAAAAAAGTAGTGTGGCAAATAGGATAGCTGGTTAATCTCATGGAATACAATTTCCTCTGGACTGCTTCGTACCAACAGGTATTTGCCGGTCCAGTGAAATTTTAGTTTCCACCATGTCATATAACCTTTACCATCTTTGTGTTTGATAAAGAGAAACAACCATTGTATAATAGTTCAAAAAACTCCACTACACATCTCAACTCAAAGCACCTACTTCGAAAAAAATAAAAACATGCAGTATGATGGAATCCTATTAAATGTTAGTATGACCTAAGGCACATAAGTATTTCGAAATTACACCACAAAAGATGCCAATTATGTAGGCATGCAGAGATGGAAGACAAATCTAATGATGGAAAAGTTAAATCATATAACACAAATGTTATGAGGACTATGGAAGAGTATTGCAACCTCGTTCTTCATTTAAATAAATGACTGAAATCAGATCTCCTATTGATGACGACTGCAAAAATTGACAATCTGCTACACCCTTGTACTCGGTTGATGGCAGAGATTTCTACATGTAAAATTTGAGGAAAAAAATAACTAGCTAAAAGGCACATTATCTCCATCTCATAGGTCTCAAGTTAACACCTGGGATCCAATTTGGTTACCTGATGTCCAAAAACTCTTTGGCCCCATAATGGAATATCCTCTTCGGCACTCATCTCATTAACCTATGAGTAAAATCATGCTGCATATCATATAAGATGATGAAACTAGTCCAGCTACAATTGATCTATTCTACTTGCCTGTTTCTCGCAATCGTGAACAAACTTAGATAACATTCTTTCTTTGTATTTTCGACTTTTGTCATCTTCATCTGAATTGTATCCCTTAGATAAAGATAAGCGCTTGGACTTGCGATGCACATATTTGTTTTTCTCTTCATAATGATCAGTAAGAAGATCATCCAAGCCAATGACCTTGCTCCTGTAAGAAAACATGATCAAGTCAACATGCATTATATTCATCATCACAATAGTCAACATCCATAATTCATCTCAGCATGCTTTGTCCAAGTTTAAAAACGATGCAGAAGACTCAAGCATGAAGTGGCAGGATTTCAATTCAAGACATTCCAGAACATCATAAGCATAGTAATAGTTTTGGACCAATTTTTCAATAAAAATGTCTCCAAATGAGTCAACCAGCAGGACAAACTGACATTTTTAATCTGGGATCAAGATTTGAACCACCACGATCAAGTTTGCCAACAATTCAGTAATGGAATTGGCTATGCTCATCAGGCCCTCAGACCAGATACTTATTTCGGTTTTTTTCTCTGAAAAGCAATTATGCTTTGGGTTTTGTATCACAAGAGAAGATACAAGCTGCATACGAAAACCTAGTTTTATACTCATCATGGACAGCAAGAGAAAGGAAGGCGATATTAGGGTTGAGGGGCTAAGGAGAGGACCTTTTGTTGGTGTTGGTGGGACGGAGAGGGGTCCGGACAAGCTGGTCTTCCTCCTCGAAATCGAGAGGCTCCTCCATCACGCTCCGATCTTGCGACTCCGCTTGCCCTCTCGCGCGGTCTCTCTCTCCTGCTCTCCCGATTACCCAACTCGTCGGCGGGACTACTTGAAAGTGAGGCGCCCGCTGCCGTGACTTCCGTGACGATACGTCGCTGGATCGAATCCTTGGTTCGGGTCGGAGGTTCCGCCGGATCAAATATGAATCACCGCACGGAATCATATCGGATGCCTGGGATCGGACTTGGGCCCGGTTTGACTCCGATCTATATCATGTCAACCCGGTAATTGGATCTTGACCTGCTGTGTCCAATTTATCGAATTGGCAGCACAAAGATGAAGATGATGCAAATACATTTTGTGCTGCAATATACAAATTACTAGTTTATGCCTTGTAGGATAAAGATTAGGATGGGAGAGGTGATATATACCTCATCCTTTCCTTGTGTAAAAAAATGTTGCAAACACTCGGAAGAGGTTTATACCTTATGGAACTTGTCAAACTTGACGTAGCCGAGCCGGGTGTCTCAGGTAAAATACTAAGGAGGTATCGAAGCGGTTGTCCTATAAAACGAGCCGGCTGAACCGAGGTGGGCACCTTTGCGGTACGATTAGAAATGCTGTGATTAAGAAGGTTCTAGTACAAATCTCTTAACTCCAGCTGAGATAGTCCATATATATATATATATATATATATATATATATATATATATATATATATATATATATATATATATATATATATATATATATATATCCTGTGCTAAGGGCTTCGAGGTGGTCTCTTCTATATAATTTTTTTAAAAAAGTTTAATTTAATTTTTAAGACAAACTTAGTTCAAGATCAAGTTTGATTCATTACCCACAACGAACAAAGCATTTGGTGAAGTGGAGCACCCACCGAGTAAAACAAGCCAAGCGTAGACATTACTTGGAACAGACTTGAGTATATGACCTTAACTCGTTACAGTTGCCATGAAGTGAAGGCCGGGTATGAAGAAAATTGAAGGTCAACGATGAGAGCGCAGAAAAAAAGAAATAAAAAATTTGTCATCCAAATCTTAACTTTTACAACCTGTTCTGCCAAAGAAATATTTTCATAATTTTGATTCATTCAAGAGAACAAAAGATCCAAAAGAGTAACACGAGATAAAATAAGTGTCAAAAGAGAGAGAGTCAGGGATGGACCAGAGAAACTGACAAATAACCACATTACACCAGAACATATGACGACACAAAGCAGAAACTTATACCCATTGCGTCCTCCAAGTAAATCTACATTTACAATTTGCTCAAGAGCCTGCTGATGCAAAAGAAAAACAAAGGAAAGTACAAAAAATATATATAAAGAAAAAGCAGCAAATGGACATACTGTACAAGTTAGGTAGGTAACTTTTATCCTCAGATGCACCATTCAAGATGAATTGAGACATGGTAACAGCCTGTGTTTGGTCAATGATATTTCTGTAATGCTCAATTATTTGACAACCACACGGAGAGTGCACTTGGTAAAGAAACAAAAGAATGTTGATTCTTAAATTTTCTTTTTGGTACCAGTTTGAGAATGATCCTGTTCTAGCTTGGTTAGATACATCAATGGCAAGCGTATCTTTGATGATGGAACTTGATGACACCAAGCTATCATGAATGGCGAATGATTCTTATCCTGGACATAATAATCCTGCATTGCATTTAAAATGAAGGTTAACTTGATGAGCAAAATTTCAAACTAGCAAACTTATTATATTAAAAATTTGTGCTGATGAGAAGTGTCTCTCAATAAAATCACAGCTTAAGTAGTTCAAACAGACATTTAGTGTAGTAAGCTTATTAATGGAGAATGTTCCCTGTTGTTTCTTATAAACAATAAGCCCATTACTCATAACAGTACAACCATCGGGAAATGATATGATACTTCGAGTAGTGCCTATTTTTCTATTTTTGTCCAAGCTAAACAAAACCATGTCTTAGCTAGTTTGGTAAAGAAACATGCTCATAAAAGTAGTATCACAGAGCATGTGTCAATGTCATTTCATGAGGCACCAATACAAATCCTCTTTCTCTCTCTATCTCTCTCTACATACATACATATATGCACACACAGACACACAAACAAATGTAAGCATCTACAAGGGAAAAAAACAACCCTACAAGTACCGGTGGCACAGACAACCCAACCCAAACAAGCATAACACATCAATTACTATTGATTGACATTACAATTGGTAAGTGATTCTAGTGATATTACCATTTGACACCATAAATAATTACTACAGATGCTTGACATTACAATTGGTAAGTGATTCTAGTGATATTACCATTTGACACCATAAATAATTTTTCACAAAGTACTGCAGATTCATTGATCCTTGTGTCTTGTCAAGTGAATAAATACGAAAAGAATAAGAGACTCCACACCCTATCAAATAAAATACAATTTATGTCGTACTTAGTTACCCAATTGCTACAAGTGTCTATAATGCAAACCATATTTTTCAAAATCAATGTTGGATCTACTCCAAGTTGTGAAATCAATTTATGCCAAATTTGACAGATAAGCAAGAATCTTTACTCCTATCATCAAAGATGAGTTTCTTTAACTGAAAAGTAACAGACTATGGAACTCCTGATAATCTAGTGTTTAAGTTCCATTCAGACCATAATAGTAGGGATCAATAAATTTGTTAATCCTAACATTTAGAAAGTCACTTAAGCTAAAGCATCGAAGCAAATAAACTAGTTATTGATTGTTCAATAAATCAAACTTCCAAATACTTACTAGAAACACACTCTAAAATGCTTTATAGATTAAACAAGCATATGATCACGTGTCAAGACTATTGCCTGTGCATCTGAAGATTATATTCAATAGCAGGCTAACAGGCCATTCAGAAGCCAAAGAAGTAAATTAAAAGTGAGTTTTTATCAGCAATTAAGGAAATCATGAAACACGTAATCCTTGAGTCTATACAGGAACCAAACAAGCAATCACAATACCTTCAACCAAATCTATCAGAAGCATCGATGAACTGCAGCCACAAGCTACCAAATCACTGACTTATCCTGTCACTGAATTCTTTGACTTATTGTTACGTGAAAGGCTACTACCTCTACGGATAAGAGGGTTTTCTATGGAATAAACAAGCAGACTTCCATCCTTAGTCCCAGCTAAGAAGCACTCTTCAGGTGTCACAGCTAAAGATGTAATTATCTTCCCAACTCCTTCATATTTTTTGACAACATCAAGTGAATGCATGGAGCGCAAAATTATTTGTCCTTGGTCACCTGCACAAACAAGGAAGTCACCGGAGCTACTAAGCTCAATGCAGTTGAGGCGCCCATTTGATTCAGATGATGCAACATGTTTTCCATTGATAGAATACATATGTAAACTCAGATCACTCTCAGCATAGACCACCAGCCTTCCATGTGGTGATACAACTAACTTGGACAAAGGACTACCAAATGGGTGCTGAATGGAACGTACGTAAGTTCCTTCCCGTAATGTATGAAATATACAAGTTCCATCTTTCGATCCACTGATAACTATATCAAGTTCTGCGCTGATGAATAAGCATGTAATTATGTCATCGTGGCCACATAGTATATGGAAGGGGCTTTCAATAATGACATGATCTTTTCGAGGAAAGTCAGTTTGCAATGTACGAGATCTCCTCTCTGTAAATCTTCCTCGATAAGCATGCCATACCATGACGGTTGTGTCATAACTTCCGGTCGCAAGTATACTTCCATCAGATGAAACTGCAAAATGAATGATTTTCAAAGGTGTATAAGAACCAAACACAGAATTAAGAATTCTGCATGGATTAAGTCACATCATCACAAATAGCAGCATTAAGTAATTTAAAACTGAAGGAAGGAGCAAGAAAAAAAATAAAGCTTATCATACAACAACAGTGGCAATTTTTCTGCTTTAAAATTACACATTAACATTTTCCTAGGCAATATCTAAACTAAACTGTATATATTAGTGATTTAAAAAGCGCTAGGCGCCAAGGTCTAAAAACACCCGAGGCGCTAGGCGTTCGCCCGAGCAAAGCGAGATACTAAAATATAAAAATACATAATATAATTAATAAATATAATTATTTAATAAAAAATATGCTATTAAATTAAAAAAATCGGGTATAAAATCACAATAAATAAATAAATCATAATAGTATATTTTTAATTTTTTAAATAAAAAATACTATTTAATAAATAAAAAATAATAGTATTAAAATCAAAATAATATTATTAATCTAATAAATAAAAATAATATTATTAGTATACAGTTAATATACTGTTAACAATAATAGTGAGAAGAGTGTGAGAAGACCGAGGCTGCTGAGGCAACGACAACTGTAGCAGGCGATAGCCGTAGCTGGAGTGGGAGCGACAGGGGCAGCAACGAGTAGCGATAGTAGCGGCGAGCAGCGACAGTGGCAGCGGAGAGCAGTGACAGCAGAGAAGAAATCTCGACGGCAAAATCGTGAGTGTTAGGGTTGGGGAAGTCGGGGAAATCACAAGAGGGAGCCTAATATCGGTGATTTAGTTGATTCGATTGAACCAACTAAAGCACCGGAGACCAACCAAACCGAAAAATCTGGTTCAGTCGCCTAGTTTAACCCAGTTGCTCGGCCGAAGTGCCCAGGCGACGCCTCTTTGAAGCGCGCCGCCTGGAAATGAAGCGAGGCGCTCGGGCCTCGCCTCGCCTCGTCTCACCCGAGCGCCTATTGTAATCACTAGTATATATTATACTTCAACAACACAAATATCAGAAATATTAGCTCTCTCAGACTCTACCAGGCATGAGGTACATAGTCCAGTATCAAGGCAGAATTAGCTCAGTTCATAATCAGGTCTTTGAATTAGTGCAATTCATAATCAGGACTTCTGGTCCATGATTCTGAAAAACTTCATATTACAATTCAAAACTATGTCAGACTGAAATCTAACTGAGAAAATTGATTCAAAAAAATTAGATCCATATCAATATGTTTTGCGCCTGCCTTGAGAATAACAGATTATTTCCATGGCAAAGAGAGTATTGGGGAAGATGGACCCATCACTCAATTAAGTGCGCTAACAATGAAGGCAAATCAACCAACTTCTCAGAGAACTACCAGAACCATCAAAGTTATAAGACCTTGATATATAAAGAATGATCATCAGTAAAAGCGTCCACTCTCAGGCTAGATATACATTGAACAATCCTCCATGAATATCTTGGATAATAAAAATGTTCAAAGAATGGTTTGAACATGTTCTATAATTATTTTATAGATGAATTGTTACATGCAAATAGGAAAGATTGTAATTTATAAGACAAGATAAAGGAATGACCTGCCTTGTGTGGGTTACTCGGTAAGATAGAACAAGAAAATTCACATTTATGAACAATTAAGTGTACTTTGAAATTTTGAATTGAGGATGAAAACAAGTACATTGTTTTGGCACTATGGACACGTTGAAAGGAGACTAATTGATGCACCAGTTAAACAAAGTAAATCAATTAGGCATAGCGGTCCAAGCGGAGAGAGAGAGAGCACCTACAAAACTTATTAGAAACTAGCAACAATAATAAATAAATAAATGAGTCTCAAATTATGTGGCAATATTACCCTAAACAGAGTTTAGTGGAGGAAAAGATCTATGCCAACCACTCCTGATAGATGGCACATTATGCCACACTTGTTATAGATGAAGAAATGAAATAAGATGGGAAACAAGGTTCACCCAGAACATAACTGTTTGTAGGCCAATGAATAACAAGAAAAACAAGAGATTTTTCCATATCAGGACAATACATGTGGGCCCAAAGAACTCTACTTGATTATATCTCTGAATAGAAGTCTAAGAACATATATTGGATTCCACTCAAGTTTACACATGTAACAATTTTAGGTTATTTCTCACTAGCATGGTCTAGATATTGGCAGTATTTACCTGTCTGACAGCCTATCGGGAGGTGAACCAGGGTAAACCGGGCAGTTCAAGCATGGTACTAGTCATACCATTCTGTATGGACCTTGGACCATCCAGTAAAAACATAAGGGTCTAATATTGTTGTAGGCTTATGAACATTGATGTGGGCAACTACACTGGGCCCCACAAACCCCAACCTTCTCGCACTCATTCAGATATGTGGATTTAGGGTTGATCCAAATGAAAAACTTTCCAAAATTTCAAAAACATGAAGCAGGACTGACGAGAGTTCAATGCAATTCCAGTAATAAAAATGTCATACTAATACTTATCCTCAAAAGCATTTTTTTCTTAATAGTGTTAGCATAGGTTCTAAAGGCCTGTATACTTCAGAAGGATGCATTACTACATAAAACTGGATATGTAAGCCATGTAGCTGAACAACAGAAAGCAAAAAAAACAAGCTTTTACATAATCTAATGAGCAGCTAGTTGAATGGCTCTATATTAGATATATAGCAAAGTGAACTTCGGATCCTGTTAACCAACCGATTATCTGTTTTTTTATATTTTGAAATCATAGATAGAAAATCCCAAGCCAGATAGATGATGGTCAATCGTAATTGCACGTAGTTTGTGATAGAAGTACCTGCAACACAGCTGACCACATCTTTGTGTTGTCGGATGCTCTGCACTATCTTTCCATCATTTAAGGATATCACCTGAAAACTATTTTCCCAATTACCACAAGAAATCAGATAATTTTCATTAAGAACTTGCATTGTTGCCAGGCACTGTCTTCCAAACTCAATATTTTCAGCCAGTGGAGTACCAAGCTTGCGGGGGGGAAGAACATCAGAACCTATTCCAAAAAATGGTTCCTACATCAAAAAAGAAAGCAAGTGAGGAAAACAAATTGCCCAAGATATTGCCACTTGAACTGCTAATAACCATATTTCCCTTATAAACATCACATATCATACTATTAAATCAAAAAATTTTGACATCATCTATGAAGATAACCTGGGATCCTGAAAATGTGAAATTTCCACCAGTTTGAAGCTGTGTTGTTAACCAGAGTTTTACTGACAGTGTGAGCCCTTGATTCACCAAGACTATATTAGAATCCAACAAACCAATAAAGACTATAGCAGAAGGAGGACTAGCTGTACTGGAAACAATGGAAGTTAACGCGATTGATGCAGGAGCAAAATACAAAGGATGAGCAATAGGGATAGGAGGCCCTCTTCTTGGATGTTTCTTACGAAAAATCTGGATTGGTGATTGACCAAAATTTGCAATCTGGTCTTCTATTGAAGATTTTTGTAGCATATCATCCATGTTCTCCAAATCAACAGCACCTTCGTATGTTAAGTAGTAAAATATGTTGGCTGCCTGTAGTCCAGCATAGTTTCACAAAGTCAACTTCAGTAATATAACATGACAAATAGTAGAATATTACAGGCAACATCATACCTCCATGGCAGGCTTTCCACGTTGCTTATAGCCAAAAACTAGATCAATCCAATGATGGAGATTGGAACTCACATACTCACTCTCCAGAGCTTCCCGATTCCTATAAATGAATTCTTCAGGAGAACCCTGCATATTGAATTCAACCATAGAAATTAATAAAAGAAAAGGACGAATGACAAGCTCATATTTCGAGAAAATAATATACATCAGGGAGACTCTTAAAAATTCAAGAGAATGCAATAATAAGAACTGCAAAGCGTGATATAACTCCTTGCTGTGACTCCAATATATTTTACAAAGCTAAAGATATGCGAAGCTAATTATAACTCCTTGCTATATTCCATTATGAAAAATTAAAAAGTGAGGAAGCATTCAAGTCATCAATGGAAAGAAAGGAGATGAAGAGAGATCACGTTGTATAAATACACGTGGAATATGATAAATCACCATGAATGTATTTTCAAGTTATATACACACTGCCATGGTTGCAGAATTGGTTCCAGCTCTGCTCCTATTTATTTATGTGAACTACTCCCAGTCTCCCATTAGGAACATGCACTATAATTACATTGCAAAGGGTCAAACAAAACATCACCTTGTTTTACACAAAATATTGGTTTGTTATCTATGAGACCCACTTAGCAACGGTTGAGGTTTTGTGACCTCATCCAATAAATTTTTATCCCAAATATATTGGTCTGTTGATGATGCAATATACAATAAGAGTTGAAGATTTAAAACCTCATCCGATAAACCTTTTATATCTAAAATATAGGCCTGAGGATTCACTTACCAAGGATTGAAATTCAGAATTTCATCCGATAAATTTTATATTTTATAAATAAAATATTGATCTAGTGGTGTTATGTATCAGAATCTCATCTAATAATTTTTTCTGAAGATGTCAACGAGCTTAGCTGATAAGACATTTACTGTTGATATCAAGATCTTAAGATCAAATCCTATCTCCACCATTTATCATTTTGCACACCAAAAGAAGAAAAAAAGACTAAAAAATGTATCAATAACAAGCAACCATGCACCATGTTTAGTATTCCAAATTCTATCTTAAAAAGGAAACTGGAATATTCCCTCTTGCTAATCTCCAGCTTCTGCCACTTCATTTATCTTAGAACCATAGTCCCTCTTTGGCTTCCACTTATTTCCCTTGATATCATTTCTTCAGTTTGTCTCTGTAAAGAACTTGTAACCTACTGATCAAAGTATATTCATACTCGGGACAAAAAAAAGCAGATCTAGATCTTTCTACAGGAATGTAGCTCCTTAAATCCACAGAGAAAAAAAATGGACAAATTAACACTGAAAATATACTCTTTTTTCATGTCAAGAATGTACTTTGTGGAAGCTGCATAACTGAGGTGGCTATTCATAATACGATGTTAAACAACTAATGAGAAATAATAATTGACATATGAACCTATTTTTGAAGGTACGCGCTATAAATTCCTGCAGATAGAAGGGAACACTTATGAGTCAAAACTTCTGTTTGCACAAAATGTCAGACATTATGTACTATCCTTCATAAATTATGATGACTAAAATAAATAGTTACTTTTTTTACTCCTACAAGGACAAACTCCATGGATGGAATTAATCAAAGAAATGAATAGCTGCTTCTAGAATTAAGCGTGAACCTCCAACACATTACAATGACGGAAAACTTGTTTTGATCTTCATAACATATAATATATAAAGTTCATAAATAAATAGAGTAATAAAAAACACAACAGCTAATCACAGATTCCATTTGATAAGAACGGATACCTTAGCCCATGGTGGGAGAGCTACATCACCTAATGGTTCACCATCTTGCTTCACCCCTAAATGATAAGAATTTAAATTGACAAGAAATTCAGGCATGTAAAAGAATTCAGGTATTAGCTCCTTCACATCACTTGTATTAGATAGGCAGTTCCTGTATGTTCCATCTATGCTTTGAAAAAGACGGTCTGCATGATCAAACTTTCCGCCCTGTCCAAGTATACTTTTCATAACTACTATTACTCAAGAAAAATTATCATATATTCAGCAATAAAACCAAAAACAGATCAAGCAGGACAAATATGGGTCACGTGAAATAGAAAGGACAAAAGGAACTAGGAAAGATCCAAAAAAGATCAGCGGTTGATCATGATACCTGCAAATTACGGTGCAGAGCTGTAAATGGCTCTAACCTAAGCAAGTAATAGAGCACAATACCCATACTAGAATAATGTGACCCATAGTAAAAGCTGCAACAAGAAAACCAATTTTAGATTACTTTTTAAGGCCAGAAAAGAAAAAACATAAAGAGCAAAATATACAACCTAGGAATATCAGGATCACAAAAATTACGATATCTGTCTTCAAAAACCTGCATAATGCACAAGACAATTCAATTAACTCCGTTAGATGTTCCATCACAGATACATCAAATATAATTTAACAAAGTGAAGTCAAGTATAATTTTACTAAGTAACCTCAAATCGTTTGGAATCCAAGGCACCAACTGGTTTTGAAAGGTCCCTAAAAGTAGATGATTTGTTGAAATCAAGTTTTTCAGATGAATAATCAGCCAACACCCAAGGAAAAACAGGATACTGAGTCAAGTCATTATAAGATCTGCCAGCAAGAGTATTGAGAATCATTAAATATTCAAAGTTGCTGATTTCTCTTCTTCTCCAACTCTCCCTGGCATTTTCAGCCATCTCAAGTGCTATACGCCGGTCCACAAAAGAAATGATTCCATTTTTGTCTCTTGAACTTCCTTTGGGGTACAAGGTCTCATTCCTAAGAGAGACTACTAATGTTCCAACATGTTTGGCATCTTTTTGAGATGCAAAATTGAGAAAAACAGGCGCTGTGGAGTCATTAAAAAAGATCTCTATTGCTGTATACTGTAGCAAGTAGCGAGTCCAATGAACTGCTTTTATCTGCAAGATCAAGGAAAAGTTAAAATAACCCCATGAAATCATTAACCAATTTAAAAATGCATATAGAAAAAAAATATATAAGTGGCATTTGAGATACACACAACAGAGAGGTTCCATCTCCTATGCAGTTTGATCTTGTTGGTTTTGTGTTGTAAAGAAGCATCTACATCCTCACTATCAGTTGGAGTTCCTTTGCCACGGTTGTTATCAAGAGTAGGACCTTTATTCCATTTCTGCTTAGGTATACTTCCCGGTTGTTCATATTTGTTAGAATCTGAGTTCCCAGTATCTCTGAAACTTTTAAAAACAGATGATCCTCCTGTACCTTCAACTATGAACTCACCAGCAAAATGCAGAACATTATGCACGATAGCTAAATGCCCTGCCAATTTTCTCTTTGGTGTAATAAGCACAGAGGGGATTGACAAATGAACCTATAAAAGAAAAAGATGCATAAATTCCTTGGTGCATATACCTGAAGACTTAATTTACATGTAAAAGAAAAAATAATACCTCGCTCAAATCACTTTCTACAGAACCAGACGAAGGCTCCTTTTTGTCAGGAACAATATCCACCTCACTGCTGTGGTCTTTGATGTATTCTATAATTTGATTTTCTGAAGAATTATTTGGGCCAGAGTCATTCAGCCTAGCCAAGTCATCATCACAAGTCTCCAAAGATTTTTCTTCAGTAATTCCTCGCACTCCTTTTAAAAGAAATTGTTTCATTTGTTCAGGAAAACTCGTCCCCAAACCAGTAAAGGATTCATTTGCAGGCTGGCTGGCTCCATTAGAAATTTTAGCGGTTGGAGGATGACAAAGGCGTTCATCAAACTTATAATTGCGTTTAAGTTTGGGCCTACGCCTCCAGCTATCCTCCGTCTTATCAAGTTTCCAGTGTGTGATGATAGCATTTGGAAAAGGATGTGAAGACCATGGACCTCTCTCATCAATCAAAGCACGGTACATATGGATCCATTTATCCTGTTCAAGATTAAGAAATCATAGTTATCAATTGTGGGAGGACATATTCTGAATGATCTGAAATTGCCTAAAATGAAAGAATAAATAGCTTACAGCAACAATTTGCTGCTCCTCATCAAATGCAAGCTGGAAAGAAGCTTTTCGGTTGTCATCTGAAGATAAAACTGCATTTACATTAGACTGAATGTCATCATCAAAGGTTTTCTGCTGGTTTACCAATGCTAAAGAGTGCTCATCCAGCTTCACACGGAGGTCCTGCAACTGCTTTAGGCGATCTGCATTGACAGACTTAACTGATTTGGCCTCATCAACTGCCTGAATGAAGAAAAAAAATTAAATGACTGCAAATATCAAAAGCCTATTTACAGTAAGCTTGGTCTCTTTCGTGGAATGAACCACTTGAAATAATATAATATTCATGACAGAAACATTGCAGCTTTAAATAGGCTTTTCATGTGCATATCATAAACTAAAATTGCCTCAACCTACATTTAACTGATGGGCAAACACTTATTGATACAAAAAGAAGAATCTATTACATACCGCAGCGAGAACTCGATCCCTTTGAATTAGACCAAGAATGAATCCAGCTTCCTTTGAGCTGCCACATACCTCAACTGGATCATCCCTACCCAAGATACTAGTGGCAAGCATAAATTTTCCAAAGTTGACAATTTCTAGAATCAAGTGTGTTATAACATGAAAACGTGCCCCATCATCCAGCATACCATACTTAGACCTCATCGTAACCAAAGACCTGTTTTCAACAAATTGAATAATAAAGATACCTTCCTAAGAGTTTTGCAAGAATAAAATGCATTTTGAGGTACACCCATTAACATATTAGATGAATCATATATAAAATTCAACAGATACTCCCAAAAACGTTAACAGAAAGTTACCAAATATAAAAATGCAGCCTATTCTTGCTCTGATCATCATCAGAAGTAAGAAGAAGTGGAAGTAGAGAAATGAACTGCTGGACACATCTTGAGGCACTTTCCAGATCAGCTTTACAAAGGTAAAGGATCACAAGATGAAAGATAACTCTTGGGCACTTCTCTCCCCTTAAAAGCATTGCTTTGTCGATATATTTGTTTGTCTTTCCACCCAATGCATTAGTAATTCCACCAGAAACAACTACAGCAGCCATTTCTGCAGCAGGAATGTTCAAGGACTCTACCAATCCACGTGCTCTTTGGCCAAAAGATGGGCCACCCATATTTGAAGCTTTAATTGGCATCTTGCTTGGCCCTTTTCCATTCAATGCACCAATAAGAATCCATGTTTTATCATATAAATCCCACCATCCATCATTTGCCTTATCATCTTCCACAGCAATAGATTTAAAATTCCATGAAACTCTGAAAATTGCATGAACAAAATAAACAATAATATAGACATTCATAAGAACAAAAAGAAGAAATGATACGTCAGTACATCAGTATGGTTCGGTACATACCGTACCGACAATTAGTCAGTACACCGGTACAGACCGGTAAGATGAACCATGCTTCAAGGTACAATGAGGTAAATGAGAGTCATAGCAAGTCAATGCTTTTCAATTCTGTTTTTGTCAAAGGTTACAGTGAGCATCAACTGTGGAATCGAAAGGCAGAAAGACATTATTGTTTCAGTTAGTGACATGAAAAGACTGATCACTTGGTAATTGTAATTTTTAGTCAACTGGTAAATTGGGTCTACATTGTAGCCCAGCGAATGTGAAACAGGAAAAAAGGAAAGAACATATTTACACAATTATTAGGATAACTATGAGCAGCAATTAATTAGTCAAAGTGGCCACAAATGCACCAAATTATGGACTGATAGCTTCCAATGCATTACTGACTAACCCAACTCACCAATTCTAAACACTTATCTGTTAGACCTAGCCCAGCAAAATTAGCTAGCCATCCAAATTCCAAATAATTAATTGGTTGCCAGGAACCAGGACATGGCTAGTGTGAACCTAGCCCAGCAAAATTAGCTGAGCCATGCTGATGGGGTGGTGGCACATGGCTACGCCGATTTTAGTTTTAGGCTAGTGCGAACTAGCTCAACAGATGTAACAAGACAGTTATCTACATATGCCCCACTACACAATGACAGAATCTTGACTATCACTGAACTGAAGGTTATGAATTGTTGTTCTTTCAACGAACAAATTTCTGAGATCAATAGAAAGAACTGTTTCAAAATTTTGTTTTCAAGAGACACTAAATCACCAAAAGACAGTTCACTAAGACAACATACAATATGAACTTTGTATAAGAATAACAAGCTGTTCCAATCCAAGTTTTCTAAAATAAGCTTAAAGTTTTTTTGTCCCAGGAATTGTATATGAGGATTAACAAACATCAACTTGCATCATGTAACAAAATTACTTGGTTGACCAGATTGATGAATTAAGAATTGCGTAACCAGATTAATAAGGATTGCTTCATAGTCCGGAATTATATTGACCATGGACTGCTAATATTTATTTATACATATTAATAAGAAAAACACAGCCAAACTACCTGCACACATCATTTTAGTCATCTTATGGTTAAAAAGATTAAAAGAATAAGCATGTTCCTAAAAATCAACATATTGCAATCCACATTGACTAATCATATTGAGGATTAGTTATACTGTCATAGTATAATATATACAAAAATATACAAATTACAATAGCATATATAACATAATGAAAATAGTAAGTGGCAAATACATATTACAAAACTGCATGTGATGTTTGATATTTTTGTATGATACAAATAGAAGATTGATATAATACGATAAACTCATCAAATAGTACATATTTAAAATTTAAAAATTGCATATAAATCATATCAAGATTCATAAGACCAATCAAAAAAATTCAAAATGTTGCCATAAATTCCAAATTTAAGTTTTTATCTCTACATTAATCAATAATTTGAAAAGTTAAATCAAATAATAAAATCTTTTTGTTGAAATCCGATTTTATGATTTGTATCATCCATGGTTCGCCTTACCGATTCATATCGATGTACCGACCAGCTATCAGAATGGTACATATCAATCCATACCTATACGGTACAATAGAACATAATGATAGACCAGTATGTATTGTCCATACCAGTCCTCTGTCGAACTGATATGAATCGCCCGTACCAAGCGGTATACGATGGTACGGTGAAACTTGGACTATCATCTAATCTGACAAATCCAGATCGCTCTTTTTTTCATATTTTAAATGACTGATCCTGTTCCCAAACCCAATTTCTAGAACATTGTGATTTAGAAGAAATAATATCTGCTTTAAACAGAAGTCTTACCTAGGAAGTTGATCACCTTCAAGATTCAGTAACTCACTAACTGCAAAGTTGATGTCTTTCTGGTTATCTGGTTGCAGTCCATCAGAAGAATAATCTGAAGAGATTCCAAGAATTGGAAGCTGCAAAGAAAGAAAGAGGCATGGATTCTGATATAAGAATATCATATTAAATTATTCGATGTACAAAACATAATAATAAACAACTTCAAAATAATGAGACATTAACTATTCCGTGAACATCTATAAATGACATACCAGAAGTTTATCACCACTTTCAATGATTACCAACTCATTGATAAGCTTTAGAAGATACAGTGTATTGTCCCGACATGGCTGTGAAGTAAAAATGTTCTCCTCCAAAGAAATTTCAACAAGACTGCCAATTAGATCTTCATAGATATCACGAAGAAAACGTGAATGGGATAGTTCCTCCTGTAGATGCAAACCAGACTCGTGATTCAACAAGCAGAAACTGAAGAATACTATTGCAATATTTGTCACAGACGATTTAACATACCTGTTCCAAGTTCAATAACAGGAAATTTATTGTCTCCTCTAGTTGCTGCCAACCACCCTTTACTGAAAACAAACAATGAGAAAGAACAACACAGTACAAATTCTTCACAAGAATTAGCTCATCAAAATTCGAACTATCAGCTTTAGATTTTGACTCCGTTTCATAGTTCTTAAACACATCAAGCCTGACAGATGTCTCTAACCAAGAGGTCCAACCATATTCCTGTAAAAGCATTATCGAATTACAAGACATTCAAGATATGAAATAAAAAAAGCTTTAAATAGTACCATTAAATCTTCAATATTCGAAGGATTTGAGTCAAGCAGATTCAGTAAATCTCCTAAGATTTTCACCCGAGTTGAGGAATCCTTGCAGGTTTCCAGATATTTAAAGATGCAGACTAAAATCTGAGGAAGGACAAAATGAGAAGGGAGACCCATAGAGGACTTCTTATTTCTCTGTGCATCAAGATGACTGTGTTTCTGCAAGACCTGAAGGACTCAACAAAAAATAAATTTTATATTTATTATTGAATCATGATAAGATTGATGTGACATTAGCCAGCTAAGTAAGCAACTGTCTAAAATTTTTCTCCATATTACATGGTATTACCTGTTTAGGACTAGCACCACCAAGAAGGACGTCAAATAATGTAGCACAAAGATGGTCAGAGAGTGGAAATTTGAACAGTCTCTCTGACATTGCAGAAAATATCGGTTCTGGCATGGTTCCTCCTTTTCTGAAATTTTCAGAAATGTATTTAGATCGTCCAACAGAGAGGCTAAAGAATTTCATTCCCTTTTTCTCTGAGGGAAGTCCAACCAACAACTTCCCTAGAAACTGCAAGCCCAGCAGCCTGATAGGTTCCAATTCCCTGAGGTGTCAAGTAAAGAAAGGACATCACTATAACTACATGAAGAATTGGGAATTGGGAATTTATTAATCATGACAACGACAAAGCACAAAAGAAGCAAAAAATCTTATAACCCACCAATCTTGCTTCTATCCTTTTTGTATTCATACATGTTGGCGGGCAGTTTGGAAGATCATAAGCAGCCCATTTGATGGTAAACACCGGTAATTCTTTCGACTTTAATAGGTGCACAACAATCAGGCAGTTAAAGGAACCATGCTGCAACCATGGTTCGGAGATACAGTAGAGTTTTATTATATTAAACTTAGGGGTTAAGGTGAGATTATTTTCAATTGCTTTTTGTACTCTTTAATAAAATCATAACAAATCAAAATGTTTGTTTTTTCACATTTTCTATGGATTTTCCATCCAGATCTTAGTCATATATTAGGAAGGGTGTTTTCATGATATATGAATTTATTTGTATTAGTTTAAGCTAGCTAGTCTTTCAAAAGTCCAAAAAGGTAATTGAATGCAAGGTTCGCCATACCATCACATACCGCCCAACATGGTTCGCCTTATCGGTCCATACCAGTATACTGACCAATCATCGGTACGGTATGTACCAACATATTGACACATGGTTCGTTGGGGCGTACCGATAGATCGGTATGTATCGCCAATACCGGTCCCTTGTCGGACCAGTAATATACCACTCGTACCAAGTGGTATGATGAA
Source organism: Musa balbisiana (assembly GCA_004837865.1). NCBI lineage: Eukaryota > Viridiplantae > Streptophyta > Magnoliopsida > Zingiberales > Musaceae > Musa > Musa balbisiana. The sequence goes on along the minus strand of CM017188.1, from coordinate 6,279,988 downwards.
CCTTGCCGTCCGATATGGGCAGTACAAACAAATCTGATAGGGGACCAATATGGGCGGTACATTCTGGTTTGTTGGTACATCCCACCATATCATATGTCAGTACATTGGTATGATTCGATACATACCGTACCGACAGTCAATTGATGCACCGGTATAGACTAGTATGGTGAACCATAGTTGATTGCATTGTATTTAGAGGTCAAGTTTAGGGAGGATTCTCAGTATGATAAAGATTTAATAGAATAATAGATCATTAATAGACTAAAATTCTATCTCATCCTTTTACTTATGGCTTAAGTACTGTATATTATAATAAATTCTGGGTCTTGTAACTTAGAATGTTAAGATGCTTCTATTGATGAAAAATAGAACTTTTCTTAATGCCATGTAACCTTGATTATCCCTTTTCTCCATCCTGAGTGTTTCATCCTGCTTCTAGTCTCATTCTTATCTTACACAGTCTTCTACTTCTCTCATTCTTCACTGCCTTCATTTCTACCAGCATTTGCATCACCAAATAATGCTAACCGTTCAGATTTTACCAATTAGTTTTAGTTATTTACAGACATTGAAATCTCAATTGGAAAAAGAAATCAAACAAAACAAGGGTCTACAATCCAGTTTAAAGGATGTCTTAGTGTTTTTCTGAATAAAAAAGATGAACAAAAATTGGTCAATGGTTGCAAGAGTTAGCAAATTTAAATATTTCTAATTCTACTTTCCTAACAATTGACACAAATCATCTTCAGATTCTCATCCCAGCACCACTCTTTTATACATGCTATAGAGGTAGAGCAAGAACTAAAGATAGCACTTAGTCTGTACAGTAATAATTCACTAAATAGAGCTGACTCAGCCAAAAAGATCAGGTAATACTGCTGAAACCAATTAATTGGCACCACATGCCCGCTACACAAGGAGTTTCACATTAGGGCATAAAGTGGAAGAGTGAAAAAGTTTTGTTACTTGACTCGCATCCCTCGTATATGACTTTCTTAGTTATACCACCAAATGAATGGGGCATCCTACATGGTCTAGACTCTTCAACTCGTTTGCCACACAGGCAGGTAAATTTTTAATAAGGTTCAACTTCAAACTCTGGCCACAAAAAGATTTGGCCCATGCAACACAAGATAAGGGTACAAGCTCACTCAGAAAGATAAAACAAGCTAGAAATAAGCAATAGGAAAAAAGAACAGAATAAGGAAAGATGAACTCAACATATCAAAATGTAGTAAAAGATTTAGTCTGCATGTAGTACCATCCACAACTTGCATTTTAAAACTTTACAAGAGCTTCTAAGCTCATGAAGATTTTACAGATTGAACAGAAGATTCACCAGAAACAATGAATCATCAACAAAAAGGTAATTCAGAGGTTCAGATATTTTCACCTCTATCCTACTGATTATCTTAACTAAAAGAGTTTAGATTTGGGCAGCTCTTCTTTCTGTCCTAACAAACACTTCTGTTGGATTGACAATATCTATCTCCAATTTCAAGTAAGAAACATTACCGCATCAACATTTTTCTCCATATCAACCAGTCAAAAAGTCACAGGTCCTAAAGGAATTCTCTAAAGTTGGAAATCACTGTATTGGTACTTTAACAAGCCAATTCCATGTACTCTCATTGTAAAGAAGCTTCAAATTAAAAATAATAAGCACAAAAAGAAGTGTTTAGATTGAACTGTTATACAAGCTAAAAATCAGTGAATCTACACAATAATTTTATGCATGGAAGTTAAGAACCATTGGAACATGGATTGGCAATATATACCGAAAATGTCAAACATAAGCTCCTTCAATCAAATTGCATTAATCTAAACAACAAACATCTACAAACACACTCGTAGACACTGACAAGAACTCATGAATCAGCTCCATCACTTGGACAAAATATTAGCAAAGTAGATGGCAAAAAAAGTAATAAAGGCATCTAAAAGAGGCACCCCGGAAGGTAGATGACCAAAAGTAGTGTTAATAAGATATCCAGAAAAGTCTTCTCAATCAAATATCAGAACAGTAATTAGAAAACTTTTCCAAAGAATCAGTTAGGTCGCCAAATAGATGCATAACTACCTCAACACAAATGCAGACTAATCCAACTTAAATTTACACTTCAAATATCCACATCAAAAGTACATTTGGGACTTTTATCTTCTTTAAGAACTTACCATATCCTTCTCTTCTCATCAGTTCTAGTAAACAAATAGCATTTTCCATTAATGAACAACTATAAAAGATTGTCTTTTCCAAAATCAACAACACATTAAAAACTTACAAAAGCAATATGTATATATAAAGGGTGGTAATACCCCAAACTAATCACAGTTTAGTTGGTTACCACTGTAGCCATTTAGCATTTCCAGTAACCAACTCCTTGTAATGTGTATTTCAAGGTTTTCTGCCTCATTACTTATTGAAGCAATAAAGAAGCATCAGTACCGCCCCTATACCATATCACCATTTCATTTTCTCTAGTTTTGAGTTTGAACTGGTTCAGTTTTTTAACATGAGTGATCTTAGGAAGACTAAGAGCCAAACAGGTACATGTTCATGTTTTCATCTGGTGAGTGATCTTAAATATCCAAAACCTAAACTAAGGACTTTGATCGAGCATATAGAGCTTCAACCTAAAAGAGGCATCTACTTTCTTGCATTGCTGACACTTGCGTCGGCACCACAAACAGTACTGCATAGAGGACATGTACCACATCAGTCACTAGCTATTATTGTAGCTTATCACAAGTCCAACATACATTAGATAATTTAGTCAAGATTAGTTTGAGAACAAAAAACCTAACATTTTCAAGGATAGTTCAAAGGATTCTGACCTCTGAAGAAGATTAATAAAAATATGACAGCCACCAAGCAAATTGGCCTGCTCCGAAAAAGACACTAGCAATGGCTTATGAGAGAGAGAACGAATGACCATGTGCAATACATCCTCGATGCATACCATATCATTACTTTTCTCAAAAAAGGCAATAAGAGCCTTTATATCATGGTGCAAAATCTTTTGCCTGCAAACCCACACCTTTCTTGTTAAATGTGATGAGAAGCATGTCAAAAAGGATGTATATAAAAACTGACAATGCGAACAGTATGAAAAATACAGTATCTACCTCAAACTCATTTCTGCAAGGCTTAGTAAAAGCAGACGAATCTTCCGAACATCTTCCAGGCATGGTCGTTCTCCAATCACTTCTTTCGTTATTGGATGCAAAAGTGGCTTGTTCCCAATAGCAGATCGACCAGCTTTATCCCAATAAAAATGGCATATCATATCAATTATTCGAGGGAGCCCACACAATGCTGGCAATAGGCTTCGGTCGCTTTCAAAATACTGAATAAGAAACATATATATATCACGTTGCACTTCATAACTTGCAAACACCCAGATATGTGGATTCAAGTAAATTGGCAATATAGCATCTCTTATTAGTGTTTCAGACATGCCTGAGCAAAAGGGGAATAAGTTCATACACAGATCAAAGATGTAAAAGAGAGAAAATCATATACACAATTTGGGAACAGAACAAAGCTATTTACCAGTGTTTCTCAAGACATAGAACATATATTTCAATGCCGAAAGAGTTTCAAGATTTAGTTGTGTAGGTGGAACAGATTGCAGCAAGAATCCAAGAATAGAGAACCCAGAAAGAAGATGCATCTGCTGCTGATTTGATGCATTTCCATCTAATATGGAAGCAATGAGCTCAATGACTTCAGCAGCAAGCTTATCACTCATAATGGACCCAATCGATGCATAGTCAAGTTGTCCATTATCTAACTCAGACCTATCAAACTGAGTCAAAAGAGGAAAAAACACAGAAACACCACCAACACAATAAATAATCTCTTGAAGCAAGCGACGGGAGCATAACTTTGTCCCGCTCATAATTACAGCCTCAAAAGTATTCTTATCAGAATTCTCCAGCATTGATGAAACATTAAATAAAATCCGACCATCACTAGCCTGCAAAGAAAACAAGTCAATGTTTAACTTTATGTTGTCAAATAATAAGATAACATATTTCTGAAAACTTGACGCTAGAAATATTAACCTGTGCATTTAAACCAAAAATGACTTTTGATGACAGGCCATCTTTGGCATCTAGGATTCCACCATAAAGTGAATTTTGAGAGTCAAGCAGCACTCCATCACCAAGGAATGAATACATGTAACTTGGTCCTAGGCAGTATAGACCTTTTATTTGCTCAGAAGAAAGAGCATCACTGAAGACATAAAGAGGACCAAGTTGACCCAGAAAAGGATATATCTTCCCGAAATTAAATGGATAGGGCTCTTCATTGGTAGGTTTGAGTTCTGTTCCTATAGTACATCGAGACATAACCTCACTAACTTTTGCGTATCTGAAATATAGTGACCAATCATTTCAATCAGTAAAAAGCTATTCATCGTAAAATAAGGAGAAACTATATATGTATCTATGAAAAATAGAGTACCACTCATGGAATGAACCCACCTGCATTTTTCAGATGATATCAGATTTCCATCAACATAACACCTTAGCTGGCTTCCCCCAGAAAATGCCCTGCCTATGCTATGAGTAATGCAGAGAAATTGCCACTTTCTTGGAAGAAGGTTGAGAGGCAACAGAACACACTGCCGTTTTTGGTTGATGGACTGCGAGAGATATGTGGATTTATCAGGTTAATGTTATAGAAGAAAAGTATTATGTCAAAACAATACCTTAGAGAATATTACATAACATACATAAATTACTCAGAAAACATAAGAAAAATATATCTAGTTGTTGAAACAAACAAACATATCAAGTACTTCCACATCTATGATTCAGTCAAAAGATCACACTGATAGCACTCTTCAGTCCACTATATTTTCTCCTTCATGTCAAACACTAAATAGAACTCCTTTCTTCAGGAATACAATCAACTGCATAATTTCTCCCTCACAATCTCTTAGTTCTCCTCCAACCCAAATGTGTACAACCATTCTCCATGGGACCTGACAGCACAGTTAACAAAGAAACTAGGCAAAGTTTGGCATCACAAAAGCAACTATAGATGTTAGAATTCTAATAACAAAGGTAGCAGAACTTCATGACATGAACTCAATAAATGCTCTCCTGAAGCAGTTCAAATCTAAATACGGTTGCTCTAGAAATGATACGTTACAAGATAACAATGAAATAAAAATGGAATAAAATTCTTCAGAAACAAGCTATCCTGCACAAATTACACTGGCATAGCAGTAAAAAGAAAATCTAGTTATCATTTATCATCAGACAACATTAAAGAAATATTTCATCTTCAAATATTATATCAGAACACATTAATTTAGCTCTAGTTGTCATGTATCCTTCATTTGTAAATGATATATCATTTTTAAGTGCATATTTCATACCATATATTTTTTGTAACTACAACTGTGTCTGCATATATGCCCAGAGATCAGAAAGTCACATTAGATAGCTGGCATGCAGAATGGTAAAGTTTTTTCTTCCACAAAATTGCCACTACTTGTCTGAGTATACAAGTAGTTGCAACCTACAATATTTGAAATACACACTATTTGATAAACTGCCATACTAGTAACCAAAAAATTACATTAAAAAAATCAAAAGATATGGAGCATTCCATATGTACCTCAAAAATCAGCATGTCCTTGGCAACCATTGCAAGACAACCCTTTCCAGTGTCAGTGAAAAAAGAAAAAAGGCCCATTATACCATTCTCAGGGATATCCTCTAACCTTAGCCAGCATGAGAAGGAAAAACCTTTGTTGTTTGGCCACTGCACTGGAGATTTTACTACAATTCCCTGCCAAGCAACAAGAAACATCACATATTAATTATAGGAACTGTGATGAAAGAAAGAACAAAATGCATTTCAGAACATATATAAAAAAAATCAGTTCATTAACACATAAATCTTAATAATTTCCATGAAGCAAAGATATCATAAAAATAGCACAGTTCACTGGCAATGGCAGAATCCAAGGAATAAAATGGAGAAAGAACCACATCATCCAAATCATAAAGCAGCATTACCATCACATATTTTGACGATGTATTAAGTTCTGATACATGCACCAACTCATGCATCTCACTGATTTTGTAAGAAACATGACAGCACTGACTGGACAGGAGACATTGTAATGCTCAAGGCTTATCTGTTTCATCTTTTTTAATATAGAAATTAATAGTTGAAACTGATGGAAAGAAAATCTCTTACAAACTTCATTTCTTTTTTCTTTTTTTAAATTTTTAATTTTTTGGTACTAGTTCGGTTAAGCTGATAATCACTACATGGCCCATAACCATCAGATGGCACCCTCACACTCAATCTTTAATGAGTCTTTCCCTCCAGTCCTCGAACAAGTAAAATTTTGACCATAAGATCTGCCTTTTGAAAGATATAAAAAATAAAAAATCATATATCTTCTAACTTTCTTTATTCTGGAAAAAGGGCCAAAAATTGACATGATGCAAAGCATTTACATATTCAAGAAAATAGAAGGTACAAAAAATATCTTGACCAATTGAGCAAGGTTCTTAATTCTGGTCAAGATCTTCAACAGGGTATAAATTTCACATAAATAACTAAATACCAGCATTGGTACACCGAAAAATATGCACCACACCAATGAAAATGGCACATTTTGTACAGTTATGCACTTTAAGTCAGTACAAATTATAGGTATAGATCGGTTTAGCATGGAATGGTAGATGTCATGGATTATCATGCAATGTGGAATGTGTACAGTCATGACATATGTCAAGCTAGCTCATCAACAGCAAGGGGGATATACATAATACAATACATCTAGCCAGTGAAACTTTCATCACAACCATCTCCAAACAAGTATTAAATAGAACAGATGTGCACCGAATCTAGTCATATCTCAAAATTACAGAAGGTGCACTTCTTGCACCCAGTTAAATAGTAATAACCGAATATGGAACATCTTTTTAAGCAAAACATCATACAAGAGTACTACTCGCAACCAACTTAAATCAGAGTATGATGATGCCTCTACTTGTACCGGATGCTTTTGCTAGGAATGAAACTGTTGAAAATTTTCAGATATTATAGACGACAGATAAGCTTAGTCATGAGTGTGCTTGATTTGAGCATAAGCATTACAATTGCTGATACTTATATTATTAGGTCAAGATACCTAATGGATATAAGTTCCTTAAGTCTAATTAAGAACCATTACCAACTTCACCTAAATTCACATTGATATTCATTTTTCTACAGCCAAATCCAAAGATAACTAAGTACATAGATGGTTCAGTCATGTCCAGCCTGTCAGCCCAAATATTATTTTGGAACGCTGAGTGGTTGTTGAATATGAGCAAGCAATAGAATCACTTTCTCTTCAAAAAAAATTTTAAAAAAATCTTATGCCACCATAAGCTAGATGATAGTTCTGCAAGCTTCTTTCACTAGACAAATTTCCTGCCTTGTTGCCTATGTAAGAACACTTCCGGTTACATAGAACCCTAATGTCATCAAAACGAATTTCCTAAAGTTCCTCATATTTTCTGTTTAGCATGCCCAATACATTCCCTGTACAAACGAATTCGGACGGTATAGTGTACCAAATTTCTCAGAACTTCACATCAAATGTATCTCTTTATACTTTTTACATTATCTTGTTGGCACTACAAAAGATATATTCACTTTCACTTCTCCATTAATTTGGTCTAACATTTTCTATCATCCAATAAAAAAGTATAAGTGAACTTCAATAATTTGGTCTAACATTTTCTTTCAATAGTTCTATTTTAAATAAGTGAACTTCATGTACACATTGCAAAAAAAACCTATGAAGCAATAAAAGTACAAAAATATAGAACATTATGCTAAGTGAAAAATAGACAGGGTTTTATTGATCAATAAGACTGACATATGATCAGATGTAAGAAAACAGTAAAGCATAGAAAGACATATGGCAAAAGAATACATATTACACAACCCAACATTCAACAAAATCTAGGATGGTTTACTACATTATGTACCAATGCCACCATAATGGAACAAATTTACACTTATGTCCAAATCAGAAATCTCTAGAGAACAAATATCATATCACATGCCACAACAATTTTCATTGCATGAAGTAGGAAATATATGAGAATGGCTTAAATTACAGTGGTATTTACCAATCATACCAAGCTAATATACTGGTAAAAGAAATATATCAGTAATAGAAATATTTAAACCAAGGATTGTCATTTCAGGTACTGGACCCGTTTCGATGATTTGTCAAACTGGTACGTACTGGTTTGTATTGGTGTACCGACACATGATACATTGGTATGTACCAATATTTCAAAAAGGAAGAAGAAGAGGATGGGGCGGTAGATGAACAAAGGAGAAAAAATAAGGAGGAGAAAAGAAGGAAGAAAAAGAAAGGGGTGGAGGAGGAAGAAGTGGTGGAAGAGAAAGAAGAAAAAGGAAGAAAAGGAGGAGAAAAGGTGGGAGCGTAGCTAGGAAAAAGGAAAAAGAGGAGGAGAAGAGGTGAGAGCATACCTGGAGAGAACAAGGAACGGTGGCAGCAGTAGGGCAAGCGATGAGGCAAAAACAACAGGGTCATAGGTAAGATGAAGGCTCGCATTCACAAGCCCTAATTTGGTTCTTTTCTTTTTTAATGCCAAGTTAGATCGGCCCCATTATTTTTCTGATTTTTAATATTTTAGCCGGACCACCCAAAACGGGGGTGGTCCATATACCAGCACATGCCCGAACTGATATGTACCGCCCATACCATATCGTTTCGAGTGATACAATAGTCCTTGATTTAAACATCTTTATTATATTTGTATTGCATTCCTAGGTGCAAATATCATATTGATCAATGCATCCAACAATATACCAGGTGCCATTATCAGTATTTAAATATTTCTTATGAATTTAAGCAACTGAAACTAGTATACAAACAGTAGCTAAATCACAATAATTTGTCTCAGATAATTGCCACATCAAAATAACATATTCTTTAAATTGCAATAGAATACAATCACGAAGCAAGTACCCAAAACAAGGACTATGCAGGTGTATCTTTGTCTTCCTCAAGTGCAGTCAAGGCTGTACATCTAATACAATCATAGAAATCAGTAGTTAAATTCCTTCTTCAATTCTGTCCTTTGCAAAAAAGACTGTGTGTATCTCAATTCCAAGTAATCATGCTTCTTTCAGAAAACATCTTACATGGTATGCACATGCATTTTGAGTTAGTTTAAGGCAATCATTTGCATCGATTTGTCACAATGTAGGGTAGCAATTTTCGTCGTCAGCTTAGCTCAGAAACTAAAATTGATCCTTCTACTAGTTGCCACAAAATTACTCAAATGCAGCATTGGATGATCAGAAAAGATAGGAAAGAAATAAAAAAACAAAGCAAGACTAGAAGTTGTCACATCAAAGAGAAACTTCAGCAATTTGACACTAGATCTAACACCACAAAAAATTTTATCTTAATTATCATCAATGAGCTTGCTGGGACATTCAATACTTGATTATGAAAATGGCAAAATTGTCATATAACAGAAGATAATATATAACAGAAGATAAAGCACATAAATAGAATAAGAAGATATATGTGACACCAGAACATACAGAATCACAGCCACTGAACTCAAAGAAAGCCTCGGGTCCTTTTTCCTTGAGCATATAGCGAATAGATGTCAAAAGCAAGGACCTATGTTTTTGTATAGACTCTCTCTTCTCTCTTCGAAGAAGAGCAAAAATTTTTCTTATGTCCTTTCCAGATATGCTATGCCCCCCAATGATCTGAATTAACTCAGCAATCTTGCTTATCATGTCCTCTCTGTCCTCTTCACGGAACCAATCAAGAAGGAAACCAAGCACTCCCGCCTTGAAACATGCAGTTCGATTAATGATGGAATCCTTGAGCATATTCTGTAAGATATCAAGGCCATAATGCTGCAGCGAATTGCTGCTCTGGCAAGAAGAATCATTGATGTTATCAAACATTACAGACTGTGAATAACAAATACATTATGGTGATAAAAGTTAGACATAAGCAAACCTTCTGCAGAACATTTAGGAATAACATAATCACATCTTCATTCTGCACCAAAAGGGAGCAAAGAAAACATGAGCTAAGTTCATGTTAATGAGCACTTTGATGCTTGAGGTAGTCAACCTCTGCAGCACCGAAGTAAGAGTAAAATATGGACATGAAACAACAAAGAGCAAGGAAATGAGCCAAAGATCCATATAAATGCTAAACCTTTATTACTATGTTCTCTTCCATGTCAAAATTTCCATCTACAAGCATGTCAAGAAGAGCATGCAGAAGAGCTATATTTGGTTGCCACTTGCAAAAATCCAAGAGCAAGCTCTGCAATGTCTGATAACCCACACCAACAAGTGCTCTAAAGGAAACCTGCAATGATTGAACTACAATTTAATGATATAAAATATATAAGATTTAAACATGGGGCCCATACCAGTTTTGTATAATTTAATGAACCAGTACACTGCACATTAGACCTACCTGTACCTCTCAGTATCATCAGCAAGAATGAAAAAAGTGTATGGAGTGGTACAAAAGTAACCAAACTATATGTACCATTGCTGATATTTGGAGTGCTAAGTATCAGCAGGTATGTACTGGTATGACTGGTAATTTAAACCAAGATATCAAGTAATAAAAAATGTTAGTGATCTATATTCCAGTATACATGAGAATTAATAAATGGTCAATCACAATAAGAAAACCAATGAAATTTCAAGTCTGATTCTACTTGACGTATCATCCATACAAGAAAAAACAGCCAAATATGTGGTAATTCATAAAAGATAGCGATATGACATTACAATGTTTTGTAACAGATGCAAAATGCAAAGCTCAAGCATTGATTAGTGGCAGAGTGAAGGATAAATAAAAATACAACCAAACATAGCTTGAATAGAACAAATATCAGCAAAGCATTCTTAACAATCCAACCCAGTAGACTTAGATCTATTGGGCGAATAAATTAAAGAATAGACTCCTAACATGGAGAAAAGCCCTTAAGCCCAATAAATTATATACAATGTGCAAACATTATATTTAAAGTTGTTACTAGTAATAGATTCAGCTAGTCTTATATATCAACTCAAGCCCACATCATCTCTGGATTTGCAACAAATTGTGATATCTCAGCTTCCCTCACTTGAAGGCTTAACGTCCTCATCAAAGTTCAACATATGTCACATATAGCCTAGAATTGTTCTGTAGCAGAGACCATGTGGGACAAAGCATTTACAAGTACTGAAGTGCACTAGCTATTATAAATCAGGAGGCCTTGCCTACTAGTTTACAAATTAACACATCAAATGCAAAAGTGAAAAGCACATGCAGAAAATGTGGATCTGCTTGTTACTGGTTATTACACAGAGTCACAGACCAAACTTTGGATCATCTTCCTAAAATCACGTAATGCTTAATTACCATTGACCAGATTGGTACACACTAGATTCCATCAAAGTGAAACCAAATAAGATTGGCTTTACTATTATATTTTATGTATAGAAAGTGGTTTGGTGCACATCACATAAATTGTAAACACATGATCAATTATAGTGAAAGCTAACTGATACAAGACATATTAGGTCTGTAATACGTTTGAATGTAAGTTTTATTAGCATTAGTCAACACGAGTTCCAAATGTATTTCAAGTTTTGTAACTTTTGTTAGTATCAGTCTCAAGCTCCCTCTTATTCTCACTCACTTTCTCTCGACTTAGAGGCTTAAACTTGCTCAATCTCCCTGGTTGGGGATTAGTGAGGTTGATTCGGATAAGTCAGGGATGCAAACATCATTACCACAAGGTTTACCAATATAATATGTTACAAGAGCAGTTCCAAGATTTGGTTCGACAAACCTGCCATATCAACACAACTTCAAAGGATCAAGGTTCCTGATCCATCAACCATGGAGTCCTCATTCAGTTAGTGATAGAAACAGTATATATTAATAATCCATCGGTGGTGGATTCCCATCAGTCAATTAGAGGTATAAGCAGTATATATTAATGTTATCTCGAGAGTTTATTTTGCACAAATAATAGAGTTTCAACACCTAATCCAATATCTTAACTCTTTTCTTTGTAAAGTGATTCAAGATCAATGAAACCAATTTCTTCCATGGAGGAGTGTGCGATAAAAATCTTCATTGACGAAACCAAAAGATAAGAATTTCAATTTTGATCCTTATAGCCTATAATTTCTATTCGTTTATGGCTTAGATATATTTCATTCTTATTTAAATTTAATTTATATAATAAGCAACTGGAGATAAATATCCTAAAATAGGGTTTCTTTTTCAATTTCAACTTATAGTAAATTCTGAATTGTCCAATGTACGGATGTACCATGTGGTGTACCAACACATGGTTCATCGATATCAACCATTATGTACTAATTCGATCAAGGATCGGTATGTACCGATATAGCCAGGGACCGATAGTCGATACGAGATAGCAAACTTTGATATAAATATTGGAAATAGATATTGCATACTCCATCTTATATATCTATTATTAATTTAAGGATATCTTTACCAATAGCTCAATTGCGACAAAAGATTCGTCTTATAAGCCTAGCAATGCTTTTTGGGCAAGTGTGGGGTAGCCAGGGAATATGCTTAAAGAGTCCATATAATCAAGATAAGGTTGGTAAAATGGATGTGTGGGATTACTAAAAAAGATAGACTTAGATTCTTAGGAGACCTATCATGGATTGTCATCTCGCACCAAGCATGCATATTGGTCCTTGGCTAGACCGATATCACTATACAACACATGGTACACTAGTACATAACAAAGACTTGAAGAGGAACGAACAAATAGCAATGGAGGATGGAGGAAGAAGGAAGAGGAAGGGAGAAGAGGAGATGGTAGAGGAAGAGAAAGGACGGAGAGGAAGGAAGAAAAGTAGGCGATGGAGGAAGAGGAGAAAGGAAGAAGTGGAGGATGTGGAGGAAGAGAAGGAAGAGGAGAAAAAGAGGTGTACTTGAAATCGACGATGGTGGTGAGTGATAGGCGATGACGATCGATGGCATTAGCGGCTTGCAGGCTATGCATTTATGGGGAAGAGAACTCGTGAACATGAGTCCTAAGCCAAATGAATGAAATAGTTTAATTTCTATTTTTAATAGGTCAGACTAGCCCGTCCAAAATGGAGGTCCACATGCTGGTTCACACTTGGAGCAGTCCAGTACATACAAGCTTGTTTCGTACCAGTCCAAGCGAAACCACAGTCCATAAGACTTGCAATGGCCCTAGTAAAACAAGATGAATCAATTAGAATAAATTGTCTGAGGAGACCTATAAAAGCCCTATTAAGTCGAGAACATCGGCAATAATAAAGTCCAAAATAACTTGATTATTGTGTGTACTCAAATGTTATTTATTACTATTCACAACCATAAAAGGCATTACTGAACAATCAAAAGCTTAGTTCTAAAGGTCCATGGCACAATTGATAATTCAAAAAAAATCTTAGAAAGTCAAGACACTTTTTTACTTACTGTACAAATAGTATAATTTGGCACTCAATACAAAAGTTCACATCAAATGTAAAGCAACAAAAAATTAAAAAAAACAACAATGTGCTTTTTAACATACAAAGCCTTCAAAAAATTATGGATATCTACCACAAAATCTTTTCATATACAAGCATATCCTTTCAAAACTTCAAAACTAACAGATATGTCCCTAATGTTAGCTACCTTTGGATTATTAGAAATCTTTTGCTAGTGGTAAAATGACAAAAGCATATCCTTTTCAAAAATGACCCTTGGGAAATGGATCAAACCCAACCTAGTTAGGGTGAATCCACAGGTTAGGTTGGGTTGGGTATTGGGGAATATTGGGGGTTAGCTTTGATCTATTTCATTTCATAAACCTACTGTGATGTTGGTAATGGTTTGGGTCAAAGGGAGAAGGCTAGATGAGGGAGCGGAGATGAGAAATCAGTGAGATCAGGATTACATTGCACTAAATATTGGAACAAGAAAAAATAAAGGATTAAGAGGAGGTGATTGATGAATGGCAGGACTAGGGTCCCCTTAGGTGGGTTGAGGACTGAAAGGGATACGAGGGTTAGAGCAGATAGAGGAATGAGAAGGTCTAACTAAGCAGGAATAGAAATTGGAATTGGAGTATTCTACTTAGGCTTAATCCATCCACTTCAACCATGGTTTCACAAAAGATCAATGCAAGAGATAAATTGCTAGGACAAATCTGTTAGTAACTAAGGTTTTGGAGGGATATATGTAGAATCAACATTTTTAGGATGTCTCACAGTCCCTACTTTTTGAGCTGACTAGTCAGTAATCATAATCTTATAAAACTCTAAAATAAAATCCACTTGCATATGTGACAGTAATCTAGATATAATTTCTACCCATATTCTTGCCATAATTATTGATAAAATCCACTTATATTAACTAACCTAAGGTTGTCACCAAAGCAACTAGTATAATGACAGTGTTCATCAATAGGAAATCGATTCAATCGACCATGATATCCCCCAATAGCAAAGGTCAGATTTTAAAACTGCCACTATATATCACATTTTAGGTGCCTATATCAACAGTATTACTTGTGACCATAAAAATTGTGTTCACCTTTCATCCATTAAAAGCCCTGTATACTTACAGGTCACTTCCATAGTGGCTTATTCTTTAATTTAAGCTTCATGAAATGAAGTTCTCATAATCAAGATCCATGATATGATTTGCTTAAAAAAAAATTAGTTCTGCCTCTAAGATTTATACTTGTAGATCAACTGACATTTATCTGAAACAGTAAACTTGATGCTCAAAGAGAATATTGGCAAAATGTAAAGTCAGATAAGGATTGTAACTGTAAGTCAAGTGTCCGAAAATAACAAAATATAATAATTTGCATGTCCAAATCCTCACTTCCTAGTATTCTAATCAAAGAATTGACTCCTCAAAATACTAAATGCATCAGTTAGTTTATCAAACACTAGTAATTAACTCTAGCAAAATAAAATGATTATATCCTATCAAAACACAAAGAGTGACAAGTACCTTCAAGTTATCATTTCCCATAAGCAACAAGGTCAGAGTCTGAAGAATATTAAGCACCAACTGCTCCCCAATACTCTCATCAAGCGAACCATTCAAAAGAGAAAGAATGTGAAGAAAGCATTCCCCACTATGGAACAATGTCTGATAGTACTGCCAGTTCAAAGAAAATGTGGACATAAGAAATTTTATTAAATGAATGTAAGTATATAACGTAACAAAATGGTTCACTGCTATTAAAATCAAAAAGTTGACAAGCTAGCTAACAAAGCAGAGCCCACCATTTGATCAATCAGAATAAGTTCTCTCATGCCAATCAGTAGCTCTATTGACAACTCCGCAAAAGCCTTTTCTCTCTCCTTTGCTTGAGTAAAGGTTTCTAGAAACTTGGAGCACAGCTGTGACTTAGCCCTATTACCTTCTGCAGATGATGGAGGCAACTGGAGACAATTTTAAGTTTATAAAGACTTCCACTACCAACAGTATATTGAGGTACATGAAAAGACTCAGTTATCCAAGTACCTTAAGCAATCCAAGAATTTGCTCCAACACACGCTTGCGAAGATTTTCTTCCCAAAATAGATCAAATAAGCTATCAATACAGCTGGAATTGTGCAAAACTAAACTCCTTCCATTCTCTGCCAAAAGAAGATATTCTGTGAAAAGCTCAAACGAAGACTCCATGCATTTGACCCAACAGACAGTTGGCTGCACTATACAAACCATCTGATTGCTTTGTTCACTTTGTACACCATTAATGTCATCCTCCACATGATAATCCATGTTCTTAAGTTTTCTGAGTTCTTGAGCTTGAATGCATGCAACCTTGAGCACTCTAGCAATTGCATCTAAAGACTTGAAAGAAGCAAGACTTTGTTCGACTGCAAGCTGTAGAATTCTAAGCAGGCTCTTCAAGAGAATACTGGCAATTTCAGGATTACAAGCTGACTTCTCAAGTGTCTCTAACAGCACAGAGCATTCTGGCTGCGACCAGAATAAGGAAAAGAATACATATTAAAAGAAAGAAAACCATATCAAAACTTATGAATGAAGGTCTGAAAAAGAATGAAAATGTTTTATTAAATGGGCTTCAGCAAATCTTCTTTAAAAATGCCAAGTCAATAAGAAACAGAAACTTGTTAGGTTGATGTCCACTAATTAATGCTTTATTGGTTGATGGGCCAAGTATGGGCATGTCAATGTTGTAAAATCCTAAGGTACAATAAAGGACAGATATAGCCAGTAGCCCAGGGAGCCACCTACATACTGGATGATCATCCAGCAAAACATTCAAAGGCACCTTTGGTTTACTGCAAATTGAAGTCCAAAAACTCATTTTGAGAAAATGATACCTTCATAAAATGATTCTTAAGTTAATTGTTTTATTAAAAAAACTGCTGATTGAAAATTGTACACGTGTTGCTTCAATCTGTTGGCTTTGCAGTAACAATGTACAAACTTATATTCTCTCTTTATTCTTTCTTTCAAAGTTATTTAAGGTTATTGGCCAGTAGAAGGTCACCGATAGACTACCTGTGGCTTAGACACAACCGGATTGTCATGAACTAACAGTAATCATTCCACCTCTTTTAACTACCGCATCTATGTAGTTCTCGTGAGTACATATCCATATCATCTTAAACCATTCTGTCTTATTTTATCCTCTATCGAAGCAATATCTAACTGTTCACAAATAAAAACATTTCTTTTCTAATCTTTCCTAATAACTCCATACACCTACCTCAACTTTCTCACCTCAACAACATCAATGTTTTGTAATATTGTTTCTGAACAGCCCAACACTTAGATCGAAAACTGTCTTATAAACTTTTCTTTTTAATCTCAAAGGTATTCGAAGATCACATAAGACTCCTAACACCCTTCATCATTTTAACCGTCTTGATTTTACTTTATAAATAATATCTTCAACAAACTCTCCATGTCGTTGAATAATTGTTTCAAGATACCTAAAGTTTTTACTTAAAAGAACTTCTTGCTCATCCAACTTAACTATATCCTCTTGTCTATTCCTAATACTATTAAGGATTGCATCCACAACTTAAAGTTTAGAAAAAATTTTATTTAGACACTCATCAACTAAGTTAATATCATCAGCAAATAACAAACACCAAGAAGGTATATCCTGTAGATGACTAGTAAGTTCATCCATTATCAATGAGAAAATATAGAGACTTAATACGGATCTTTTATGTAATCCTATACGAATAGGAAACTCACCCTACAGTTCTAACACTAGCAGTAATATTATCATACATATTGTTAATCATATCAATATAATTAGTGGATACATCTTACTTTTATAAAAACCCATCATAATAAATCACTAGGGACTCTCTATCATATGCTTTTTATAAATTAAAAAAACCATAGGCAAATTTTTTTTCTCTACATTTTTTCACTAATTATCTTAATAAATAAATAGCTTCTATCGTTAACCTTCCGAGCATAAAAATAAATTGACTCCGGAGATGTTTGTCTCAAGTTTTATCCTACTTTCAATAACTCTTTCCCAATCAAACAACTATAGTTCTCAAAATAAAAAATGTTATGATAATCTGTCAGAGCAAATGTTACGAGTTAAGAAACGATCTCTTCTACTCCTACCACACAATGGGAAGATGCACCCTATTGTCCATTATAATATTGGAAAAAAATAGTGGAACAGAGACTAGTTTTTATATAGGTCCCGATGCAACATAATATACGTAAAAACTTCCTTATTGTTAGTTAGCCGCACTCACCTATTCCAATTGCTAACTAAACATATGAACATGGAATGGTCGGTTGTATCACCATTTAATTCAAGAAAAAGCATGCAATATAAAGTTCTTATGATGATAAACTTCTACATGATAGTTATAAACAGTATAAGTTGCTTTTATCAGGCATCTATGCCGGCATATAACAATTGGATTCATAAGCAGCTTTGCATAAACTGACCCTTATTCTCACTGTTAGGCTCCCAAGTAACTATGCTATGGTCAGCTGAAATATCAGACCAATCGTATAGGTAAAAGGAACAAATTCATGAAGCACTGGAAAAGGTAGTAACAACAAACATGCTCATATATGGTTCATTTTCAGAAAACAGGGTTCCATGTCAAAGAAAAAAAAAGTCAATATACCAGAAAGATTAAAAAAATCGTGGATATGCAGATATCAACACAGTGGGCTAAGTTTAATGCATTCTTCTCTATCAAAATTTGAAGTTATTTATGAAGAACAATAGTGAACAAGAATGTATGAACAATCACCAAGTTATTTTTGTTTCCATTTAGTCCCGCAACGAACTCTAAGAAAGAAATTGCTTCAACTTGAAGAACGTCAACTTCAGCAGGCTTTGTCAGATCATTTGGGTTTTCAGGCCTGTAAGAAATTTCAGGGTCAATCAGAACACCACTTGAGAATGTGCCTCTCCCCATTTTAAATTCTTCCAGAGATGATCCAAAATAGAAGAATTTCGCTGAGAAAATTAACTCCCAAATCTTCTCCTCCCGGAAGATTTCAAGTAAAGCTGGTGCAGAAACAAGAACCTTTCTGAATGCACAAAGGATGTAATGTTGCAGGGAACTGGCTAAAATCCTGAAACAAAAATAAGAAAATATATGAAGGATCAAAACAACTCTGAATCAGAAAACATTCCATCAACTCATTGCATGAACCTAACAATCTAGTTGAGTATATTCAAATTTCAAACTACATGAAAAGTACAGGATGTTGATAAGGAAAAGGGGAAACAATGAACTTATTTCATGTCTATGCTGTAGATCTACAACTCCAGAAAGAATTTACACAAGCATTAACATAATAAGTAAAACTGGCCAGTAGATGACAGTCGTCTGAACAACCTATCCGAACTATGACAAGACTCTATTAATGATCTCAGAATCCAAAAATGATTCATGCTGGTTCAGTATGCTTGATTAGATCTTTGTAATACCAATAGAGACCGATTTTGTACCAGCAGTGCATTGGTCAAGGCTTGAGCCGGGGGCTCGGACCAGGTACCATACTGGTCCATACCATGTACTAAGTGCCGATATGCCAGTACGTAATGAGTTTCAAAAAATCCTGAAAAAAACTGTAAAAACAAAAAAAGAAAATGTTTGGCACCGGACCAGAACCAACGTGTACCAAACCTTGTATCGACTTGTGTTGAACCCTATACCAATGTGTATCGGTCGATACTAGCCCTGTACCAGGCATACTGGGAGGTAAAACCCGTGTAACAGGTATACCATCCAGGTTTACCCTAATCAGCATCCTGGTAATTACCGTCCGTACCATACCATACCCAACGGTAATGCAAGCCTTGACTGGGACATGCCAAACAAGAAAGATGGGACAACAACATGATTCAGATCCAAGTTATTATAGCCAAGCTTTAAGAGTAATTACTACTTGTGCAGTGCACTGCAACCAACAAGTTTCAAAACCACCATTTCCACGATGTGAGCTGACAGATCAAGATTAGACATAAAACACAAAGAAAAAAAAGTGGTCAGATAAGAGCAAAATATTTAGAAAACAGCAAGAATATTCTCTACGCATACACAGAAGCTTCTGAATGGCATTTACAATATATTTTATATATTACAACTAATATATCTTCAACTTAACTCAGAATTCAGTCCAAACCATATGGTTAGTAGAAAGCAACAATATATTTTTCCATATTTATGCAGGCATCACAATTATGAATAGAGCATGGCACATGCCACATCATGTGACCAGCATGGTGGAAGCATTGCACTTGGCTTGCTAGAATGTACTCTACATGCCACTTGACAATAATAAATTATAAAGTATTGTCAAATTTTCTGAATTAAACAAAGATGATGGTTTCCCAAAGTCAATACTGCCAAAAAAAGAGACTTGCGACTCAAATCCAAATAAACTTTCTTTTAGCTAAGAATTAAATCGCTCAAAAAAAATTTGTACATGGAAATTCCTTCTTACAAATGTCTAGATTTTTTCACTGGTTTCTTCAGTCTTCTGGCTATCTAACCTATCATCAAGAAACAGTGTTGACAAGATGGTTCACTCAATGGGCTAAAACAAGAAAAGAATCTACTTCTCATGGACTGTCATACCATGCCAACTGGTAGAATTGGTCCATGGGTGGACCGGTATGTACAGGTCAGTACCGGCACCCATATGCCGGTATGCCAGCACGTACCAACTTTTTAAGAAAGGCTGAAAAGGGCCAAAAATTCATTAAAAAAACCATTTTAGGATTTTTTTTTTATCCTAACTTAATGGTAATTTTAGTATATTTAAATAAGAATAAAATGTATATGAGGCATAAATGAATAGGAATATTTGGTTATAACAATGAGAGAGTGAATGAGAGTGAGTGAGAATTAGTAAAAAAGAGGAGGGGGATTTAAAGCCCCAAAAGAGGCCCCAATCATTGCAATAAAACTTTACATGATTTGGGTCACTATTGATCAAATTTTGACCGGTACTGACCTGTATCAGCCAATACAGCAAGAGTTTCGACCATATCGATTGACACATCACCCATACCATCTGAAACAGGCTGGTACATACCAATCAGCTAGCGAGACTATTTCACCTGTTACAAAAGTTGGGATTCACATATTACATGTTCCTCCAACATTGACCATAACCTACAGTCTAAAAATAATTATCATTTTTCACACTATCCATCCAATGACCTAATTTATAAATTACACAATTTTTCATGCTATTTATTGTTGAGAATGAAGGTTTACCTCTAAATTCAAGTGCTCGTGAAGTAACTTAGATCACACACCATAGACCTCTAAAGACCTAATAAATCAAGGGCCTAATAAAAAAGACTGATCTGGAGGCCAAATTCAAATTAAGTTTAACTGATTTGGTCAAGTTCAAGAGTCTTTGGTACTAAAGCTTTAGTTTTTATCATTTTTCTTTATCATTCAAATGAATTTTATGGGTATTAAGCAGGTCTAATTTGAATTAAATGGGTTATTATTATCCAGGTATTATCGTAGTTATTTTTATTAGAATTTCGCGATATGATGTTAATCAAATTTGGGTCTCACTTGATCACATATATAGGATAAAGGGAGTGCAAGGCTGAGGGTAGAACACCATGGTAGGGAAGACGAGTTAGATACAAGAAAGGAAATCTCAGAAGACGACGACAAAGAGGATAACAATGACTATCAAATCCTAAAGAATGAATGATGAAAAAGGGTAGAAGACTTTCTAAATAGAAGACAAATAAGAAGGTATACATGATATTACAAAAGCAGATACAGCAAGATTTACTTGCCTTCAGAGGATCAAAGTTTGAGGCTGGTTCCCATCCTATCAAAAATATTTGTTAAGGTATAGACAG
This sequence comes from Musa balbisiana, assembly GCA_004837865.1. NCBI lineage: Eukaryota > Viridiplantae > Streptophyta > Magnoliopsida > Zingiberales > Musaceae > Musa > Musa balbisiana. The sequence goes on along the minus strand of CM017188.1, from coordinate 6,258,553 downwards.
CAATCAGATCTGATTCATTAGCAACCTTGTCCACCTAATCAGTTAACAACCAAATCTAATCAGTTAATAATCATATCTAAATCTTGTCCTTTGATTCAAGAGGACAAGAACATAAGCATAACTGAAAATAAACTTGAGATGACCCCTAAACAAAATCTAACTAGATTTTTATCTAGAGATCATACTTACAACAATGCTCCTCACACCCGTTTTTATGCACACACTGTCATATATAAATGGCTTCTTCAGGACTAAATTTTTCCAAGGTCGAATTTGCTCCCTATTGCTTGACACATACATCTATTCTACCTCTAGCTTCATGTTACAAACTATGTACAGTGCTTACATAAAGTTCAAATTTATCAAAGGCACATTAAGACACTAAGGTTTCTTGGAACCTGGACAAATGAGAGACACACCTCATTGGAGGAAAACACACAAATAACAAAAAAATATGAAAATATGGTTAACAACTAAATAGTACTATGAAACAATACTTATCTATTACTTAATGGTATATAAGTAACCGATCTTATTAGTTGTATTAATTGCCAAATGTGCAAACAACAAAAATGAGATTCACAAAAGGTAGTTACTGTAGCAATGAATAGACAAATATGAAAAAGCCACTACAGTAATTGATCAACAAAAGCAAGGAAGAGACAACAGAGTAAGATTAAATAGAGTAACACAAACACAAAATAACAACAAAATGACAATGAAAAAGTGGAAGACATGATAAAGCAACACAGAACAGATCTCTTTTTTAGTTTATCTTGTTACCAACCATCAAAAAACCTAAAAGAATAATATAACAAAACAACAATCTGATGATCTTTATAAATGAGTCCTAATGATAGTATCATAAAACACATCCTTTTTGAGCCTTGATTTCTTGATGAGGCGCCAAGGCACATGCCTTGGGCAGTCTTGTCAAGCCATTGTGCCTTGGCTAAGGCAAAGCTTAAGATTAGAGATTTATTAAGCTTGGACTTCAGTGTGCTAAGCGCCTACAAGGCTAAGAACGACACTCATTGTCATGGTATGTCGTCATTACCATTACTGTTAACTATTCCAACTTTATGATTGACCTCTTTGATTAAATCAGCATGTTTGCCTCAAACAAATCAACTAGCTGCCAATCATCAACTTCTTTCATTGCTTCTCTTCATGTTTCTTGCCAAGCAATAAGGCAGTAAAAGCTTGTAATATGTTACTGTCACCTGCAGTCGTGCAAAGTTTCCGAACTTCTGCAGAATGTTAGCCTTAAACAAAAACAAGTATTAGAATTTTTGGATTACTTTTCCTTACTGATTTGCATAAGATTATACAATGTTTAATTACAATGGTAAAATCTAAAGCCATTTCAACTGGACAAAAGGTTTATACATTGGAACCAAATTCATAGAGTCCCATGAATCCCATCTATATACAACAGCAGTATTCCACTGTAACTACTGACGACCAACAGTGAGAAATTATTAGTTACATGAGACTAGAAAAACCCTTCTATTTTCATTTCAACTATGAATTATTTTTAATAACAATAAAATAATTTCATCTTCAAAATGCAAAAAAAGAAATAATCAGAGAATAGTAAAAATAAATAAGAAACTTCTCATACAGCTGCTAAATGTTTGGATAATAAAAAACTTCACCTTATATGGTTTGGCAATTCACTCTCAGTAGTGCAAGCCTTGAGGCATGGAAATACAGTAAGAAGAACCTTCATCACCCATCTTATAGAAAGTTCCCAATAAGCCAACGAGATAGGAAAGGAACTTTGACTAATAGATGCATGACCATGATGAAATTTGGTGTCTTCAGGAGCAAGTAGAAAAGAGCAAAGAACTCTGCTTAGTTTAACAGAATACTCATTCCATTCATTTAAATTGGGACTATTGTCATGGACCTGAATGGAAAATTCTGCAGATGCTTTTTGCTCCAGGCTGTTGGCATGGGTTGAGCTGAGCAATTCATTGTCAGATACCGACGAAGCCATCCTTCTTCGGTAAAATTCTTGAAGCATAAAAGCTGGCCAGCATATGCTATTTGCAAATTTATGTACCCGTCCATTTTCACATAGGAATTGCATATTGTTTAGATTGCCAAATCTATGTTAGTTAATTAAGGAAACTTAGGTGACTCAAACAAGATATTGTTAACAAATTAAGAATACAATACTAAGTTGACAACATCTAAAGCATTACTAGTGCAACTTACAATAGTGTTTAACACCACCTGCTTGACTCAAATTTATTAATTAGCAAGGATGTTTAGGCCTTACTATACCTGGGAAAACTGGGTGGGGTTAGGATGAGAAATCTCATCACATACCTACTATGGCTGGGTTAGTGTTGACACAAAACCCAACACAATCCCAACCTAAGTTCAAACTGATTCAAAGTAAACCCAACCACACCTGAATCCAACCTCATTTCGCAACATAGGGTACATAATATAACATAGAAGTATAATTAGAATCATTTACACTTACAACTTTACCAATGTCTGTATAACTTACCCAACCAATCAATTCAAACCAACCCAAGCACATCGTAACCAAAACTTGGGTAGGAGTTAAAATTCAAATTAGAAACATGATCAGACATTCAAAAGAAAAAAACAAACTGGGTTAAGGTCAGATCTGTCAAATTAGATGATAAGGATCATAGGATATGATTACAAAAATATTTTTAATTATTTAGTTCAATTTTTTAAATTCTTCATAATTTTACAATTGAAAAATCAACTTCAATTTTTTATTTATATTTTGAAATTTTCCTAATGCCATTACAAGATAAAATTTCAATCTGATATATGTGGAGTTTTAATAAATGCTTTGATTTATTCTATCTTTTATATACTTATATTTTATGTACAATCTTGCAATATGCATACATTTCTAATTTCCTATTTGTATGATGGTATTATGTTATTATGCAATATACAAATTATCCTGCTCGGTGTTGTGGAGTATTTACTACATATTGCAGTCCTGATAAAAAAGCAAGGCGAGATTTTTTCGGTGAGCTATGGCTGATCTGTATCAGCTGACCTTTAAACCATTGCATACTGATATTGGTCTGGGTTAAATTACAATTGGAGAATCTAAGTTTGGATGATCCCAACTTACCTGCCCAAGTTGAATCCCTAGGAATCATATACTCCATTAAGAAAAAGGAAAAAATGATGCCAATATGAGACCAAATTCAACAATTTTAGTAAAAGCATGTCAAGTGTATTTTAAATGCAGAAATTAAGTCAAAACTCTTAACGAAAAAAATAGGAGTTCAGGATACGTAGACTCCCTTAGGACTTCCAAAGAAAGAAGTTGGAGCTGAAAAATTCCACTTCTGTGAAAGAAAGAAATATTATCGGTGCATTGGTATTAAGAACATTGCATTCAAATGAAATATATGACAGAAGGAATGAACATTAAAAAGCATATCCAAGGACACATGCAATTTACAGCATATTGAAGACAGCACAACAAAGAAGTGCATGTATCAACGACAGAAGGCTTCTAAAATATCATGTTTTAAATACAACATGACCGAGTTGTAGCAACATTAGCTTTTTACATATCTCAATGGCGGCAAAAGATCCATGTAGCCAACCCCAAATAGTTCAATCTTAAGGCTTTGTTGTTGTTGTTGTTGTAGAGTTGAAGCAACATACATTAATAATGAGAAAGTATTTAGGACGAGCTACCAAGTGTCAATCAAAATTCATAATCTACTGTAATTTAAAGATTTCTTCTAAACAGGCCTTACAATTGACCTTAACATCAGGTCCTTTTTCAGAGATTTTCTAGGGTGATAATTAGCTTTTATTCAGAACTCCTATGCATGGATGTCACGCTTGAGACTTGCTTATTTATTCATGCAAAAATTGAGTTATGTTAGTTATTTACTATCTTCTTCTTATTTTTTTCTTTTCTTTTACCTCTTGGAAGGCCTATTATCAAAAGGTTGAAATTGCAGAACTGTCCTTTTACTACTTTAATGAGCTTCAATTGGGTCTCTTGAGTTGAGTGCTAGACAAACCAATTTAACTTTGTTTAATCAGTTCCAACGAACACAAACTGGGTGCTCAGGGCTTCCTGAATTAGTTTAGTGTTTGGTGCCAATGTGATGAAGAAATGATGCAGCAATGTGTTATCATCTTGACTATAGAAGGGCCAAAGAGCACAGATACCTCGACAAATGAAGGCCTAATGAACCAATCATATCAAGGATGCTTTGAAAGGAATTTGTTCAAATCCCAGCCACAAACTTTCCAGTTTACAGCTTCAAGTGTTGCTGCCTCCCATGCAAGAAGTGACTAGAAGAGTGAAGAAAAGAATAATGGAGAGCTAGGTTTCTATTAGAGCTCAAATGGGATTCATTTTTCCCATTTTTTCCTTTAACTTGTGAAGGAGGGAGGAGAAGGGAGGTTATCTCTCACAACAAGCTTTACCTACTTATTTTCACCTCTCTTTGTTTTCTCATTCTATAGTGTTCTAGCAGCACAGTAGTGTCGTCATGCTAGCCAATCACTACCGGATGGGTGTTCAGGAACTTCGATCCTTGCTATGCTCTCACTTCCCCTTCCACTGTTTTACTTCTATCTTTTTTTTTAGTTGCTTGTCGGTCTATATCGACCAATATACTCATTGTTTCAGATCAGTCTGTCCAAGCACCTGGAGAGTTGTGTTGCCAGTTAGGCAATCCCCAAAAAGGAGACTTGATCAAGGAGACCTTGCAGGAGATTTAAAGAAAATAAATCACAGACTATCTTCAAAGGTATAATATTTACTTCTCTTCCCTGTCTTTTCCTTTTCATGCAAAAAACAGTTCAAAGCCTCAACTAAACTTCATCAAGATAATGAAACAATCCTAAAGAGTGAGTGTAAAGAAAATAGAACAGATATAAGAAGAATAAAGTAATAGAAGAAATGAAATCCAAAAAGAATACCTCTTCCTAATCAAAACAAACATGAAAGTGCTTCCATGAACAAAACAATGACACCACTTATCACAGAAAGTCCTAATACTGTCCTCCTAAACACTCTGACAGAGCATTATCCCAGACCCTATCACAAATGGGTCTTTTCTTGATTGTTCAACTATGCTAAACGCACTCCAGAATAGAAATGCAAAACCAAAGGTATGAAGCTTCCTGAAGAAATTATTTCAAATATCCTTTTCAAAAGAGTATCCTTTACGAGAGGACAGAAAAGCATTAGGTGATTGATGTTTTCTCCCGTATAATAATTATAAAAACAACTCATAGCAACATTATTTTAAAGATTACTACTAATGCTTGGCCAGCCTTTAATTGAGAATTGGGAAACTATTCCTTTTTATATGTTCTTTTATTTTATTTGAAAGCACGAGTCAAGTTTCTACTTGTTTGTTCCTTCTTATCCAAAATCCTTTACCATATTTGACACTGAGGTCATTATCCAACTTCACATGGGAATTACATACTCCAAGATTGATAATAGAAGCGCACACAATAATTTATATGCATCTTGACTTATTCTCATTCTGCCTATTCAAGCAACTATATAAAAACAAGTTTTCTTCTTTATCATAAACCTTAATAGCATGGACTTCTCTGAAAAATGTGATTATCTCCATCATTCAGTTTCACATACAACAATTGATAAATTGGAACGTACAACTTCCTCCTTCAATTGGTTCATTGACCATTCTTATTACTAAAACAAGGAGTGAATCTTAACCTATCCATTTAGTTGGATTAGGATATACTAAGACCTAGGGTTTACTTGTATGCCACCTTATCAAAGTTATTTCTCAGTGAAAATTTTAGCCTAAACAGTAACGCCAAACCATTTATTATTTGGAGTTTTCTTGGCATGTCTTGGCCATTTAAGCATACTGTGCATTTGGGACCTTCTTAGTAAGAAGAATTCATTTCAATTGCCCTACTTAAAAAGTTAAATCTATTTTAGACAAAAAGTTAAAAGATTTAAGTATCTTGGATCAATTATTCAATAAGATGGAGAGATCGATGAATATATTATTCATTAGAGTAAAAACAGGATGGTTAAAATGGCGAGAGGTGTCAAAAGTCTTATTTGATCATCAAATAACATTGAGATTAAAAGAAATTTTTTATAAGATAGTTGCAAGACCAATAATGCTCTATGAATCTGAGTGTTAAGTAGCTAAAAAACATATACAAAAATTTTGTGTTGCTAAGATGAGAATGCTAAGATGGATATGTAAAGTTAAATAGGAAAGATAGGAAAAAAATATGTTTATTCATCAATAACTAGGTATCATTTTGATGGATGATAAGATAAGAGAAAATCGTCTAAGATGGTATGAATATATGCTTAGGAGACCTACGGATGCGACAATTAGAAGAGGTGAAAACATTAATATTTGTGGTACGAGGAAAGGTAGAGGAAGACCTAAAAAGACCTTGATGAAAATTATAAATTAATATCTAAATACTTCAAGCTTAACTAAATATATGACTCTTTACGAATCCCGATGGCAACAAAAGATCCATATAGTCAACCCCAAATAGTTAGAACTTACGACTTTATTGTTGTTGTTGTAAAATTTAAAACTATTTATTAAGTTGTCTTTCAAATCTGTAATGGCAAATTTTAACTAACTCAAAGCATAGATACCTTGCAAACAACCAACCTTCTACAAATAGCATAATTTGCACATGTCATAACTGATTTATCAGATAGGTGATGAAAAAAGTTTTTGTTTTTTGGTAGGACAAATAGTGATATGGAAATTGCATTGCAGGGTGGACAATAGTACTACATTCAGTAACCCAACCACATTTCAGTAATTGTGTTTTATCAGTATTTATGACATAGTACTACACATCTACCAAAGTTGTGCTTCCTTAATATTAAATCCTACAAGTATATAAGCACTAGTTATTACATTATGCTCAAACTCACAATTGATTCACAAGAAAATTAACTCTAAAAAAATTGGTTAGAGGACAATGCCTAGGGATTCAAGCAACATTGAAGTCCCATTCCGAATATCAGATCCCTTTATTGTTCTTATATTCCAAGTTGATTGTACTATCTTCTACTTGAAACTGTGTAAAACGTCAAAAAAATGCTTCTAAGCTGCCAAACATCCTAGTAATGCTCTGTGGCTAAATTGTTCGCTCTCAATTCCATCTTGCTAATGTAAATGCATGCTTTGTAATAGGAGCCACGAAACTTATCTTCAGTAAACATCAGTGGTCAAATTGCTTTAACAAAAGTTCAGCAACAATTATTTAGCAAACTGAATCAAACTTCCTTTGTCGAGGTTTTAGACTGTTTGCCTGGAAGGATGGTGCATTAAGCACAACAGCAGAAAAGAGTATGAAAATTACATTCATCACAAAAAGGACACTGAATTTCATTAAAATATTTCTATGATTTCAAGGTAAACAAGAAGCACTTTTTTTCAGATAAGTGAACACAAGCAATCATAGGAAAAAGGAAATAATTAATAAACCCCCAAAGAATTTGCAGCCATGGGAAGCCTCGTAGTATTGCTATAGAACAAATAAAGTAAAAATAGAACAAACTACCTATCATCTCCACAAAGAATTATGCTCTTTGAAAAGGAAAAATTGCTTGATGGAAGTCCAAGCCCATCCAATAAAACATCAAGACCCCCGATACTTCTAAAATGATTCTGTGCCCGTGGATTTTCAGAGAGAGCTGATTTTAGAGTTACCAGAGTCAAATAATGGAGGGATAAGTCAGTCCACTGTTGTTTCAGATTCAGTCTTCTAATAACCCGTAAAAGCTCTGCAAGAAGTCAATGGAGTTGTAAAGATGATTATCTACACCGACAATTCCATGGACATTTGCAGACTAATGCTATAGGCAAATGCTTAGTATTGCTTTTTTTTTAATGCTCAGTATTGCTGCATGTGCCTTTATACACACTGAACTTTCTATTCCATCTATCATACAAAACATCATTTGCAATAAACTTAAAAGGACAGAAAAAGCATCATTAAGAATCAGTTCATTCATCACATACTTCCTGTAACATTCTAGACTCTTGCTGTAGTATTAAAAAAGGATAGAGGTATTTAGTTAATAATCAATCATCAATTAATCCTTTTTGGGTTCCTCGCTAGATCAAATATTATGCCAAACGCCTTTCATGTCAAAGAGCTTGGTAACATTGGGAGTGCCATTCATGGCACTCCTTTGGTGTTACCACACAAGGGAGGGTGTTCCATAAGAACCCAATCATCTTTCTTCCATTAACATTCTTCCTTAGCACCCCATCAGTAGTTCCTCCAGTGCTTGCAATTGCCCTGGTTTTATACACTTCTTTTCTGGGAGGCAAAAAACCTTAAAAATATATTTCTGGAGGGACATCCCTACTTCTCTATTAATTGCAAGCAATATATATATAAAGAGAAGAGTCTTCTTATGGACAAGGAGAAATTAATGTTTGTTTGTTTTTTGTATCTCACTGATATACTAGTGACTGTTTGAGCGGGTATGCCAAACTTCATGGTCAAAAGATAAAGGAACATGGCCATTGTTGCATGCTTTCATATATTGTCTTATCATCCAAACAAAATTCACCAATTTACTGTCACAAATCAAGTTACATTGCTTGCTTAATATTTCACACTACCAGAAGTGCTTGGTCATTTACATCCAGCCTATTTGCTTAAAATGAATCACCATTTTAGTATATTTTAGAAGCTTCTAACAAGTGCAAGAATTTTAAATTTTCCCTCATCTATCATCTTCTCAACCTAATATGAACCAAGATTAAAAGATCAACTGTAACATTAGGTTTTAAGGTTAGAGACAATGGATCGTTGTTAAGTCAATTTAATCAAAGCAGGGACCAGTTTTCTTTCTACTAGTGATAATCTTATTAATTTTCAGATCTATCACACAGGTTGAGCCACAAAAGTGTAAAGAATTTACAACTAATTCAAGATCAGAATTTCAGTCATATCCATTTAGAAACTTCTTGTTAGACAAGTTTGTGAAGTTCTAAGTTGATTAGAAAAAGATAACTCTAAAATTAAAACAGTTATAGGTATACAAGAATTCTTTTAGATTTACAATACCTGGCAGTCCTGGCCTGTCATGTTTAGTGAGAGAATAACAGGGCTTAATATGAACTATGAATTCATCAAAATTGCATGTGAGATCTGATCAAAGTATTCCACTTGTGGCAAACTCCATATCCTTTGTCTCATTTTCTCTCTCTCCTCAAAATATTATGCCAAACGCCTTTCATGTCAAAGAGCTTGGTAACATTGGGAGTGCCATTCATGGCACTCCTTTGGTGTTACCACACAAGGGAGGGTGTTCCATAAGAACCCAATCATCTTTCTTCCATTAACATTCTTCCTTAGCACCCCATCAGTAGTTCCTCCAGTGCTTGCAATTGCCCTGGTTTTATACACTTCTTTTCTGGGAGGCAAAAAACCTTAAAAATATATTTCTGGAGGGACATCCCTACTTCTCTATTAATTGCAAGCAATATATATATAAAGAGAAGAGTCTTCTTATGGACAAGGAGAAATTAATGTTTGTTTGTTTTTTGTATCTCACTGATATACTAGTGACTGTTTGAGCGGGTATGCCAAACTTCATGGTCAAAAGATAAAGGAACATGGCCATTGTTGCATGCTTTCATATATTGTCTTATCATCCAAACAAAATTCACCAATTTACTGTCACAAATCAAGTTACATTGCTTGCTTAATATTTCACACTACCAGAAGTGCTTGGTCATTTACATCCAGCCTATTTGCTTAAAATGAATCACCATTTTAGTATATTTTAGAAGCTTCTAACAAGTGCAAGAATTTTAAATTTTCCCTCATCTATCATCTTCTCAACCTAATATGAACCAAGATTAAAAGATCAACTGTAACATTAGGTTTTAAGGTTAGAGACAATGGATCGTTGTTAAGTCAATTTAATCAAAGCAGGGACCAGTTTTCTTTCTACTAGTGATAATCTTATTAATTTTCAGATCTATCACACAGGTTGAGCCACAAAAGTGTAAAGAATTTACAACTAATTCAAGATCAGAATTTCAGTCATATCCATTTAGAAACTTCTTGTTAGACAAGTTTGTGAAGTTCTAAGTTGATTAGAAAAAGATAACTCTAAAATTAAAACAGTTATAGGTATACAAGAATTCTTTTAGATTTACAATACCTGGCAGTCCTGGCCTGTCATGTTTAGTGAGAGAATAACAGGGCTTAATATGAACTATGAATTCATCAAAATTGCATGTGAGATCTGATCAAAGTATTCCACTTGTGGCAAACTCCATATCCTTTTGTCTCATTTTCTCTCTCTCCTACTTGAAATACTAATATTCCTGTGCCTTGTGATCCCTAATGACCTGAAGCAAAACCATCCTTGAACAATTCCTTTTCTTAAGATTCATCTAGTTTCCTCTAATATTCTCCTTTTATAAGGCATCTTGTTCATGTTTTTTCCTTATTTTTCTCTCCCTATCTATTTAAGACATAAAGCACAGATTCAAAATATTAACGAACAGTTCTCTTGCCATATAATTGATAATAGGTGTTGTTCAGCATGTTTATTTGTAAATGTTTTCAAGAATTAAAAACTTCACCAATTTTCTGCTTGTGAAGTACTATATTATGTCCCATAGCAGTTGCATGCCATTGAATCTTTCAATGTTTTATCATAATATGCCTTTCTGGGATTTCAGCTTATAGTATAATATTTCCTATTATCTTCTTCTGCTGGTTAACAAATATAAATATATAGAAAGACATTTTATAGACAATTTCTCAAGTGAACAAAAGAAAACCAACTAGAACATCCTAAAGATCTAAATTATACTTTCGTTCCTCATAATAGTAAACTAAGGCCTGTCTTTAAAAAGTAACATATAGATTTGTACATACAGAAAAAGGATGAGATTTTTCATTGGAGTTTATCAGCTCAACTAATCCATCAAAACTATCTATGCTGACAATATACAAACTTCTGCAGTAAGCATAAGGTTTTAAAACACACAAAGTAAACAGCATACTAGAAAAAAACAGGAAAAAAAAAAAACCTGAAGAAAGCATACCTTACCTACTAACCAATTGACACCACCTGCTTCCATCACCATAACAATTGCCTTTTGCTGCCAAAGAAGTCTTGTCTCAGAGACTAAGCTCTTTGGACCAATTGAAGAAACATCATGTGGATTCTTCTTTGAAGACATATGTGAAACACCATCCACAAACTGAGGCTTCTTGGTTCCAAGAGTATGCAACTCCATGAAACTAAAAATTATTGAAACAACATAGACTAGTATCTTTTGCAAAATTCCTATCTTCTCTAGACCAGAACTTGTCAAGTGTTCATCTACTGGAAGTGCACTTGTTAAAGTTTTAAGCTTGACAACCGCAGCTGAACGTATCAAAAAATGATGTTAGAGACGGATCAGCTTTCCGAGAATATGCATATTAGCCTAGTAATAAGTTTTACGTGATCATGCAACATATTATAGAAGGCAGAATGATGATATTTATATATTTCAGTTCATAAAAAGGAAAGATAGCTATTTCAATAATGAAAGACAGAAAATTTGAAAATGGGCTACTAAACACTGATCACAAAGTTCATTCAAAAGCATATTCACATGTCACCATTTTTGGTAAAATAAACTTTGAGAATAACAAGCTAGCAGATTCTAAATATCATAGTTTACATTTAAATTATTTTATACAAGAAGCTGAAATACAGACCAAGACATCCACCTCTATCAGCATCATGTTGTAGATTTATAAAATCAGCATCATCAGCTGATATCGGTGTTGTTCAACAGCAAGGTACAAAAGGTATTACAGTATCAAGGACCTGAGCACCAGTCCGCATCACATACTTTACTGTATACTCGTATGTACAGCTGGAAACACAATGTTAAAGTTGCATGTGTCAATATAATTCAACAAGGTTCCAATGCTGAGTACTGCACCATGTACAGGTTCTTTCTTGGATGTTACAGAACCAGCATGCTGTTGTATATCAGATGATACAGGCCAAAACCCAAAAAAAAGGAAAAAGAGGAAATGCCGAAAAAAAAGTTCTTGCCTCCTCATCTTCCCACTTCTCTTTCTCTCATAATTCTCTTCTATTTAGGTCACATTTGTCGCAAACTCTTGAATCCTCAAGAGTTAGATGCTTGCAATAAGGACTTCAGGCTTTAGTTCATACTGAACCAGGGAGTTTATCAATTAGCCTGGTTTGGCCCAGCTTTGATGTCAAAAGGCAAACCACAGTATGCAGACTGGTTTACCATTGTTCCCTGGCATTTAGGGCATCCCAAATAAAAAGGTGGTCCATGACCCTCAATCTCAAACCAATATTTACCACCCATATCGTGTGATATACTATGACATTTGGTTCCATCTGTGTTGCTTGGTAACCATGAATCAATATACAAACCAATTGTCTGGTATTTTGAACTAATCAATGTATTGACTCAACTGGATAGAGGTGCTAGTCATAAGAAAATGAGAAAGCTTTTTATATATATATTTAGTCCACGTGATTCTACGTCCACTATAAATCCGAAACACTGTGCTAGTAAGCTTATCAAGCCAGGTGGTAAACTATATGGTGCAAGATTACATCAACAAAGTATGGTGTAAGCTTAAAATTTATGATGTAACTCAAGTATGAGACAAATTCAATTAATTGTCTAACAAAGTATTCTAAAAACATAATGTGCTGCAGAACATTAAGGTAGAAAGACTTCATATTCCAGATACCTTTCAAAAGAGCAGTGATCTTTTGCACCCCTCCATAATAGCTAAATACTTTACAATTGTGCATTGAGCGAGTTAAAATTGTGAGACAATTCAAAGCAAGTAATGCATCAGTGCTAAAAACAAAGCTTCCTGGTGGCTCCGAAGGATCGTCATTAACTTGCCCAGCATTATTCTTCACTAAGAAATCAAAAAATTCACAATTAGGTTACTTAAAAATTACATATACATGAGTGCTTAGATTAACCATAAAACAAAATTTGAGAAAAACTAGTCAGCATGGTTCAGTATTAAATAAAATAAAGCTACATATTATATATCCAAATCCATGTTAGATATTTAGCCATATAAGTCATGAATGTGCATCATTCCCCTACATGCATATCATGTTTTACACGACTACAGAACATTATGGAAGGAGAGTTCAGAAGAAAATGATGTGCAAATTAAGTAGAGAAGTCTCAATGTTTAACAGATAATGCAATGTCATGCTTCAGAAGTCAGACCAGCACGTAGAATGAAACAGCATTCAAGAAATCATACAATGATCCGCAAAAAGACACATTAAGGTCTCGATCAATAGCAGTAGTTTTATCAACATTCAAAGCTTAAGTTATTCATAAACCAAATTTTGTGTGCATGACAATAACTAAATGACCATGAAAAATGAAATGTAGAAATAAAATTGTATTCTGGACAAGTCATTGGGAATGACTATATTAGCAAAGCAAGACAAGTGGTAGAAACATGAGGCCACAAAGAGAGAATGCTACGCGTACATCTTAAACTGGATGATTTTGAAACCATGCTTATGCAGCTATGTGCAGAATTTAAATGCAATTCACATATCTTAAAACAGAAATTTTCCACTTACACTCTGTGAGAAGAGATGTTATACGGGCAATTTCTTGGATTATAATTAGAGAAACCTCAGATGGATGACCAACAGAGCAACCAAGAATTATATCATCTGGTCCAGATGCCCGCTGCACTGAGAACTGTCCATTATGCACAGGCTTCCAATTTTCATACATTTCTATGAATTGCATGAGAAAAGTTTGCAACAATTTCCTTTTTTCAGCCTAGACAACCCAAAAGAAGCATAAAAAGGAATAAGATTACTGAAACATTAAGTCACAGTGTATTCTAACAAGTTCTCAATCTAATTAAAAGTTCACTAAGTAAAAAAGAGAGCAATTCTACAAATATATAGATAGACAATCTAATTGGTGCCTCTCTACTCAATTAAATTGCTATGGACATGAACCACATAACAAAAATATCCAAAGTTCAGAAGTTCACCACTGAAAGATGGCTTCAGCCCTTTTAGCACAAATAAAAAAAGAAAATGTAAAAGAAAGTCAACCATCCGACTAGAATCTTTGATTAAATCAGCCATGCAGAAATCAAATTAATATTGGATTAACTAATGTCTCTATACCCCAATAACGAAAAAATAAAGATCTTATTTGTTTAAAAGAAAACAACAAGATAACTACATCTAGCACAGGATACCAGAAAATAAACACAGAAGTTTCAATATAAACCATTAATAGGATAACTTGCAGACAATATACAGTGATATCCATACCAAGAGAAAAGTCGTTTATCTTAAGAAAATTGTACACGTTATAATAAGCTACAGGTGCATATTCATTGATATATGGGCGACAAAAAAGTGTCCAACTTTCAGTGGTTAGGTGCACAAAGCACTTTAAGCTCAACAACATTGGTAATTCATCTCTCCGGGCTAGGTTTTTTTCATACAAAAATATAACAAAAGTAAATATAGTATATGTTGCGAAACACAGTCACATTTCTATAATGTTCTAGAGATGTGTGTGTATTTTACAACATGGACTATAATTAAAATACATGGTGTTTCACAATCTAAAGTTTTAAATGTATAAATGCCCCATCTATATTTAATTTGCACCATGTAAGCAAGAATTGTATCTCCATCCTCCTCTTCAAATTTGATGCAAAACAGATTGCTGTGGTGGTATAAACCCATGCTCTGATATGATATAGCATCAGCAGTCTAAGATAGCATACCAATGCAGTAAAACAACCAGATCAATGATAAAAGAATAAGGGGCAAGGGAGAGAGGAGAATATGAATTGGAAGAACAAGGTCAGAAGCCAGAGGAAACAAACATGATAGAGAGAGAAAGAAGATAAGACCAATACAGACTTAAAAAAACATTGTTACTTAAATCAAAATATATATTATATCATTTTTCCTGTAAGACCTTACTTAGAGATGAACCATTCAACTACTATTACAATTGGATAAGGACTATCTTATCATCTCCCCATTCAAACTCATGTAAACTTTCTAAAAGTAAATTTTATTCCTATTAGTTAGCATATGTTGTCATCAAATGATAAAGCCCAACATTTATATGAATACTAAAAATACTCCAAACTCCCTAAAAAAGTCTAACTTGAACTCTTAACACACTAAAACTTGACTCCTGGTATGGATGCATAACAATTGCTTAGCAAATTACTTAATTATTTTATCTCAAGTGCTAGCATCTCTCCATGCTATGTTTAAAATCGATAATTTGATATTGTGTTTGTAGAACATAGTACACATTGATAATTTACATAACTAAGCATCTTCAAAAGTTAGGGACATTTCAATTTCTTGGGGAATTAGGGACCCTAAGATGAGTTTATCAACAATGATCTTCCTTCAAGTAAGAAGAAAAACACCACGAGTTTCTACAAAAAAATGTCCTAAAACCTTTGACCACAAATTTGGTTGGACAAATTCCCAAAAAAAGCCCCTAGTTTTTGAGAAATTCCCGTAGAGCACCCTTATTTCCAAAAAATTCCCGCATAACGCCCTTTCTGTCCAACAAGACTATTTTGGCCCTTAGCTCCACCCCACCGACTACCGCCTCCTCCACTGGCCACCTCCGCACGTAAGCACCCCAACCTCTACCCTGGTTCGCCTCTCGCCTCCACCCCCATGCCTCTTGCCAAGGTCAACGGGAGGAGATGAAGACAACAGTCGATGGGACAGAGGGCAGCCAAGGGCGAAGACGACAGCCGATGGGACAGAGGCAGGGGACAAAATCATCTTTTAGGAAAGCAGGGGTGCTCTATGAGAATTTTTTTAAATGGGAGTGCTCTGCAAGATTTTCTCAAAACTAAGGACTTTTTCCGAAAATTTGTCCTATTTGGTTCAATATTTATCTACCACTTAGTTCGCTGCTAACACCATAAAAGTGCAAACTAAAAGAGAAAGCACACATGCGGACTAAATAGAACCACAAACATTTTGAGTGCACTATATGAGAGTCGCGAGTGCAAAGACCATGTCTGTGCAAGACATAAAACTTTCATATTTGTGTGCATGTTCAATTTGTGTAAACAGGACAAACACACCTAAATGACTACCCTTAACATCACCTGGTCTCCCTTTCAAATTAAGGCAGAACTACCAACACAGGCTGTAAACTAATCATATGGGAAACAGTTGATCATCACGAAAGTAGGTCTTCACGGTGATTGAGCCATCCTATCAATTCTTAATTGATGTCATGCATTTAAAGCTTGATGACCTAGACAGGTGTGCAGTATCATTTTACAAATAGTAGCAATCTATTCAGCAACCCAAAAGAGGACTAATAGAAAGATTTTGTTTAAGTTGCACTGATAGTTACCAGCACTTCATATACCATTCTGTTTCCAACATCCTTAACAACTATCTTGCTTGTTTTCTATATGTCATCAAGCATACACAAGGCTAGCTTATGGCCATCATACTACCAAGTACTTTTTCTGATTGAGAAACATAGAACCATACTAATAATAAGCATCAAATTCTTTACATTTTTTATGATTAAAAGGATACGGATTATAAGATCAAAGTAAAATAGGAGCTATTCACTTTTAACAATAATACAGTAAACCTGAAAAGTATTAGGCAGAGTACAACAACGACAAAAGTAAGTTGAGATGTACCAACTATTTGGAGTCGACTATATGGATTTGTTGCTACCAATCCATTTATATAAATCAATAACACTCTACCTCTCATCATTTCATATATACTATTTATCTCAAATTTTCTAACTATAATACTTATATAAGTCTTCTATGCTTTAATACCATCTTAAATGACTCTCCTTCGTTTTATCCTCTACTAATGTCATTAACTTACTAAGCCTAAACCATAACCCATGTTAGAGTAATATACCCATCAGAAACTTATAAGTCAATTCAAGTCTTTGTCTACTTCCGATGTGGGACTAAACTAGAGTATTACAATTGAAGCTACACCCCTAGTTGTTCATAAATGAAACCTTTTTTTTCCGATCTTTCCTGTTACCTCCACACATCCAACTCAACATTCTCATATCAAGATGCAAAACAAAAAATAGGGACACCATGATGAGCAATATAAAAAAAAAAGGTTGAGATTTATATAATTATCTAAGAAAAACATATCAATAAAGTACACAATAATTTAACATCATGAACAAATAACGAGTTCATACATATAAGTTCATTCTTCATTTTAGATGGCATAACCATATTATAGTTGAGTGGAGTACATACTATCACTAAAACTAAAAGGCATGTGTTATTAGATATTAAACAAGAAAGCCCAACAACATGAACTAATGAACATGACTACCTTATCAATTGCATTCTCATATCTCTGCCAAAGTGTATTCAAAATGACTTCCTCACCAGCATCCCTACAAACACAGAAGAATAAGTTCTTAACAGATCATGTAGCCCAAACAAACATCTGCTTTCAATTAAGAATTTCAAAACACGCAAGAGAGGCAAGGTATTTCTAGAAATAAAGATGTGTATGTGGAGCAATTATGTTACCCAATCAATGGCAAAAAGGATTCTATCAATTAAGAAGTCAAGGTCTATGCTGAACGTCCTGTTACAGGGTTTTACACCTAACCAAATTAATGATAATATAATTAAGACCAATTTTGTCAACGGAAGGTCTACATCAATGCATTGTCTTCTATTGAACATGAATACAGAGGTCAGGTCTGCTTAAACAAATAAGGGGCAAAGCAGTATTCTGCTCCTTCAGTAAGAGTCTAAAACCAATGGAGTGGTGATTAAGGTTGTTTTAATACATCAAGAACAAGAATCAACCCTGCAAACAACTTATGTAACAATTGGTTTCACTTTCTAGTAATTTCCTTACAAGCTGCCTGCATCCCTTCTTGTCTTATCCAACTATAACATCAAAAAGTCCATATATCCATTCCACCAAAACTTTTACTCCTTCAAAAGTAATGCATCGATCATCTAAAACACGAAGTTCCAAATAGGTGTTAGGATGATAAGTGGGCTTGTTCCAACCGAATGCCAATGCCAATGAAACTATTTTCCCATCCACAACTATTTTCACTGGAACTACATGGATTATTTTTCAATTTTTCTTACCACTTATTGCACACATCTTTACATAGAGAGGGCCCTACAGTCCACAGAATATCACATGCTGCCATATTATGTCACCCAAACTGGTCAAATACAAAGCAAGTCACCATCAAAAGTGAAAGCAATTTGAAAACAAAAAAAAAAAAATCATATGCCCAACAAGCAATGATAGTCTAAGTCAAAAGTTTAAAAATGTAAAGTACATAGAAGTTTGCATTTTATTGTTTTCTTTTACAAGTTGTGAAAATAATTGTCTTCTTCCTTAATTCAACTGTTTATTCTGCATTTCTTTCTTTTTTTTGCCCCTTGCATCCGTACAAGAATATACATGGGTAAAATAACTAATAGAACACCAACTAATTTGAGCATATAAATAATATCTTACAACACTCCAATCAATACCTATGGGAAATTCGATGGCCATGAGCACCTAACACAGGGTTACCACCTTTCCAATATCCAACTATGAATGCAAATGACAGTATCAACATTTACTGTACTTGTGATTTCATCACCGTCGGGCTTTCTCCACCTCTATTTAGCATGGACACAACACCAATACTTATTGATCCAATGCGAACACTTACACAAATATATCATAGATTTTTCCCTACTCCATTTCAGTGATTTAAAAAGCGCTAGGCGCCAAAAGGCGCCAAGGTCCAAAAACGTCCGAGGTGCTAGGCGCTTGCCCAGGCGCTCGCCCGAGCGAAGCGAGATGCTAAAATATAAAAATATATAATATAATTAATAAATATAATTATTTAAAATTTTAAATAAAAATATGCTATTAAATTAAGAAAATCAAAATAATATATTATTAATCTATTAACAGTATTGAAAATTAATCATTTTAAAATTCAAATAAACTTAATATTAACAGTATAAGCCTGCTGACGGAGAAACGAGGGAGCAGCGGCGAGCGGTGACAGCGGCAGCGGGAAAGGGAGCGGGAGCGGCGAGCAACGGGAGGGCTCGCGGGAGGCATGAGCGGCGACAGCGGCAGCGTTTGCGAGCAACGACAGCGGCAGCGTTTGCGAGCAGCGACAGCGGCGAGCGGCGACAATGGCAGCGGGTTAGGGTTGGGTAAGGGTTAGGGTTGGGTAAGGGTTATATCGGTTTAGTTGGTTCGATTGAACCAACTAACAATCGAACTAGGACCGAACCAGACCTAAAATCCTGGTTCGGTCGCCTTGGTTTACCCAGGCGCTCGCCCGAAGCGCCCAGCGCCTGGGCTCGGGCGAGCGCCCAAGCGGCGCCTGTTTGAAGCGCGCCGCCTGGGAGATTAGTGAGGCGCTCGGGCCTCGCCTCGCCTTGCCCGAGCGCCTAGGCGAGCGCCCGAGCGCCTTTTGCAATCACTGCTCCATTTAGTATTATTGTTCCAGAACTACAGAAGTGGCACCAGTACCTAATCTGGAAGATATATGTCTTCACTTGACCAGTAGGGTTTCTCTCCTACTTTATTTAGTGAACTTCACGAATTAAGAAACAGCAGGTGAAGAGAACACAGAAGCATTAAAATCATTTTTGTCCTTCCATTCTGCAGTAAGAAAAATACATAATTTTCTGTACTGAAATTCTAATTTTACAAACACAAGCCACCAACCATATCAATATCATAATCACATAAAAGAGATCAGATAAACTTACCCAAACCAAATCCTCGGAGAGGGAGCAGCAAACCTATCACCATGACCTGAGGTTCCACCCTCACTGGTTTGGCTGCTGGAAGATCTCCGAATGAGATCAGCGACGCCCTTCACAATGTTCATGCCTCGTGTCGTGACCTACGACACATCTAAACCTTCAAAGCCATTGAACAGAACAAATAAACTTTCTGCACATATCCCAAATCCTCTTGTTTACATCAACCTGCCGCCAACTGCTCATTCCCCTGCAACAAGAAGAACAAGAAACATTTGGAACCCTACAAACAAGAACTTGTGATGACAAATTAAATCATTTTAAATTTACAAGTCCGGCATCAAAGGAAAATCAAGAACTCAAAACCATCAAGACCCAAATAGTTAGTAACAAATTCTGATGGATTTACACGACCCGGATACAAGAAAAATCCTAGATTCCAGATGCATGAAACCACCAACGCATAGATCGCTGCCAACTATTTGCGATAGATTAACCTGAGCCGCATGCAAGAAGGATCAAGAACCCTAGAATTCTCAGATGCAATAATACATCAATATCAAGATTGTCGATAACTACTGTGATGGGTTACTTTTCCCGTATCCAAGCAAGATCAAGAACCTCAGAATTCTCAGCTGCAACAAACCATCAAGAACAAAATGGTCCGCATCTGATTGTGACGGCTTTACTCATCTCGCATCCAAGAAAGATCAAGAATCCTAAAATTATCAGACGAACAAAGCTAACAACGCACGACTGCCGGTAACTACTTGTGATAGATTTAATTGCTCCGCATCGAAGAAAAATCAAGAACCCTAGAAATCTCGGATGCAAGAAAGCGCCGAGACCCAGATGGTTTTGTAATTAGCGAGCGATTGTTGGCAGATTAGGCAGTCTTGACATCGAGAGGGACAGAGATCGAGCGGAGAACAACTTCGATCGACATCTTGGCCTTGGGTCACGAAATCATAGCTCGAATACAGAAATGCATAGTCGGAATTCATCCAGAACGAAGACGGGAATACGAACCTGGCCTGATCTGTTCCGCCGCAAGAAAATCGCACCGAAATCTTGGGAGATCGGAGACCCACCTCTCCACCGGCTCCTCTTTTCGATCGGTAGCTGCGACAAGAAAAGCGACGGAGAAACGCCAAGACCGAAAAGACCGACGGATGGGGAGATCGGAGATATATGAGCGAAGGATATAATATTATACGTAGCAGAGAAAGGCATTGCGTTTGACGAATGGATGGCGTGGTTTTATGTCGGCCGATAAATGAGATTGTAACGGCCGAAAGTGATATGATATTGTTTCGGAGATGTGTGCAGGCCAATAAAATGGAACACCGCCACGCTCGTGGCAGCATCACATTGGTGTGTTCATAATTGGGGTTTTGGGACCAGTTATGGAGTAACGAATCGGTTGACATAAATTTGGTTAGCTCTGTCAGAATAGGTGCATGGCCATTCCATTTGTAAGCACGACCTATATCAATAGAGCCACTCCCAGCCTTTTTAATCAGATTAGGTCTCTCCCTGAAGCATGGATGGTCATCCACAGCGAGCAGATCTTAAACTACGACACGGCTGCACGAGATCAGAGTGGATCCGTACTTGTTTAACAATGTACCCATTTTTAACTACACGAATTATAGGGACTGAAATGAGAAAATGCCGAAAGGGTAAAAGGGTTTTCATCCACCGCCTCTTTCTGCCGCCTCTCGCTTATATGAGATAGGGTCTCGGGTGACACGGAGAAGAAGCAAAGCGGAGAAAGAGGAGAAGGAGAAAAGAAGAAGAAAGGGAGGAGAGGAGATAGATGATGTGGGTTTCGGCACATGCATAGAGGAAGAGGAGAATAGAAGGTAGAAAAGAAGAGGAAGATGAAAGGAAGCAGGGGGGATTGATCTGCTGTGATCAGAGGAGAAAAGAAAAAGAGAACGAAGAAGAAGAAAGAAAGGGCTCGTGCAAGTGATCTGCACCAGAGGAAGAAGAAAGAAAAAGAAAAAGAGAGAGAGAGAGAGGAAAGGAAGAGACAAGATAGGGAGATGGCGTCGGCTGTGAGAACAGAGAAGACAGACAGAAGAAGAGAAGGGAAGGAGCAGAAGGAAGGCGGCGAATGGAAAGAAAGAAAGAGGAAGAGGTTTCGAGTGTGAGCGAGGAGAAGAGATACAAAGAAGAAAAGAAGAAGAAGAAAGAAAGAAATAAAAAATATTAAGCAAAATGTATTGAGGATATATTTTTGTAAATCCAAAAAAATTTATAATATGAATTATTTTAAATTCTTTTTTTATTAATTATATTTATGTTTTGGATGATGAGTCTTGATTTTTTTTTTTAAATTAATTAAATATTTATATTATAAAGGAAATAAAATAATAATAAATAATTATTTAATTAAAATAAGAAAAGAAAAAGAAAAGATCAGAACTGTATGCTTATATCGACGATACTTGATTCAATTAAGTATCCGATGGTTTCATTTAGTCTCTTTTTAGAAGTATTAATTTATGTGTTTGATATTTGTAAAAGTACAGAATTTACATAATTTAGATATATTTTTTTATTATTAAAAATATATTATAACAGAATTTAGATATTGATAGTTTATAAAAGCATATAGTTTCAACTGTTATTATTATTTTATATGTATTTTAAAGTTCTTTTATCAAAATTTTTAACTGTATACTTATATAGATGACGTTTATGCCATATTATAATGTAAATAATATTAGAAGGTGCGTGTCCCCTTAATATCGCAAACGATTCCCAGGCTCAATCCACTAATGCCACGTTTAAGCTCGGCCCGATCTGAGACGAGCCCAAATAAATCCATTTTGTTTCGATGATTAGCTCTTGGAGCAGAAATTATTGGTTGGTTAGTAGCATTTATGTACACCGAAATTTAGTGCACGCCTTCAGTTTTTTGGGTCATACAATAATAATTTTATTTTAATCATTAGTTGCTAAGCCAACAGAAGATTACATTCGATTTTATTTTTCTTTTGGGTCATACAATAATAATTTCATATTTGCTATAATTCAATACTATTTTCTAATTTCTCGTGATCGACACGCCTAGCCCCAAATGCCACAGCATGACATGGTTGGCTTTTGCACGTCTCACGTTTCGTGGTCAAAAAGCAGGAACTTCATCCACGTGACCGGGCCCGCCTCACATGAACCAATAAATATATCGCTTGCGCTTCCTCTGCGAGGCCCACAACATGCCAATCCAACACGTGACAGAAAGGAAAGACCAGATCAAGAGAGCGGGTGGTGTACCGCCGCCCGATCCGGCACCCGCTCTTAGTGGCCGTGGGTCCCTCCTCGTCCTCTCCCGCAGAAGACATCTTTCCACAGTTCCTTTCGTTTCCGTGAATCGACGGCGCACAAGAAGCAACGTCGTCTGCGGAGTTCTCCCCGAAGAGCCGCTACAGTTGGCAAATTCTAAAAGTTTGGTCTAGCTAGGACGGTTCATTTGAAGACGGCAAGTGCCCAATCGACTGACACGCGTCCGTGTTGGGGGAAGGAAGAGACAGGGAAGACACCACTATCTACCGGTGTATTAATTACTACCGGTCACCGTTTGGAATCTAATAAATCTGATGTCCCAACCTGATCGACAAAGATACGGTGGATTAATTACTTATTGATTTATAACAATAGAGTCTATGAATTACTTACTGATTTAGTTCTTCGTTTATTTTAGACTGTGGACTAAATAGTTTGTGGTTATGTAATAAATAATTAGGTATGAAATCTTATTTGATATATTTTTTATTTATTAAATTTATTTTTTAAAACATAAATATTTAGTATCATATTTGGTCGGGTAAATAGTAATTCTAAATCATAGGCTATAAGAAAATGATTTAGATATATGACTAATTATATATTATCTCTTGTAATTAGGTAACTTTATACTTTCAAAAGTTATATTAGATTTTTATATTTATGAAAGTAAAATATTTAATATCGTTTCTCTTTATATCATTGATTCTATTTATAATAATATAGTAGGATTTACTATTGAGTATGTGTTAATTTTATCTCATTTCGATTTATTACTTAGTAAGTATGGTATTTCTATTAACAGAATTAATGACATGAAAAGAAATTTAATTAAATATTTTGGATCTAATATAATTTTTAAAAATATAGATATTGGGATAATAAATATAGTTAATTACATTCGATAATATGTAATTAGTCATTTAAATATATGTATAAGCTTAAATATTCACTTTACCGTTTACTAAAAATATATTTTTAAAAAATATATAAAATAAAATTTAATTAAATACTATTATAAAAGGACAAATGCAGGATTTGAATTCTCTGCTGTCATTATAAAGAATTTGATTTGGTGTGAATATGAACCCAAATCCAATATTTTTATCATGAGGAGGTTTACATCTTAGTGCAGCGTCTGCATCCGATCCAACACATCGTCACTTGGCCTATAAAGTCTCCTATATTACAACTCAGATTAAGCTTTGGATGTTGAAAACGAATCATACGCATCAACACATGGCCTGTAAAGTCTCCTATTTACTAACTCAGATTAAGCTTTGGATGTTGAAAGCGAATCATACACATCGAAAGCACTGATCCATAAGATTATTCCTTGTAATTAAGTCCATCGACTACTTATGTATCTTAACAAAGAAAATAGGACATTGGAAGTCATCTTATATTCATAGAACAAAATTCTTCACCTATTCAGCATCTTCTATTTTACAAAGAATAAAGTGTTCACGCATGTCCAAGTTCCACTGTTAAGCATGTCGAAATATCTGCATTCGATCATGTTTGTTGATCCATCTTGTCCTTCACGTACACAATGTGCATAGGATGTCTTTGTCACTTGCGACTCCCCACTCTTAACCCACCGGACGATATTTGCCACTTGATCTCGTCAATTAATAAGCCTCATGTTTGGATCATGAAATAAATGTGTTTGAACCCCACACATTATATCATGAAGTGATAGCAGCTGTCACGTAATTATAGCAGAAGTTGTAGAGAAATAGACATGACATGACATGACACAGGATGATTGGGCACCGTATATCAATCAACGGCTCAACTCCCCCATCAAGTAGAGTTAAATACGCAGAAGAAGAACAACAATTATCCATATATCTTTTGGGTTCCCAAATCCACCATATAAAATTGCTCTAATTTTCTTCCTCGGTCTCAGAAGAATCCTGTGACCGTTTTGACTTCCATATGTTGTTGTGGAGTTTCTGTTTCACGTTTCGTGTAGTTTCCCTCATTCCAGAATACACTGATCACCGGTGCAGTAAACTAAAAGGACCGAGAGGCTTCTTCGTCACGTCGAAGCAGAAAACACGAGCGGCAAACCATGTGTCAGGGAAGAAAAGAAAGAAGAATACGACCCATGAAAGCACCGCTTGTTCTACACCTCGGCGAGGGATCAAATCACATGCCCACTTCTCGCCGGCCCCGCAATTGTTTCCGCACATGAGGAACTCGTGCTCTTCCTCCCCTCCCCCTCCCAAAGCCAATCTCGTAACGCACACACTACGCACGTTATATATGACCATCTCCTTCCTCCCCACCCGTCCATCTCTTAGAACGTCAAGGGTTGATCCTTGCACCATGACTGCCACTAATCTTCTTCTGTTTGTATCCCTGGGAAGTCTCGATCACTGTGACACCGAGCTGAGCCTCAGCCCCGGCGGCGTGTATCATCGCCACTCTTCCTACTCCGACACTTCTGCCAGTTCAAGCAGGTATCGCTGCTCGATTCTTGTTTGTGCTTACCACTGGATCTGAACACTCTCTGCGATGACGTAGAGTGGAGGAGAAGGCAGCCGGGAAAGCACCACAGCCGCCGGAGCAGCAGATTACCATGTTCTACAATGGTCAGGTCTGGGTCTGCGACGTGACGGAGATTCAGGTATGGAACAGAGGCGTTGCAGAGAGAACGGAACTCGACGCATGAATATAACTCGTGTCGTGTTTCGGAAGATTTGGGTTGCTCATCGCTGAGAGGTGTTGCAGGCGAGAGCCATCATAAGCTCGGCCAAGCGGGAGATGGAGGACGTGGAGGCTCAGAAACAGAGCAGCCGACGACAGGGCTCGTCGTTCCCTCCTCCGGACGCGACGCCGCCTGCGCCGACACGGCCGCTGCCGCTGAATCGAAGCCTGTCGATGAAGCTATCGCTGCAGAGGTTTCTGCAGAACAGGAAGACGAGGGCCATCGAGTCCTCCCCTTACAGCCATCATCACGAAACTGCCATCTGAACTTGTTTGCTGCACGGTTGTATTGGCTCTTTGTTCTGCAGTTGATATGGACTTTGATGGATTCGTGTTCGTGGAGTGCTTTACTCTTGAGAGGTTGATAGCGATCGATGACGAAGGTTATACGTGGATTATAAATCACGCAATATATTATAGCCAGAAGAAATCATTCCTCATTGATTCAAAGCTGAAGTAAATTATGCTGTTTGATTGAAGTCAACAGCGCGGGTTCGGGTTGGTTAATTCGGTCCGCCACAATGAACTTGATATCTAAGGTAAATTATGTTGTTTGGTTGGGTCAATAATCTCGGATCGGGTTCGGGTTGGTTAATCCGGTCCGACCACAATGAACTTGATATCTGAAGTAAATTATGTTGTTTGGTTGGGTCAATAGGCTCGGATCGGGTTCGGGTTGGTCAATCCGGCCGACCACACCGAACTTGATATCTAAAGCAAATTATGCTGTTTGGTTGGGTAAATAGCTCGGATCGGGTTCGGGTTGGTTAATTCGGTCCGACCACAATGAACTCGAAAGGGCGGCCAAATCGACCGCGATGAACCTAATCGCAACCGATGGATCCGAATCGGACACCCTGACCACAACAGATATGGTACCAAGGGGTATATAGGGGGTTTTACGGCGGGTGAGCCCTCTCCTCTGCTTCCTGTCGCCGGCTTTCTCCTGTTCGTTCGCTCGTTCGAGATCCCTAATGGTAGCAATTGGGTCTCGGTCTCTACTCTCTTCTCCTCCAATTTATGGTGAGTTGCGACTTTCTTTGTATTTCTCATTCAGAACAATTTGGCAACTCAAGGATTCCCTTTTCTTTGCTAAATTTGTTGATGATTTGAGTAGACTGAGGTACGGGTGTGATACTTAAGGTACATTTTTCTGATGGATTTGGGATTTCCGTGAAATGTTCATTTTTTGATTTGAGTTTGTGTAGTTAGCAGGTTACTGATTTTTAAATATAACTCATCAGAAGTTATGCTTCAGTTGCAAGAACTCTAATAACATCATCATCACCATCATCTTTATTATTATTATGATTATTGGGAAGGGGGAGGTGAAACGTAGGCAGTATGATTGTTTACCTTCTTTAGTTGAGTTAGAGGAACTACTATTATGTATTTGGCTGTACTCGACATGCAAATGTTAATATATCTGCGACACATTCTAAATCTTTCATGTCCACAAATTATCATTTCAGATTCCAGAATGGCTTAGAAATCAACATTAGTGGGATTTTAATGAGATGGAACCTTTTAATGCGTGCTACAGCTTCAGAAGTTTAGGAAATTTCAATAAGGCAGAGGGAGTGCTGAAGTCTATAAACAAGAAGGGTTACACTCCTAGTGTGATATTTCATACTGTCTTGATGGAAGCATATGAGAAAGCTCATCAGTAAACCTTTGGAAGGATGCAGTCATCAGGTCTTGATCCATCATTAATGACATATTAAATAATTCATTAAACTTCTATTGAGGTGAATCCTTTTTTCTGTTTTTTTTGCTTAAATCATAAAAAAAAGAGTCCTACTTCTTATACAATTTCAAAGCAGTCATCCTTAGCATACTGATATAATTTAGTAGACAATGAAATATATAACCTTTTGTTAGACGTGACAATTCCTGACACGGCAATCCAAATGGACACAAACTTGATACAAAATTATCAGTTTGCTTTTGGCTTGTATGAATTTTGTCATGCAACGGGCTGGCACGAACAGTAGAGGTTCAAGGTCAATAGATGGGATTTATTTGATTTAGCCTGCTTATTGTTCTTGGATTAAAATTTATCTGTATTGTGTTATCAACAAGTAGATTGGTCAAGTTATGTGATTAATCTTGTTCAACTTGTTGGGTTCCTTTGTAGTCAGGTCAAATCTCATCAAGACTCGAGTAGGTATTCTGTGTCATCCTTGTCCCTGTCTTACCTGAGTTAACCTGTTTAATATCTGATATGTGTATCATCAGATTACCTCTGTGTTAGGTGGTTTAGTTCAGATTTAAATTTGTTGACATAAATATTAAACAGGTTAAGTTCAGGCCGACAGTTATATTCTGCTATATCCATTTCAACAAAGCAAAACTAACCAAATATGATGTGCTACTTCATCCATCTGAAATATAAGAAGTCAACTATTTTGTTCTAACATTATTATTCAACTTAAGCTGTTTTTTTGGCATAACACTACTATTTAACTTAGCATATCATTGTACCTAAATTTTCTTTTTTTTTTTTTGAATATTTGTGATCCTCTACTCGTTGGGAATGCCCCATCTTATGTTGGACATTTGAGACAGTTTGTGCCAATATCAATGGTCTCAACCCTTACTAGACCAAGTGCTAAACTTAAATTAACTACTGATTTATAATTGTCTCTTTGCTGATTTTTTTCTGTATTTTATTTACTTCACGATCCTATTTCTCTCCTTTGTGGTTTTGTCTATGATTTAGTTTTTTAAAAATATTTTTTCAACTTAAGAAGGAAAGAAAGAGAAAAAAAGAACTTCAGAACGTAACTTACAAACAGCAAAGCATTTAATATGAAGGCACAAGTAGCCATGAAAGCTTCAGTGAAAAGAAATAAAAATCTCAGAATATGGATTTCAACAATTCTCTTGTATGAATTCTGTGCACTGGAATGGTTCAAATGTCAAGTTGTATAATTGCTGTATTTGGCATTGTCATTCAAAATCTATTTGTCAAGACATTGTACCAGTGCCATATGCTATCAACTTGTTATGCATCGTGTATGGATTGGGTTTCTATGAACTGTTGAAATGGATCAATGACCAGAAGTTGGTTTTGAATGCCTTCTAAATGAAGAAAGATCTTGTAAGCCAGACCTGAAAATGTTCCATATGATGATTTTCATGCATAAGGAAGCAGAAAATTATGATCAAGTTAGAAGGACATTGCCAATTTTTCAAGAAAATAGATGGAAAGAGAATATGATATACAGTTCAGTGAAATTATTTCCAGCATGATCTACTAATTTTTCTCATCAGCTCCAGTGTTGCATTGATATTAAGATTTCTACATCTTTCATCCTACGACTTGATCTTAGATCTATTGAAGCAGCACACTTGCATTAAATGTGGACTAATTGGAAAATAACTAGCTTAAAAGAACCACCTTATTAGAAAGATGCCTAAGTTACTAGTGAAAACGATTTTGATGGCCAAAGTAATAGTTATCCATCTTAAGGCTAAAATGAGTTCTCCACAGTGTAGAATGTTTGTAGTTAAAATTAAGTCAATATGTCCTAAACGACTTTATAAAGAAATTGGGGATCACTTTTTCTTAAAGAAAAGGAAAGTGCATTAGCTCATAAGAACTTGATACAAAATGTGAGGAGGTGAAGAACCTCACCAAAAAACATTGGTTACATTTGATCTAGCAAAGTTGGCCAGTTTATGGTCTGAATAACTCGGATTCGTGTATGTCACAACAATGATTAACAAATCCAGCTTTGGCATGGTAAAGGATGTCTTCACAGATATTCTTTAGAAGCCAAGGGAAGATGTTGGGTTTGGACAACATGTTGATCAGGGTTTTGAAGTCTGATCTGATTGTGATTTGAGTGAGGCCTTCTCGGTGAGCAAAATGAAGGCCTTCGGGTATTGCCAACATTCAGCTTCTAATGGTGTTGAGGAGTGGTTGTTGCAGCCTGCAGCAACAAAATTACCCTGCATATCGGTAATAAAAAAAACAGTTCCTGCATTGGAAGAGATAGTGTCCACTGAGCCATCACAGCTTCGAGGAAAATCAGAGTTTGTACATGGATCTGCATTCATATGAGTAGGTATGTTCCCCTGGACATTTGGGAACACTAAATTGACATCTCAAAGACTGTTAATCAATGTATAGCTTATCTAGGAAGCAATGCCACCATGGCATAGCATGCAGTACAACATTTCAGAGGTTTCTGAGGGTAAAGAGTGACTCACTGATGGTTGAAAGAATTTATTTAATTGTACTCTTTTTCACATGGCTGTTGGGTAAGTTGTGGAGCAAAATGCAGCAGATAGACTCTAAGGTGCATTAAAATGTGATTGATGCAAGAGTAGCTAACATTCCTGAATTTTGAGTGAGACACTTCTTTGTTGTTGATCGTAGTCATTTTATAAAATTTCATGCTTTGTTCATTCTAACACTGCATCACATTGTTGATCTTCTTCACGCCTTTGGCTTATGGATACTCATTCACAACGGCATTGTCTCTTTTTTCTCCTTCAGGCCAACATGGAAATCATATAACATCTTGCTTGATGACTGCATTATCTTGAATGGTGGAGAAAACACGGACTATGTTCAAATGTATAAATGAAGACAATTGCAATCTTTTTTCTCTCTCTATCCTAATTTACAGTGGAGTTATAGGCTTATAGCTACCATGCTTGCATAACTAATGTCTCCATTGGGTACTGCAGGTGTGAACCTGACCTATGCTCCTATGCAATAATGCTATCTGCTTATGAAATTGCAGCTGATATGGCTGGAGCTCAGTAAGTTTCTTTGCTGTATTAAAGAAGATGGTTCAAATCCAAATGTTGTCTATGGGACCTTGATGAGAGGTTATACAAAATTGAATTATATCGAGAATGTAATGCAGTAGAGAAGATGCTTTTCAAAGTTGCTGAGGCCAACCAGACCATCTTTTCTATCATCATGGGTGCCCATGTCATGAACCCTAATTTTTAGTGCTGTTATCCAGTTTGCTTACATCAGTGCCCAATTGGGTTCCCACATGATCAGAAAGCAAGGAACATCCTTCCATCTTTGGCTAAAAAATCAGAGGAACATGATAAAGCAACTAATGAGGATGCGGAAGATGAGAAGAGGAAGATACTGATTTCATTTCCATTGAGGAGTAAAGAGAGTTAGCACTTTGAAATCAAGCAGAGTATGAACTAAAAGGTACAAATTTGCAATAATATCATGAACTGTGCTGACTACTACCATGAAGTCCTCTACATCTGTGATCAAAATTTTCTAGTAGTGTTCTGGTTCCAACAATTGTAATTGAAAAGCAGTTATGATATATTGATATTTTTTGCTTCTTTAATAAGTATATACTTCAAGTATCCCAGGAAAACCTCTTGATGTATTGAGCTCCACATTACTGAAGCTGCCCTTTATGTTCTTGACATATCATGAAGATTCTCCCTTGAAAACCAGCGAACTCGTGAATGTTGCATGTTGAGCAGACTAGAGAACATAATAAGGTTTGTTTCCTGCACTTCTCATGCGTTTAACTGTCATCCTTTTTCATCTCTAATTTGGAATTGATTTGGTAGGACTTCTCCTAACTGGAGATGTCCTCCGCTACATATCCCTTCGATGCAGTGCTTGTAGGTGTATAAGAATTAGCAGTAAGCCATATCAGTAATTCTTGTCGGACCAGAAGCAATGTGTGACGTATTCAGCAAGAGATTGTTCATTTACTTGCGACTTGTTTTTCATCAAGAGGTTGAATTCTTAGCTCTATAGCATCAGAAGAGTATTGGCAAGAACAATAAGCTGTAACTCGATTGATGTACAAAGAAATATGGCACATGACTGCGATTCACATATATATCCTCAAAAACCATGCCAAAACCACGAACAAGAAGATACGAGAAGAAGAAGAAGAAGAAGGAAATGAACTAAGATATTGTACTAAGATGCAAGCTCCGGGCAGCGACGACGGCCTCGACATGGACGCCGTCGAGTTGTCGAGCGCGTCCGACCAGTCTTCCTCCACAATGGTGTCGAGGGTGGCTCGGCGCTGTCGCCTCGTGCAGGTTAGTCGCCACGGCGCCACCTCCGCGAACTGGGCCTTGGGCGACCGCGGGGAGCTCCGCGCCGTCTCCAATAAGAAGGAAGCTAATTGCACTCCGGCCATCCTCTCTCGTGAGTCGTATTGCTTGAGCTCCTCTGACTTCAACTCGCTTGTTGATACGCCGCAGACGCGGCAGGATCTTTATAGAGCCGAGCTTTAGGCTATTGTCCTCAACATTCCTCTTTGTTACCAAAATACCATCACTTAAGATCAACCTTCGTCGAACCTGCAGAAGGGGTAGTTTAGGAATAGAGGGAATACGCCTCGTCTGAGGCCGCAGCCAGGATGTCTTTGACATGTTCTTATTTCACCGAGCCTATTCTTGGGAGTCGGTCAAATAGTCCCGGTTCGGAGGGATTTATGGAGGTCTTTCCCAGTTTATGACTAAAATTGGGTGAAGTAGGGCTACCAATTTGGTCTCCCATCATAACTTGGTTGAAGTATAATTGATTGTTCATAAAAGTTACATAATTAATTCATATGTTATATAATTCATATATCTGGTTCAATTACTTCGATCCAATTTGAAATTATCATTTCTAGAAAAAGAGGGTTAATTATCCTTTATACTTAGACTCTATATATTTTTATATTTAAAAAATTTATATTTAAATGTTTATAATATTAAAAATAAAACAAATAAACTCATTTACCCTTACACGATAGTAAAAAGATAATTTCAATATCTTTTTTGTTTTCAACGATTTTATTGATAAAAAATAATTTCAATAGTGTTGGAAATAGAAAGATTTTAAAAGTAATTTTAAAAAGGATCACTTTTATGTTATGTTATATTTTTTATCAATAGATGTTAAGATAAACAAAATTATTTATTTTCTTTTTAAAATTATAAGAATCTTAACATAAATTTTTTAAATATAAAAATTACGATACTAATTGGATAAGTGTATGTGGGTAATATATAATTAACCAACAAACGGCCGAAGGGTCCCTACTCGTGTATACTAATCCACGTGCTTTGGGTACACGTCCACGACGTATTTCTCATTTGGTATATGATACGGTCACCGAAATCGAACTCGCTGAGACCAACCCATCTGAAGAATTGGTTCGGCGCGAGCGCTTCTTCGTTCGTCTCCCTCGACGCGCTCCATTCCCGACCCAGATTCTGGTCGGAATCCCTTCTCAAAGCAGTCAGTCGGAAACCAATCGCAGTTCAATAGGTTAGGGTGACCGACGGCGTCAACTCGAGACAAGCGGTACCGTCTTGTTCTTGAATTATTTGTGTTTTCTTTTCTTCTGCACTACCACATCTGTGTTTTTCTTGAATGGGAATGGTAGTCGTTTCAGATTCAAGCAATAGCAATATACTCTGCTTATCATCTCTTTCCCATGCTTACCAATAGCTCAATCTTCGACTGACTTGCTGTGATTGTAGCGAAGGTTTCATGTCGGATTCTGTTTCGGTGCCATCTTGTATGGAGTATCCATTTGCATTGACCATCTGACGCCAAAGTTGCATAGATTTTTGGATCTGTTCTATTTCTCACCGATGTGGTGACTCGTCGTTTTATGTACGACTCTGATTTGGGTTCTTTTATTAGGGATGTTGAATCATTGAGCACTATAAGGATTAGATTACTAGGATATAAAAGAATTATTAAGTTGAAGCTCTTCTACATGTAGAGGTACCCTCCTCAATTTGGTTGGTTCTTTTCTCATCATTGATTTAAGAATTTAATGTGTGGAACCAATGGTTATGTAGAGTATCAACTTAGACTTATTCAGCTATGCTTACCCTTGATGTTTCTTTTTAGTAATTTTCTCTTTTTATTCCAATAGTTTTATCTTCATTTTCTAACCTTCTTTTATATTTACAAAATTAAGCTTTAACTTTAAGCTTCCATATAAATATTTTGGTGGACTTTCCAACTTGACTGTCCCATTTGATATTTGCAAAAATCATTTCACGATAAACTTAGGCCTGTTCATGTCATTATCAATATCAAGATTCTAAGTTTTTGTTCTCCCATTCAGACAAGATCAATAAGAGCAAACGGAAACATGTACATTCGGTTGGATTTGGTGAGGGTCATCTCAATGATTTAAGATAAGTTTTTCTATAATTCAACCTTGGTCATTTATGTTGCAATGAATTGACCTTATCGTCGTAGTAATTTGTATATCCAAATTGAAGATGGTAATTATTAATTTGTTATACTAGTGTTATAGATATTGGCCGTGATGAAGGTCTTCGGACAAATTTATTATGCTTGTTACCCTTTTAATGGAAATCAGTACTTGAGGGTTGCTATCATGGCATTAGTCTTAATCTTCACATTATTTATTGCATTTGTGGTGGGTTAACATAGGCCTCATTTTAAAGACACAATGCTTTGGTATGAAAACATCCCAAACTGGTGAATATTCTTATTGCAAAGTTCAGTAGATTAGGATATATAAATTATACCGAATGATCGATATTTACGATTTTGTTATTGTTATTGTTGTTGTATATAGATTGCACCTGTATATAACGATATCAATTTGGATAATTCTCAAACTTTATTCTTGCCAAGTTTCCATGAACTTTTTTTTAGCTTATCTCCATGAACTTTATTCTTTGCCGTGAAAAAGCACAACTTCAAACCATCTTTTCCTCGGGCTCCGGTTCCAACTGCATGTTTTGAGGTACCTTAAGCACTCTCTATGCTACACATGAATAGCAATACTGTCAATAGGAATCATCCGACATTGTGCAGGAAGCAATATGCATGCTAGAAGAACTTTTCCATCCAGGTATTTCTTTCTCACGGTTCTGTCTTTTCAGTTTCTTTTAATCTTATTCCCATTTGTTATTTGCATTCTTGACTATGGTGAAGTTTGGGGATTAGAGTTGATTTATTCTTTCCTTGGCTGGCAACTTGGGGCCACTGTGGTCCTTCAAACGCTATGATACCATCAGCTGCCGGTGTCGTGTTAGTTTCATCTGTACCTCCTCATTTGATGCTGATTACCACTTGCCTATCATTAATTGATTTTGATCATTATGTTGGGCCAAAATGTTTTTGCCTGAGAGTTCAGTCTGCACGCAACAATTGATTTGGAGGTCAAGGTCTTTGCAAGACCCTACTGCTTTTCCTCTTTGACTCATCTTTAGTGTGTGCTTAACAAAAGCCAGAGGCCTTGATGGAAGTGCTGGTATCAATAGGATGTGGTCCTCGAAGAGCGAGGAGTCACAACAGGCTGAAAGCCTCACTATCTTAGCTGGGTTGAGAAGAGTATAATAGCAGACCTAAGCAATGTTGCCATCAGAATTGGATTCTGAGAAGATTATTAGCCATTTAAAATCACTCTTCGGACGTTCCCTGGTCGCTGGGATCAATACTTATTGACTTAGCTTCGATGGCTATGGAAGTTAATATAGTCGATTTTTGCAGTATAAGCAGGAATGAGAATTACAGATTCTACTTCAATATAAGTTCTGATATAAGGAGGTAGTTGAATCCTGAATGAAATGACAGATTCTACTTCAAAAACAGAAGCAAAAGGGTGTTAAACTTGATTGGCTCGAAGTTAAAACTCAAGCTGATGTTGTCTTGCTGATTGTAACTGTTCTTCCCAGTTTTTACTTCTATTTTGTTGGCAAGATTATGATTGCCACACCATAAGGTGGTCAACGAGTCGCTTGGTATGATTTGATATCTGTGAGAAACCCTTCCACGAAGGCCAGCTCTGTATCTGCTCCTGTGTGTTGCTCCTTGTTGCTGCTACCCTTTTCATCAAACACAGATGCCTTTATCCAACAACATCCATTGTATTTTGTGTGACCGAGGGTTGAAGAACCTCATCTTTTGAGCATGACCGGTGGTAAAACACATACATTGTGTTTCCCTGGATGATTTATGTGTGAATGGTTGTGATACTACTACCTGTTCTTCTACCCTGGCATGATGATGACCATTCTCTGTGCTACTTATAATGGATCAAGAAGACCCCAATTTCTGCATGGCCAGCGTCGGGACAAGTACGAGTGCCTCTCCCTCGCTCTCACCTCGTGGCTCGTGAAACCCCTCACATCCATGCCCGCCTACGGTATCCTTCGGCCGATGCCTTCGCTCTCTATAAGATGCCTACAATGCTGAAACTGTTTCCTTGGTTCTCTTAGGCTGGTCATGTCTCCGATTGCACCTTCCCCTCGTAGTTGGAAAGAGAACCGCAGCATCGCCGCGGAGTTCGAGGGAGCTCTTCTCATCTCCAGCAGCCTCTTCCCGTACTTCATGCTGGTGTCCCTGGAAGCCGGCGGCCCCGTCCGGGCCCTCGCGTTGCTCCTCCTCGCCCCCCTCGTGCGGCTCTTGGAGCTCGCCGGCCTCGAGTGCGTCGCTCTTCGCGTGATGATCTTCGTCGCCACCGCGGGCCTCAGGGTGGACGATCTCCAGGCGGTCGCGAAGGCCACCCTCCCCAAGTTCTACCTGGAGAACCTCCGGCGTAGCGCGTACCGTGTCTTCGCCGGCTGCGGCGGCAAACGGTACGTGATCACCTCGTGCCCGACGATAATGGCGGAGCCGTTCTGGAGGGAGTACCTGGACGTAGACGGCGTGCTCGGCACGGAGCTGAGGGCGTCCCGGGGGTTCTTCCTGGGTTTGACGTCCCCAGGCGGCCTCATGTCCGGCTCCCGGCGGCTCGAAGCTCTCCACGCGGCCATGGCAGGTGCCGAGGTGATCGACGTTGGACTGTGCGGGAAGGACGGAGATCAGCCCTTCATGGCCTTGTGCGCGGTACGTACACACCGTTTGTAGGTTTGCTTCGCTTCGACGTGCTCGGTTGGCGATAGGAGTGATGTACGTGCTTCCCGCAATGGACACGCGCACACACACACCTCAGCTGATCGTTGACGTTTCTACCCCATCGCAGGAACGACACTGCATCACACCACAGGACGCAGCCCAACCCGTGCCAAGAAGCGAGTACCCGAAGCCGTTGATCTTCCACGACGGTCGTCTGGTGGCGCTACCTACGCCGTTGGATTCTCTCATCGTTCTCCTGTGGATACCTTTCGGAGTCCTATTGGTCACGTTAAGGATCCTCGTAGGCCTTTCCTTCCCTTACAAGCTGTGCCTCCTGTGCACCGCCGCCACCGGCGTTCGCATCAGAGCCAAATTCCACGAGCCCCGATCCGACGCCGCCACACGCAGCAGGAGCCACACACTGTTCGTCTGCAACCATCGGACGCTCGTCGACCCGGTGATCATATCAACCGCCCTCCGGCGGAAGGTAACAGCCGTCACGTACAGCGTCAGTAGACTGTCGGAGCTGATCTCGCCGATCCCGACCATCCGACTGAGGCGGGACCGCTTCGAGGACGGTGCGAGGATGCGGTCGTCGCTGGGCCACGGCGACCTGGTGGTGTGCCCGGAGGGTACCACCTGCCGGGAGCCGTACCTTCTCCGGTTCAGCCCGTTGTTTGCGGAGATCGCCGAGGACATCGTGCCGGTCGCCGTCACCAACGAGGGGAGCATGTTCTACGGCACCACCGTGCGGGGGCACAAGTGCTTGGATTCCTTCTTCTTCCTCATGAATCCCCGCCCTTTCTACGGTTTAGATTTCTTGGCGAAGGTACCGGGCGGGCAGAAATCCAAGTACGATGTGGCCAATCACATCCAGCAGGCGATCGGGCGAACGATTGGGTTCGAGTGCACCAACTTGACACGCAAGGACAAGTACAGAATGCTCGCCGGCCATGATGGCTTGGACCCAAGGAAATGATTGGGCTAATGATAGAAGCTCGTAAGAACCAAGTGAATGGATGTTACACCGTCTTGTCTCTCAGTTGTGTAGTGAACGACCACAGTACATTAGCATATGCATGTAGAGGTCAAAGAGGTAGGTTATTAGATCAATCAATGTGGATCGATCTTGCTACTATATATATATATATGTTTTGATTTCTGTGGGTTTTAACACCCAAACTGGTCTTTGATAATGCATGTGGCATAGTAACTTTAGGTATAATTTATGGCGAAAAATCTTAGCCAATGAATTTTCTATCAGTTGATTGAATGTAATGGACTGTCTTCGATTTTGGATAAAGCTAGTGCAACTACATTTTCAGCACCACTAAGTCTGGTTGCTCTTAGAACAGCCATCTTTCGTTATCTTGGCCCAACTTTCTTGGAGTGGTCGATTAGCTGCCGACGAAGTGTTGTCCTCACATAGTTAAAATTAGAAAAAAGAAAAAGACGGTTGAATGTAACAAAGATCACCATTTTGGATATCGGATCTATTTAGATGATTCGATATTGGTGTACTAACATAACATATGATACTCTAGTGTACATTAGTGTTTCAAAGAGGAAGAAAAAAGTGACGATGGAAGAAGGATAGAGGAGGAGGAAGCCTACGTATCGACGTTAACATTGAGCGATGGGAAGTGACCGTGTAAGATGAGATACACTTATGTTCAGAGAAAGAGTTCTCACGTTTAACGGATCGATGCGAATCAATTTTAATGAGTCGGAGCAAATCATCTAAAACGGGAGCAATCCACGTACCGATCCTTGCTAAGTCGGTTGGACGAACCAACAGTCCTAAGATGATAGGAACACTGTATGACATAAATACTGCTTCACCTCTGTTTTTTCCCTTGGATTTTTGTTGGGAAGTGGATTATTTTACCATAGGAATTCATCAAGTGAATAATGTTAATCTTCCCCTTCCTTGAATTGAATTTACTCTTCTCTTCCTGTGCAGCATTTGCATATTTTACATTAACCGAGTCTATCACAATCTTCCCTAGTGAGATTACTCAACCGTCTTGAAACTGATTTGAGATTCACTATAAGCTAAATGAGTATCGCAACAAGAAAAACACATGCAAAAACACACTGGGAACATAATTTCATCTACAGAACGTATATGCAAAAATATAGGCATTATGACATTATTTTCCCTTTAGGTACGGTTTCATACACCGGGCATCAAATAAACTCAGGACAGCGTTGACTTGTCGTGAGAGGGCAATTGAATTATAAAAAGATAAAACTGTGTTCCGACTATATCTGTTACAAGTAATTGAATCACTAAAAAGCGAAGTGCCCTTCTCTACAAAACAAAAAAAAGGGGAAAAAAGACGGCTGAGATTCATTTTACAATAGCTTATATGGCAGATAACCCGAGCATCTTCCAAGATCAAATGAAGATGTGATGAGTAATCGAACGTACCCAAAGCTTAATTAGTCTGAAGTTGTTTTGAACCACCACCCATTGGATGCTTTACAGAACGCCACAATTTGAGAATATCAGATCCACCGCACATCGTTTGCTCAACCCTCGACCGGTTGTAGCCGTCTTTTCCTGCTTCACAGCTCAATTCCAGCTCCAACTAATGCAGCTGTGACTGTGGCCGATGCTTCTTCAAGTGTTCGTCGCTTTTTCACTGTATTGAAGGCCTCAATAACATCTCCAGCTTCCCAATCATCAAAATCATTAACACCAATACCACACTCGAGCCCAGCACCAACCTGGATACCAGAAAGAAAGCTCACTAAGTTTGAGATAGAAAACATGGTCATGCGTGAGAAACAAAAGCTGCAGTGCATTTGGGAAAACTTGTGTGCCAAAATCTACATCACATAATGAAAGAATGAT
Organism: Musa balbisiana; assembly: GCA_004837865.1. Taxonomy (NCBI): domain Eukaryota; kingdom Viridiplantae; phylum Streptophyta; class Magnoliopsida; order Zingiberales; family Musaceae; genus Musa; species Musa balbisiana. Next base: position 6,218,987 of record CM017188.1, on the reverse strand, counting down.
TCATTAAAAAATTGCACAGCAACAAAGTTCATTACGTCTTAAGCTAACAAGAAGCATCTATACTTTCAGTGTATTATAAACTCAGGAAACATTATTGAAGATCTGGTGCTTCCAAGTTATAATAGTAACATAAACAGAAGAAGTTGTTCATCAAAAGAGATTTACTAGTTTAATTCATGTTTGATCTAAGAATTTTTTTTGAAGCAATACAACAGGAAACTCTTGCTACTTTATACTAGTTCCATATTAGATATATATGCTAAAGTTCCTTGAGCAAAACCATATTCCATATTGGGAAAGATGTATTAAAAAGCATGAATGCAATAAAATAACAACACATCAATTATTTTAGAATAGAGTTCCTTTCGTTTTCCTGAATAAGATTTACTACAGAAATAAATTAATTGCTATGAACTTGTAAGATTTTGGGTGCTCAAATTACATTGAGCACTATCTACAATCATGGTATGCCTGATACAAGTTTTTGTAGTAACTTTATCTGTAATATTGTGAATTATTAGTAGACAGCGAATCATGTTGAGCTGTTCTCCATACAATGATCAACTGTTTGTGGCTTACCTCCTTTACATCTTCCTTCACCCGTCGAAGAGAATCAATTGTGCCAGTATGAACCGTCTTCCCGTTTCGAACAACCCGAACACCACAGTCTTTCACCACCTTTCCTTCAGCGACCATGCATCCAGCAACACGTCCGCTACCACTACCAAATGTTGCTCGAACATCTGCTGTTCCTATTGGGACTTGTTCCTAGAAGATTGTAAACATAATTAGGATTAAAACAAAATGTCAGCGTAGGATTCCAAGGCATCCATGCAAAAGAAAGAATCTAATGATAATCAAATGTTCACCTCAACAGGCTCTAGAAGCCCTTCCATTGCATTCCTCATGTCATCAATAAGGTCATATATGACTCTATATAGCCGTATCTCAACGTTCTTTTTGTCCGCATAACCCTTAACTGAACCAGGAGCTTTCACATTGAAACCAAATATAATGGCCTCAGAAGCGACAGCCAGATCAACATCACTGGTGCTAACCTCCCCTGGAGCTTGGAGGAGGAACTTCAAATTGACATTATCTCGAGGGAGCACTTGAAGAGCTTGTCTGATAGCTTCAATTGAACCCTATTACGTATGAAAACATTCAATCTTACAGAAATGAGTCCTGTACAAACAATGTGCTGGATATGACATCCAAGAGAACATGCATCTGGAGACATCTTACCTGAACATCAACCTTTAGAATAATATTCAACTGGTGCACATCTAAACCAGACTGCTTTCCTGATGCAACAGCAGAAGCAATGGAAGACAGGGTGACCTTAGTTTCCCCTGCCTTAGCAGATATCCGTGCAGCCTGTAATGATTCTGCACATGCTTCTGCCGTTTGACGTGCAACATCGAGGGATTCAACAACCTCAAATTCATCACCAGCAATAGGAACACTACTGAGACCAATGACCTATGAATTTGAACATTCAAAGTGAGGAAGGAAAGGCATGAAAGAGAAGTTAAGAAATAAGCAAAACAATATCGAGAGTCAGGACAACTAGATCATGACATCACATTATAGTTTATGATGCACATATCCTTTGAGATTATAAAAAGGCCGTACCTCAAAATCCCATTGTGTATAATTCACTAGTTGTTCTTTTGTGTTGAGCAGTTTGTTCAAGGATAAAAACTACTTTGTATGGTGCAAATTACTAAAAGTAGAGAAAATTATTTTTCTGATTCAAGTTGTTCCCATCATGGTCAAGTTATTCAGCATTTTTTTTTCAAGCATCAATTACTTCATATGCTCCAAGTTCCAACAACATATCACTTTTAATCAGTTTTCAAATCCAGCATTTTTCAATATAAAGAATTGTCAAAGTAGTAGCTTCTAAGACATTTTGACGCAAATAAATCATATCCTCATCACAAGGTTTTCCAAACAACGTATAGCATGTGCATATGCAACAGCTGGACATAAGCCAGCATACGTGAGATGGTCTTCAAATTAACTGGACATCTGAATTTTGCACAAGACTGGACTAATAATTTAGGTAAAAATGGCACTCTAGACTAGAATTAATGAGTTCCCCATGTAAGTTTTGGGTGAATATGGACATGAGATTCGGAGACACATACGAGTGTCAAGTGCAGTGAGGAGACAAAAAGGTGATATAGGAAAACGAGAAAAAAAGCTTATCCAATTGAATATGGTAACTATTTGCAAGAAAAAAAATGATGCTGAATGGAAACTACTCTATATGGTGTAAATCTTTTTTTTTTGTTCTCACTTACCATGATGGGGAAGAAGTCCTCACAATCAATTTCGAGCAAACCGATGCTGAACATCATTGTTATGTATGCAATGCATTTCTAAGGGATGAGCTAAACACCCCATATGCATGGACAAATCAAACTAGCTTGTTCACTCGTTCATAAAGTTATTCTGGTTGAGTGATGTAAATATCTTAAACATATTAAGAGTAGGACAAACGATACAGATGTATAAGAAAAAAAAACCTGCACAGCCATTGATGGTCCCGCTTCATCAACACGACCTCCTCTGTCATCAAACATAGCACGCACCTGCTCATGAGAAAAATTGGCGTGGAACATTGGCAAGATATCAGAAAGGGAAAGATACCAAGACCATTGCATGATACAAAATTTCGAGATAAAACATTGGTAACGTGTATAAAAAGGCTGGTAAATAGTCATTTCCATTTTTTTTCCTAGGAAGATCCCTTAATTGTTGAGTAACGAGTTGAATACGAACCTTTCCAAAAGCTGCACCACACACAACAACATCACCCTTCTTAAGGGTTCCATTTTGCACAATAAGTGTCGCAACGGCTCCCTTTGCTTTATCCAGACCTGCTTCTATGACAGTGCCTTTAGCATTTCTTTTTGGGTTGGCTTTCAATTCTTGCAGCTTCAAATTATGAAAGATCTGAATCAGGTACTGAATTCACCAAGAGAACAAACTTCAAATCTGAGACCAAACCTTATACCTCTGCCACAAGCATCACAGTTTCCAACAGTTCATCAACGTTCTCTCCCTTAAGAGCACTGATCTGATTCAGGAGACCACGAAACATTCTTAAGAATCATGAAAAATGAATGGTTATTATTATTTTTTAAGGGGGAGAGGGAGCAACCTGAACCATAGGGATGTCACCGCCCCATAATTCTGGCATAAGGCCAACAGAAGAAAGCTCTTGCATAGCTCTTTCAGGATTTGCTCCATCCTTATCTATCTGAATCCACAGAATGAACATGCATGATTAGTTATTTGCAAGCCAGATACGAAGAACATGTAGCATGACTGAACTAACATGCCTTATTGATAGCAATGACAATAGGCACCCCAGCTGCCTTTGCATGAGCTATTGCTTCATTAGTCTGTGGGCGGACTCCATCATCAGCAGCCACTACAATGATGACAATGTCAGTCACTCTTGCTCCACGTGCCCTCATTGCACCAAAAGCCTGTTTGAATTTTAGACTAGGAGTTAGTTGCATTGAATAACTCACCAGTAACACTCAGTTAAGTAGTCAGCAAAATTTACTTTATACCTAAAACCGAGACCATCTAGAGGTCGTACAACCAAAAGGGAATATCAGCTGAAAATTCTGATGGCAGAAGAAAAGGAACAAAAAACAAATACCTCATGCCCTGGGGTATCAAGAAAGACACATGGTCGAGGCTTTCCATCGACTGGCACAAGAACCTTGTATGCTCCGATACCTTGAGTTATTCCACCTGCCTCTGATGCTACCACCTGTAATCATGAGTCAGACTGAAATTTCAAGAGCTGTGATAGATACATGGAGAATATTTTGTCTATAACTGGTTTGCAAGACACTCGAGCCCATCACTAAGAAATTTGATACAGATAAACATGAAATATAAAGATTCAGAAATTACCCTGCTCTTTCGAATATAGTCCAGTAGTGTCGTCTGTGAATCAAGATTACCAAACAAAGAAATTAAACGTCCATTTGTACAAGGATTTAACTCTTCAAGTAGCTTACAAAAGAAAAAAAAAACTGATACCTTTCCATGATCCACATGCCCCATGATTGTAATAACAGGAGGCCTGTCTTCTAACATGTCCAAGTCCTCTTCATCGAGAACTTCCTTCTTCTTTGCCATCTCTTCCACTCTAACTGGATCAACTTCGATTACTTCCACATCATATTCTTTGCATATCATCTTGACAATGTCTTTATCAAGTGTCTGGACTGCATTAGGCTTAACTCCCCTCGTGTACAAAAATGCAAGAATATCTGCTCCGCTGACAGCCAAGTTATATGCCAACTCCTCAGTCAACATGCCCTCTTTACCCACCTCAAGGATCTCGACTTTAACAGGTTCTGCAGCTTTAGCTGCTTGCAGTCTTGCAGCTTTACGGCTTGCTTTACTCCATTTCCTTCCTTTCCTTGGCTCTGTAACCCCGGGGATCGGCACGTTAAGCTCCGAGGCTTCCTCCTCGGATATCTCCCCATCATCCACCATACGTCTGCGCAAACTTCCCGTAGAACTTGATTTCTTACGACGATCATCTTTGGCTTTGGTTGGTGGGGGCCCTTTTGCTGGCTTCAAAGGGGTTGCTAATATCGCCTCAGCGGCAATTGGATCAATACCTGGTTTCTTGGATGAAAATTTATCTATAAGAATTGGTTTCCTTTCCCTCCGGACATCAGGCGTCTTGGCTGCAGGAATGGTAGGTGGAGCAACTGGAGGCTTTGCTTGCAACTTTGGCCTGGCCGGTGAAGGCATCTGAGGCTTCAAAGGTGCAATCGGAGGAGCTCCCAACGCATTTACCCCTGTGGTTGTAGAGGAATTTTTCTCCTCTTCCTCCTTGACCTTTGCTGGTTCTTTAACTGCGTTTTGCACACTAGCCACAGGGTTCCCCCTCCGCCAAACACTCTTAGTTGTCTTCGACTTCCTTGTAGCCAAAGTTGCATTCGCCGGCCTACCTGATTTGGTGCTGCCATTGGACACACCAGTGTCCTTGATATCTTTACCACCAAATTTGACCGCATTCGCAGTTTCAAGTTTTTCCACCTTATCTAAAACCTCACCAAGAGATTCCATCATTTCCTCGCTGTCTTCCAATGGGGCCGCCGGCTTCTCACGAACAGCCTTGTCGGATGACCAATTGGAGGAGGCCGAGTTCGAAGGATCTAATTGACCATTGGGGGGCGCTCTGAGCACCGGCTTGGGAGCAGGCTTGAGGATGAGATCGGCATCATCGTTTCTGCTAACACTGCTATTACTAACCTTGAATGTGGACTCGGAAGAGACCGGAATTCCCCTCTCCTCGATCAAATTGGTGGTCACCATACACTTACAAAATCGACCTCGAGCAACAGGCCACTGCATCGACCCGTAGAAGCTACTAAATCTAATACTAGAAACGACATGAATCCTCCGAACAGTGACAGCCGAGGAAGAGACCTCGAAGACACCCGGGGAGCAGACGGGCCTCGCGCTTCCCAGCGACGCAAGGGAAGCAGGAGACGCCATTGCTTCACGAGAAAGCTACACAAACATACGTTTCCCACCAAACTAACACAAAAATCGCATCTTTCGATCACCGCTCAAACGGCCGAAACAACACAACAGAGTGTATAATCTTGAACGAAAGGATGCCCGATTATCACCGGAACTTAACGAACGCAAGGGTTCCGAGGAAACCCTAATTCAACTCCAAAAAGAGAACGGGAGGCCTCAAATTGATGACGGATAAGGGCCGGTGGTAGTTGTGGACAGAGCAGTACCAGAAGAAGTTGAGATAGACTTCTTGTTATTTCTTCTCCCCCCCCAAAAGAAGAGAGAGAGAGAGGAGGACATCTTTTCTCATAAATAATAATAATAATAGAACAAAAATCGTATGGAAACTGATGGTAGGAAAAAGGGGTTGGGTTTTGGGAGTTTGTCGGGGGAAAGATGTGGCGCCTTCTCCACTCGTCGATATATACGTAGTAGGTGATAAGGCTTGTCGTATTTAGGATATCCACTCGATATGTTCCGGTAACCCTGTGATGGAGTTCTGATAGGTCACTTGTGGTGCTACGAAGGGCTACCCTTGTGCTATTATTTTATTGCTCTTTTTAATCTTCTAAAAATAATAAATAATATGTAACGATGATATTTTATATAAATATATTTATAAAAAATATGATTCAAATTTTATTTTTTTAGAATTTCATTATTTTTATTATTTATAAAAAGTAAAGTTCGACTTACGATTATCTATCAAGATTTTTTATTAAATCAATCGATTTTATTAGTTTATATATATGGATGGCATTGGAGGATTAGGTTGAGTCAGAAATACATGTTTTTCATTTCATATCTACATAAAAAAATTATTTTTATTTTTGTATTAATGTGAATGGGGTGCATGTAATTCGAATGACATGAAAGCTAATTACATTTGTGATATAATATACAAAATATTATATAAAAATACTTGATCTGATTTTTTAAACTCTTTATCAAATTATTATGAGTGATTTTTCTGAATAAGTCTCTTTTTTTTCTTAAAATATATCTTCTATTTTTAATTTTTTTTAAGAAATATCAAAAATATCTGTCAACAATTTCAATGGTACTTTTTCCACTAATCTGGAAGACACTTTATGGACCGATCCATAATGTTGAACTTTAGTTTTGACTTTCAAAGTATCTTAATTCTTCTATATTGTGACTCCTCCTTCTCCTATATTATTACTTTTCTACGATTTCTTGATATCTATTGCCTCCTTTTCATGTCCATCATCTCTTTGAGGGATTCTCCGATTAGGGTAGCTATAAGTATTGGAAAGTTCATTTACTTAAGCTGGAGTTTTACTCTATTACTACGTGCTTTGTGCTTGTCATCAGAAACCACAGAACTCCTCCTCCCATGTCTAGAGTCAAACTAGCAACTGAGTCGAATTGGCAATGCAATTGATGTTTACTGCACTACAAAGAGTCAATGAAGCTCTGCTAAATGCATTACACTGACCATTTTTGTTTGGGAACTCCACAAGCACAGTTTCGATCTTCAATTTTCTTGGAGAAGAGTAGTTCAGCATCCGATTAATTCCAGAACTTCTCTTTGGCCCATGCAATGGCTTCATCGATGCTTTCTTGCATGTCATGGCCACCGACTTCTATGCTGAAGGAACACTCTGCAGCTTCCTCCTCCATCATCACATCCTCTGCTTCTGCTGCTGCTTCTGCTTCGGCCAGTAACGGGTGGTCGAAGATAACAGAGGACATTCCCGATGCCGGTGACTCTGTCGCGGAGCTGTCACACCGCAGAGGCTTCTCATGGCGCCCGCGGAAGCTGGCTTCAAGGTTGGAGGTCTCACGGTACGAGAAGCATGATTGCTGCGCGAACAAGTTACAGAAGGAACGTGAAGGGCGCTGCATGGTGATCGAGCTCCTGTTGCTGTGATCTTCTCTGGAGTTTGCTGACAGCGGAGACGAAGATTTATGACATCTTGGTGCTGTGATCGGTCTGCTTATGGAGAAGTCTCAAAAGAATCAGAGAACATGTCCCGGTATAACCTTATGCTAACTGTAGATCTACACGAATACCCACCGGAGCTTGTACGCGAGAGAAGAAGAAAGCACGCCGTCCGCGGCTGTGGAATCGCCGCGGATCGAAGGGCTCACGTGCTCCGAGCTCAAGATCGACGGCGACTCGCTGGACTTCGATCTCGACCCTCTCGCCGACCGGAGGTCGCCGTGCGATCCGAATATGTCGTCGTAGAACCCCGTCTCCGTCCTCACCCACGTCCTCCTTGTCCCCGCCGATGGCTGTAACACCTCGTCGGAGTGTGGGGAGGGCCGGGTTCTGCGGTAGGCGGAGAGGTCTCCGGAGAAGCGGCGGAGAAGGACGCTCTTTGGCGGCCCGCCGAAGACGTCACGGAAGTCGTCGGGGTCAAGGGAGTTCTTCCAGTTCCGCCTCGCCTCCTTTCCTGCCAGCGATCCGGCGGACGTCCGCCACGATTCGCGCTTCATCATGGCGTCACGATCAGACGGCTCGGAACCGTTTCGGAGGAATGAACGCCCGCCGTTGGTGCTTTATAGTGACGCGAGACGACGACCCAAAAAGCGGATACTTAATAGTTAATGAATTCTTTAAAAAATATAAATTTAATTTATTTTCTCCTTTTTACCACTTATTCATTATAAAAAATCAAATTTATTTTATGTAAAATTAATAAATAATTTACTTGTTGCCATCAGCCTGTTTAATCACAAGTATTATATATATATGTATATATATATATAGCTTGAATTGCAGGGAATTTGCTGTGTGAATCCAATAAATGCTAATCGATCTCCTACTTTTGGTGATCAATCATATAATGTTGGAAAGATTATAATTGCAGTAGTATACATTACTTGCAGAAAGCAAAAGGCAAAAGAGTATCACAACTGAGGAAAAGTGGAAAGGAAAGGAAGAGCATGTGGAAGAGAGGATAACTGCCCACATCCATGCAGACATAGCATGATGAAGCCACCTTTCCATCAACAAACACACCTTCGTGTAAGATTGCTAACCAGCCAATTCGGACTAAAAAAGATGAAAAGTTTCATGTAATATATATATATCAGTGTGTAACAATAGCTTTAAGATGACCGGAAAAGGGTGAATCAGATGATGTATGGGAATAAACTTGGGGAAACATATGCTTTCTAATGAAGAGGCATGGCCTTCTTTGATCTAGACAGCAGGAAGGAGGCACTTGTGTTGTCTCCTAGCTCAGAGCACAACAGTGCAATGATACAAGGAACAGCAAAGCTTGGCACGACCATGTCAGAGATTTCTTCTTCTTTAACTTCAAATGCCACTGCTGCTCCTTTATTATCCATGCAGTGTTTGTTCCTGCGAGACAAAGCAGTGATTTCCTTCAGCTCCTCTACCCAAAGTGTTCCCTAAAGCCATACGATCTAATGAAGTAACTCAACAGCACATGAAAGAAAGTGCTGAGATGGAGAGACTGATCTTTGGTGCAGAATACACACAAGTTCTTGCCATTAGATACAGTCGAAGGACAAAATCATCAAAGTTACTCCTGAATATGTAAATGCTGAGTTGACCTCAAATAGTTGAGACATTATGACTTATTGTTACTGTTGTTGCTTTTGTTACAACACAACAACACACTAACATCACCAAGGAAACTTAAACCATTGTCTCAAGATTGGATGACAAAGAAAGTTTTCTTGGTTCTTTACTCCAAAATCATGATAACTATAAGGCTGAATGAACACTGCCCCACCTGGTCTCACATCCTTTCTGTTGCACAAGGAGTGTGCAAAGCATTGATGTTTTACGACTGTTATTAGGACTGCCTAAAAAGCAGCAGGCTCTTCTTTTCCTCCTCAATAAAGAACTTTACAGTAGGAATCTTTAGGAGCACAGTGTAACATAACGATAACAGTTCCCAGAGAAGGAAAGAAAACATGAAGTAGGGAAAAGAAAGTAATGCAAGAGCTAAAACTCAATCTATGTGATTCAAACAAGTTTTGGTCGACGGTCAGAGAATCATTATCATAGGAGAAATGAACGCGTTAATATATGGAGTTGTCATTTTGCCACTAAGATAGGATTGGGTTGGACTTTGAATCGAATAATATAAATATCTATGATAAAAATGTCAATAGGTAATTGTTTGTGACTCAAAATATTAAAATTTAATTTAGAAGTTTGTGATTGGCAACTCCATTTTCCTATCGGCTATCCTCTTACTATTCATAATCCTTAAAAAAAAAATAAGTTTACTATTTATGGTCCCTTAGTTTTCAATCATATTCTTATTTTCACAACCTCTCATTTCATCCGTCAGATTCCTAACTATGTTGATGCTTTTGTCACTCCATTGTTCAACATCGCTCGTCACTCTATGAAACATTTACTTTCTTTATAGAGAGATATCTTGGGAATAAAAATCTCTTTTTTTTTTTTTAGATGTATGATTGATTAGGTGTCACATTAGAACACCCCTAAAATTTCCAACGTGTAATTCCATCCACCATTTAGCTCTTTCATTAGAAATTAGAAATTAGAAATTAGAAATTAGTGGATATCCTGATCAGATGTCATCCTGCACTGCTCTCATTGGTGACTATGTTTGCTCTTGATGGGATCTTGGAAGCTCAGGAAAGAGGTTAATAACGAAGCATGCAAGTTATCAATTGAAGCAATGACGAAGTGTAAGTTGATCGATTGTATTATCTCAGGCCAAGCATTGAGCATTGCAGCCAACAGAAGATAGTACTTGTCCAAGACAAGTATAAACGAACTCCTTGCGGCTCTTGTTCATCTGCCTCCATTTACTTCGATGCAGAGTTCAACCTAGCCAGTTAGGGATCCCGCATGAATTAGAAACATCAACAAAGTAATCAGACAACTTCACCAGTGGAAACAAACACTATGGTTCTTAAAGAACACGAAGAGGACCTACTTGGAACAGTCAAAACTCTGAGTTGATGGGGAAGGGCAGCGGCTTGCCGCTGACGGCCTCGTCGTTGAGGTCGGGGAAGTGCGCCGCGGCCTGCTTGACGCAGTTGCTGGCGAACTGGCGGTCGGCGGTGGTGGTGCCCAACGTCCTGAGGCTGTTAACTCCGGCTCGGCAGGCCAGCGTCGGCGCCGGCTGTTGGCCTGGTGAGGTACGCGATTCATGGAGTCAAGCACATGTCGACTTCAGTGCACGTCAGTGCGTGCCCAGGTGAAGCCATTAGGTGGGCGACAGCGAGGGTTAGGAGGAAGCCTGCAAGTGCTGCCCTCATTGTTGCTCTGGCTCACAGGACTCCGCAGAGTGCGGATGGAGTCGAGAGGCTCCATGGAAGTCATTTACAGAGAGTCTGCAAGACTGATGAGAGCTGGGTTTTCCAAACTGCTTCATGACAGTGAGCACAGCATGACATCAAGTCAGTTTTCCAAAAGGATAAGGTGATGAGAGCTGGGCATGGTTTCATTTGTTGTTTCTTCCCATGAGATCTTAGGGAGGTTGCCATTTTCTCCATTTCAATTTGGATGTATGATTCAAAAGAAGATCTTGTATCTAATTCTGCAACTGCAACTAGGCATGCCAACTTTGAGTGAAACCTGTAGCAGAAAGCAAAACCAGGAGCAAACTCATAAGCCCCCATCAGGTCCCCTACAAATACTATTCTCAATCCCTTACAACCTGGTGTTTTTGGCCAGCTAGCTAATGGCTTCACTTGCAGAAATGCTGAGGCTGAGGACATCCTCCTAAAGCAGTGTGGCATGCTGATCCTGTAACCCATCTAATTATATGCTACGGTAATTATGATTGTTATTGTAGAGTTACAGGTTATCGGGTTCAACAATCATTTGCAGCTTGATGTCGAGGATGAAGTAGTTTAGAACGGCGATGAAATGTAGGTCGGACAACAAGGCGGAGGCCCACCTGTCTCCGACGACCCGGACTTCGACCTTCCTCAGTTAGCATTGCGGACCCATCGTCGGTGTGACCACAAAAGGCCACATGACGGTCCTGCAAAGTGTTGCTATACGTTAGTAGGATGAGGAAGCCAGTGCCTGGATTGATGAAGATGGAAGGCTTTGGTAGCCAATCAAACACCTTGTGTGCAATTAGATTAGCAACGGCCAGCTCGGCGGAGGATCCCACCACCGCTCATGTCTTGTCACCCACTCCGCGGGCACCAGCCACGTGATCTAGTGGTCACGCCACCCACTCCCCTCCTCCCCTCCTCCACCCACTCACGTGTACTGGGGCCCATCGACGGCCAGGATTCACCAATTAACGCATCCGAGAACGAGTACCGCGCGCAGGGAGGTGGGACCCTGATTTTTATCCCATCACTATGTGGGTAGACGAGTGAGTACGATCGACGAGTACGAGGAGTGGATTTGGCTCAACAATCCTCTCGGACCACGACAAAAGAAGCTACACGTGTCATGAGAAGAAAAGAGGGATATAGTGCGCCGTGAACCACACGAAGTAGCTATGGGGGGTCAACGACCGGTCAACCCCAGCAAAACAACCAAGGCGAGAGTTCAGTTCTGGTGGGACCCGTTGCCAGCTGAGACCACGTTCTCGCTGTTCCCAAGCAGCGCGGGCCGCCCGATCGCGATCACGCGACTGCAGGTCCCTCTTCCAAACGTGGGGGCTATTTTCGCTACCGACCCGGGGCCCAGATGCTAGTAGGCTACTTTGGGTGCTCCTTTAGGTGACGTCACTGTGAGAAGAACCTACTCGATCGTGTACCCGTCTACTGTGGGCGTCGCTAGCGACACGCAGCCATGGGACCCGGGACAAAAGCACCCAATAATATCGTGACGCGGGGTGGTCAGCGAGTGGGCCTGCGAAGGGCATCATTCGCGCGCCCACAGGGCGAAGCTGGCTGTCGGTAGCCCACGCTGAGCTGTCCACTATTGGACGTAAAGAGGCCGACACGTGTCCCCATCCAATTGATCTCTTTTCCGCCTCCGAGGCCACCAGATCCCGCGCTTTCTCAAGACTTCCCACCAGTATATAAAGAGGCACTCCGGTGACTGTCGGTGGCGGAAAGAAGACTAAAAAAAGGAGGCGTACGGGCGGCGGTGGGAGGAGGAGGAGGAAGAGGGAGACGGCTGAGATCCGTCGAGATCGGGGGGCCACAGAGATGATGCGGATGCGGTGGTCAGGGTCCGACGACGGATCGAGCCGCGGGTCGGCGGAGGAGGCGGCGGCGGGGGCTAGGGAGGTGGGTGGAGAATGGGAGATGAGGCCCGGCGGGATGCTGGTCCAGAGGCGCGGGTGGGATCCAGGGGCGCCACCGCCGGAGATGCGCCTCCGGATCTCGTACGGCGCTGGCAGGTTCGAGGTCTCGGTCTGCTCCCTCGCCACCTTCCGTAAGTCTCGCCGCCTCTGCTACCTCCGCCGGATTCGACTTGCTCTCCTCTTCTCTGTTTCCCTATAAGTAAAGAAAATTTTGTTTCTGCTTTCTATAATATAATTACCAAATATTTTCGAGTATATTCCTAAAATCCAACTATAATTCGGTCCTTGTTGCATTAAAATGAGAAATTTACTGGAAATAAAAACTTCCACTTGTATTTTCCCTTTTCTTAAAATTCTCAGTTAATAGAGGAAAAAAGACGTGAAATAGGAAATTGTATGAACGAGTATTTTGGTGGTCAAAATTACTATGATTTGTATGATGGCAACCCCGTAAATTTAAAGAGGATTAGGTGGCACACAACATGGACAACGGGCCATAGGGCAGCTGCAGTTGATCGACATTAAGTGGATTCTTCCTATGGTCACCCGATCATCTTGACCGTCCGATTCATATCCAACGGCCAGTAGGTCCACCGAATCATTGAGTTAACTTGGTTTTTAGGCTGGGAAAATTCCGGGTCTCGTCTCCGGCAGGCGGTGGGATTGCCTCACGTTAACGATGCGTCCACACTCCACAGGGGAGTTGAAGAAGATTCTGACGGCGGAGACGGGGCTGCAGCCGGCGGAGCAGAGGCTGTTCTACAAGGGGAAGGAGAGGGGGGACGGCGAGTTCCTCGACGTCTGCGGCGTAAAGAACCGATCGAAGGTGGTACTGACGGAGGATCCGACGAGCTTGGAGAGGCGATACGTGGAGATGCGGAAGAACGCGAGGATCCAAAGCGCTCAACGTGCCATCTCTGCCGTGTCCATGGAGGTGGACAAGTTGGCCGATCAGGTGCGGCGCCCTCACCACTTGCATTCTTCGACATTTACTCGAGCAAATGTTTAGTATGCGTATGCTATGATGATTAACAGGCCAATTCAATGATCAATGGAAACACACCTTACTGTGGTTGAGGTAATAATTGCACTAAAAATTGAGATGGATAGTTAGACAAGACAGCTTTACTTTGCAGATAGAAAACGATAAAGGATAGCTTAGATTTGTTGTCTGGACAAAGATATCGATGAACATAACCTGGATGTCAAAAGAAGTTTGTTACAGAGGTCTGATAAATGCAATCCACTCTTGTCTTAGGACAGCAGGAAGTTTGGGACTGTGTCGACGACCATCAACCTGTTGCTCATGTGATGGATAGATGATTAGATATTTTGTTAATCAGGGATACATTCATGATTACTGCTGCATGACTTGTATGCTTATCTTGTGGATTAATATCTATTGGTTCCAGGTTACTACCATTGAGAAGTCCATTACTGAAAGGAATAAGGTGGCGGAAGTACAGATCACCACATTAATAGAGCTGCTCATGAGACAAGCAGTCAAACTAGATAGCATCCACACAGAGGGAGACGCTTCTTCCCAGAAAAATTTACAGGTTTGCTCTAGCATTTTTGCTTCCCAAAATTATCTTCTGTCTCGTTAAGCCCATACATCTGCCATACGTCTTGGTTTTCATTAGTTCACAGAGCAATTTCCATGATGTGCTAATTTATTAGTGCTCGGATTAGTGATTCATAGAGCTTAATTTATTAGTGCTGCCTTTTCCCTGATGTGCTTAATTTACATAGTACCTATAGACTGATCACCTTTTTCGACGGCCAAAAGACCAAAAACTTCAAGGATAATCAACGAGGAAGAGATTTGAAGTACACTTTGTGCATGCATTGGTGCAAGAACTGAAACTAATTTACCTGCAACATCTTGATTGGGGAATATTTAAAGTAGAATGGATGACAACATGGAAAGCAGAATTGCTTAAGCAGGGCATTGAATTTCTACAGTGAAAGCAGCGATATCCATGACTAGATAAGACGTCTGTTTTTGTTTTTTTGTTTAAACATACAATCAGCAATCTAATTCAGACCTCAATCAAGGTCATGAAGTCAAAGAGCCTTCCAAAATCAATAAGGGGAGGTTATCTTGCATGATGAAAGAGCAACATTTCTGTGATAAGAAAGAAATAGCTGGTGATGGCTTTTTATCTTCACATGATCTAATATCTTTACCACTATTTCCTTCCCTTGTCTATAACAAAGCTGGATAACAGTCTAATACCGATGAGTGAGAGGCCTTTTTCTTCTTTTATTCTGCAGGCAAAGAGGGTGCAAAAATGTGTTGAGACTCTGGATCTCCTCAAGATCAGGAACAGCAGATTGAAGCCTGTAGTCGTCACTACAAAGTGGGAGACTTTCGATCCTCCAACTACGACAACACAATGGGAATATTTCGACTGAAACATCCTGTCCAGTTTTGCCTATTCTTCTTTCATTCTTTTATGTGCTTCTTAGCTAATAGATGATGGACAAGTTAAATGTACTTATTATGTCTTCGATCAGTTGATGATTAGCTCAATAAAAGTACTCCTGGAATTCCAGGTTGATCACTTCTAACCTCAAGAGTATTTACCTCATACGAATCATGCTGTTGATCATAGTCAGCAGATTAACTAGCCTTTCTTCCTTTCTTTTTATTGCATTAGTTTACTCAATCAGAAACTAATCGATATTGAAATGGAGCATGCAAACTTGTTTAGATGTACAATTTTACAGTCAAAGACCATAATTCTGTTTTCTATATGTTGATCCATGACGTTTGGTTTCGTATTAGAGAACATACATCAAGTATATCATTTGAATGGTTAAGAGGGCATGAGAGAGCTGTCTCCACCTCCTTATCATAAGAACGACAACAGATGGGTATTCTTGAATTTCACTGCATCATCCGTGGAGAACTAATACATGTAATCTTATCCTGTAATTGAAGATTATTTCCATGACTAATCTATTGCCGTAGTTGCAAAAGAGAAATTATATCGCGACGTCAATACTTTATAAGTTGACTTGTATCATAAATAATACTCATTTCTCAATAGAAAAGGATTGCAGATACTAGTTCAAAGATATCAAACTGCTTGTTGAACTGAAGAAACCTGTACATGAGTCCAATCATTCAAATTGGACCAGCTTGGTGACTGCAGATAATGTAGGCATCTACTCGAAGGTGGAATCAAGAATACTCTTGGACCATATACAGTTCAACTTGTGCTTGCCATGAAACCAGTCCATGCTGTTTGATGTTTTAGACTAAATTTCAACAAAGTTGAAGCATTGGCCTTTCAAGTCACTGAACAGCAAGTTTCTTTGTCAAGATACAGGTCCAAACAATTCATGGTTACATGTCCTGGTGGTGTCTTCTACCTTTAGAAAGTAAAATCCAAATTCCAGGCCACAACCAATGCAAGGGTGTCTTTATGGATTGAGGAATCCCTTTTGGCCTAGTATGGATTTGGTAATGAAAGCTAAGATAAAATATCCTTGCAATTAAGTAACAAGGAAAGAGAAAGGACAGACAGAATGGGAACAAGATGGGCTCCATGAGCCCTTCTTTCACATCATTTTCATGTTACTCTCTCTATGTACATAATATTGGCAGAAGCTCCTCAGAGTCCAAAATATAGAGTATCGGTGTTAACTAATTGCATTCCTAATTCATATATTGAGTTCTCTGTCTCTTAAATTTGTGTTGCTCACAGTATTTGCAGGTCTGGATATCTGCAAGAGAACTGATAGTTCAGTTGTTGAATAAGGATGAAGATAGCAGAGAGGCAAAGAGAATTACGCACAGAACAGCATGAAGATTTAAGGTTAACACTATTTCAGTATTTCATGATACCATCACATCATCAAGATCAAAGAATGATAAATTTCCTGTGAGTTAATTTATCAACTTCCATATTTAGTTATTTTTACATTCTAAAGTTCCTTGTCTTGTTTAATCAATCGATAGGTCCTTTGCTTCAGCTATGAAGGATCAGAACTCACCATGCTTCCCAGAAACATAACATAATGAGGAGAAAAAAAGAAGTATTATATGACAATTTTTTCATGACAGTCTGCACAAATCAAAGAGAAAGAGAGACAGAGAAGAGAGGAAGCACAAATAAACAAGCTCCTCTGTGGATCACATGAGACTCTGTGTCTCCTTCAATGTGATCAGGTAGAAAAAGAGGAAGCATTACCTGTTCCCTCATGGAAGAAAGGGAGTCAAACTTGGGATTGAGATTGCTTTGACAGCCTGAATTTTTCATACTCAAAGGTTGGGACAGACATTTATTCCATTAACTATCATCACTGTCCTTTTCAGCTTAGCTTTATTCATCTAATCATGATTTGCCATGCATGGTAATGCCTAATCATGGGCTCCGCATGTGCTAGGTGACTTGAGAGCAGTCACCAATTTGTCCGGCTTTCCATTAATCAAATCATTGTTATGCCAATCGATCACACATCAAAATTGTGCTCATCTCACCATAACATATTTATATGTTATCCAATGATGGAAAGAGTCTCCCATTAGATTCTTAATTTGCTTTGTCCTTTCTACAATGTGAAAGCTGATGGTCACAATATAGCAACAACTAAATAGTTCTGCACTTTGGCACATATGATTCTAGTCAAGTTAGGTTCAGAAATTGGATAGAAAAGGTAAAGCCAAATCAACCATACATCAGCTCAAGTGGGGACAGGATTCTGATGTAGTGGTCCAAATATCAGTTAGGATCATAACACTACTACTTAAAGTTATTCCAATCTCCTCCCTTAGCATAAAATTAATGGTCCCCATCATCTGCTATTGTTTTATTGTACATCTGATGGCCATCATCCTTTCTTCAAGATCATAGGAAAATTGTGAATGCAGACAGTGTGATTGTCATTGAATTAGTGCTACTGTCAGGCTGAAGTATATCAGCCAGAGTGAACTGAGGACTCTACTCTTGGTATTCTTCCAGTTTAACCAAACCTGTGATTCCTTCAGAGTGCTGAAGCAGCCAAAAAGGAACCATGGTAAGATACGAGCATCATTGGCCTTGTGACCAAGTGAGTGTTCATGGTCCTCTTTTGACACAAGTTCCTTTCCTCCAACTTTCCAAGAGGAATGGTCATATCATTTTCCCCTGAAAAAAGAAATGTTCATATCATGCTTTGCTTCCAGCACATGCCTGACCAGACTTACCACATCCAGTACTTATTGTGCAAGGACATGGTTGGGGCCACTCTCCAAAAGATGTTTTCATTCATTTTGGTAGGTGGGAAGTTTCATTCAAGTGGCCTATTTGATTGATTATCCATGCTTTTCTTCATTCCCTTGAATCAAATTTTACTGGTAGATCTTCAATCAACCAGCAGAGAATGTGAGAATTTATTTTGAGTTCATGCAAGGGAATGTATCCTTCCTGTTGGTTGATGTTGTCAATTTACAATTTATTTCTCTTCTTTTGAAGGAAAAAAAAAAAATCCTTGCAATGTCATTTTATAAGGTCACTGCTGAGTTGACTCTTCTAGGAAGATCAAACACCAGCCAAGTATTTAAATGGTTCTGGATAAAACCAAACACCCTGATAAGATAAAAGCAGTCAAACAGATAAGCCACAGATCTAACATCCTTCTCTACTGAAAAATTGTCTGCTATAATGTTAACACAAATTGTTCTTTAAGTTGTCTTCCTTTGGATGCATCTGGAGTTCCATCCACTAAAAAAATCTCTTCTCTTTATAAGAGTAAATCAAGTAATTAGCAAGTTGGAGTTTGACATCACATTTGGTGGATATTGGGTATTCAGATTTGAGTTTTCCATTTCTTTCATGCCAAACTTATTGCTCACTGAGCTTTCCATTCAGTAGCTGTCATGACAATTTGTCATCCATAAGTAGGCAGAAGACAATGCTACATTTCCTAGATCCAGATTTGACCATCTGATGTGATGGCTCAACTAGAAGGTGTGGAGATGCTCATTGCTCTTGTGTAAGATTTAATGTTCTATCCCTTTGGTTTACATAAACTGATGAACCAGTGGTACATAAACTATTGGTGGACTCATTCTTGTTGTGTGAACTGTGAAAGATATTGAGCTATGTGTGTCCACAATGCTTCCCACAAGTCTAAAATACTTCAAAAATGTCAAAAGGAAAGCAAGGAATAGGAAGACTTAAATAAGTCATATTTAGCACTTCAAAAAATGATGGTCAAGTTCACTTCATTTCTAGTCCCCACCTAACCATAAATCCCTTGACATCCTCACTCATTGGCCATTAATTGGTTGCTATTTTCTGGAAGATACCCTTGACATTTACAGTCCCTAAGCTTGTATCCTTTCTACATGAGCTTTCTTGTGTCATTTTGTCAATGCATTGGCCTCTCAACTCCACAAACTTGTGGTCCTATCAGTCACTTGCAAATTAAAGGCTGAACATGCATGTAGCAAAGCTGCTGCAGTTCCCATAAGAGTTGGTAAGTAGATGATTAAAGCTTGCATTGGCTTTCTTCCTTGAGAAGAAATGGTGTGAGATGAAGAGATGATGTACTATTTTCAATGCTTTGTTTACCCTTTAAGTCTTCAACTCAAATATAGCTTATCACCAAATCAGAGAAAAAGCCTCTTTTTGATACCTGTGGACAGCTGTTGCTTAAGGATGTTGTTGGCATCATCTGGCAGCTGGTTTACAATATAATGAACCATTTGGCTCTGAAGCTGATAATTCTGCAAATGTTTGCTATAAAAGTGAATCCTTTTCTTTCTCTTTTCCCTTGGAATCAATAATCTAAAACTAAAGCTCTCTAAAAATCTGGGAATATTTTGTGATAGATGTCGTAAAATATGTCAAAGTTTCATCACAAAACCTACAAAAAACAAAAAAAAAATGTTGAAAAAGGCTGTCAGAAGAACAAAAAAAAAAGCCCCTTGATGAATATTATTTTTCTCCATGGGTATCAGCAACATCTGAAGGTCTCCTGATGTTGGAAAGATGCGCAATTCATGCACCCCATGCCTATTCTCCTGAAACCAAGAACTTTTGGCAACTTTTTTGACTGAGAGCACAGGATTAGTAGCACATAAGGAAAAAAAAGGCTTCTCATGATAATGCCTACATTGGCAAACCTACAGAAGATTTGCTGATTAAAGTAATACCAGCTGCAATCTTTGACCAAGAAAGATGAAAGCTCTGTTTTTTGCTTCTTTTTCTTTGACCCAAATGATAATGGCTGAGGATGAGATTCACTTTTAATATTTTAGTATATATATATATATATATATTTATTTATTTATTGAATGAACACAACAACATCATCAAACAAATGTCTTAGGTGTAAAAAAAGATTATTGAATGCTGTTTCAAGAGGATCTAATATATATCCACCAGACTACTGTTAGGAAATCAACCCCAACCCGAAAGACTACATCCTCTATGATCCAAATGCTTCTCTAGTCTTCCACTCCCTCATCTCTCAGGAAGAGTACCTGCATACACCACTCTAAATGGTCCCCTCAGGATAACATAGCAAGTGTCCCTTTTATGTCCATCTTCTCCTGCACTAAAATTAGCAAGAAGTGGCATTCCCTTTAATGGAGGAAAGGGTGCCTCTTCATCAGTCCCTCTCTTCTGTGAGGGGACCAGAGCAGACACATATTTGATTCCAGTGCGAATGGTAATTCCTTGTTGTGGATGGATGGACATGGCCACTGATTCCTAGGCGCCTATGACTGACATTTTAATTGCAGGAAAAGAAGAAGAAGAAGAAGCAGCAGCAAAAGTGCAGTGAAGGTGGCACGTCGTCAGAAATAGAACGTACGTGTATCTGTATTCTGTACCTAAGACGTGTACATGTGACGCTACTCTTCCTCGAGCTTGGTGGTACGTGCACATGTGCCATGGAGGTGAAGAAGGCTCACGCACGCAGGGCATGGTGTGGTGATATCACTCTGCTGGTCATTCTTCCTCTACCTTCTCTTTTTTCTTCTTTAAAGAGAGGAGAGTATATATGATGTGGGAAGGCAGAAGGGAGAGATGCAATCAAAGAAATAGGAAGCATTACGAGCAGCAAGAAATGGCGGTGGTGGCGGTGTCTACTGGATGATCAGCACAGCAAAAGCAGAATCTTTTGCCTGAGCTCTCCCTTCCGAGACCTCGATCGAAGCGAGCGAGAGAGCGAGCGAGCAGGAGGCGATTCCTGGCAGCCGATTGTTGACGCAAGTGGAAGAGTCGTCGCCTAATGCTGCTTTAATGCCTCTTCTGTGCCTCAAGCGCCGGAGCCGGCGGCGGGGAGGTGGGGCTGCCTAGGGTTCGGGATGGGACGCCTGAAGAGTAGGAAGTCGCTCTAGGTTCTTCTCCGGAGCTTTTAGTACGAGTTCTTGGGGGCCGAGCTGGGTCTTGCCGCTCGAGGTGGAGATCCGAGGGAGATCGTGTTTGACGTTGACGTCGGTTGAAGAAAAGGAGCTCTTTTTTTGGGTGCCTTTTTGTTGATATTATTGCTGGTTCAGCTTGAGAAGGGCGTTCCTCGGGTGAAATCTAGGGGTTCCTACTTCCCCTTGGGTTGGGGCTTTGTTCTTCTCAAATTCTTCGGCTTTTCTGAGAGTTCAGCTTATTTCGGCTTGCTTTTAAGGTTTCGAGAGAGTAATTCCTGATTGAAGCTTCAGGTTGGGTGGAATTTTTCTGGATTTTGGGCGAGCAATCTCTTCCTTGGTAGGGTTTCAGCTCGGTTGCTTCAGTTGAGGTAGCTGCTGGGGACTTTTCCTTCATCTGCTTTACGGCTCGTTGGCTTTGTCTCTGTTGTCTGAGAATCTGGTGAAGGAAACCTGTAGTTGTCAGCTGATAGATAAAGGAGGGATTTTGCTTGGAATTCCGATAAGCTGAGACATCGTAACTTCTGTATTATGAGATTTTGACCTTGCTTGCGGCTCAGGTTCTTTCTCTTAAAGATCAAAACTATCTCTTGATGTGAAGTTGCAACTCTTTCTACTAGGGTTTGCAATAGGTAAACTTGGAACTGATGATGCTGGCGGTGAACGTTTCAGTGGGATCGGTTTTGGATGAATTGCGTTCGTGTGTTGCTGTTGTTGTTTCTTTTCTTCTTCTTCTTCTTCTTCTTCTTCTTCTTTCTTTTGGCCAATCGTTGTATTTGAAGTTAAATTATTTTCTGCATGTATCTAGATCACAAGCATTTTTATGAACTAAAGGGTAAGAGACTTTTCGTGAAGGATGGGGAAAATAGTGGAGCATGTTTCACTGAGAGAAATATAAAAAATAGAAGATTTTCTTGTGTCAAAGGAAAAGGGCGAAGTTTTTGCATGCATAACTTCCTTCGTTCGATATTTTTGTTCGTGCTTTAAAGAGAGGATCCCAATTCAGTGCTAGGCTTGATGATTTTGTGGTTCCCATCGCAGTAAGCTCTCTCGTGGGTACAGAAGATGAAGCTCTCATCATCAGGTCTGGGCAATCAGCAACAGGAAGGTGAGTTCTATGACATTTTTTTTCTCGTGTAGCTTAAAGTTTTCTGCATATATATTGTTGCTAGAAGCACTTAGCACTTTTGTTAATTTAAATCTTTGTTTCTAGTGATTCGTTGTAGTTGGTTCTGTATCATTCAGTTTCTTATGAGTTACGACTATGTTTTGCATCAGCTTTTTGATCTAGAAGTTTGCATCAATAGTGAATTGAGTACCCCTTGTCCTACTTTTTTCCTTTTCCATGTCCTTCCAAATGCAAGAAACTATGTTCTTGATTTTATCGGACAGTCAATGCTGTATGCACAATTGTCTCTGCTGGTTTGATCGTTTTCTGGTGATAATTGTGCTAAATTCCTATACACATATTTCACTATTTATGCAGAGTTTCTCAATTTAGATTTATTGGCTGTAGATTATATAAATCCATCTTGTATCCTCCGCTTAGAAGATATGTTTAAGCTGTGATGACTTATTTTACATTATCTAAATTGGACACTTCTAGGAACAAGTTTTTCTGGATGCCAGAATGGAGTCATTTCATTTAAAACATAGCATTTATTTTCTGCTGGCTGCTATAACCATCTATTCAAAATAAAATCAAACAGAGTTTCACTGGCCACAGATCAAACATGTAGGATTTTCCATCTGTGGTTTGAGAGGATCTTTTACAATGTCACTTCCAGATGCTGGATTTAGTTCTCCATTTCCCTTCCTTGAAGGCCCACATTGGAGATGAGCTTTTAGAAGAGTTTTGCATTCATTAGCTGTTGGAGTGTGTTTACTTTGCAATTGTTTTAGATGATTAAACTTTGAGTTTCCATGAAAGATGTCAGTATTAAGTTAGGCTATTTGTGTAATTAGACTTTTGAGTGTTTCATAACAGCATGAAAAAAAAAAAGATGCAGTGTTTATCTTGGAGCTTATAGTATTGCATTTTATGAATTTTTTGCAAATTGTATATTTGGTGAAAGAACCAAAGCAAGTTAATCCTTGCAAACAGATGTCCATGTCTCCTCCAACCTGTAAAGGGACGGTTATTGTCTAATGACTGTGTGGCTGATGAACCCTACTCTCGCCCATTATTTCTTCTTGTTTTTTCTTACTTTTACACATTCTGATAATTCCTAATTATGTAACACTAGATACGGAAGAACAGAGGTGTCTGAATTCAGAGTTATGGCATGCTTGTGCTGGACCTCTAGTTTCATTACCCCCTGTTGGAAGTCGGGTGGTCTATTTCCCACAGGGCCATAGTGAACAGGTCAGCTGTGTTACCTTTTTCTAAATCATCCTGAGTCCCTAAGCAAGACAACAATATGCTACTGCCCTGAATCAATTTCCTTCACTGTTACTGGATGAATTTTAGCTGATGATTTTTGGAACAAGTCACCTTTTATTCTTCCATGCATGATCATTGATTTATATTATTCTCTACAGGTAGCTGCTTCAACTAACAAGGAGATTGATTCACTGCCTAGCTACCGAAGCTTACCTCCTCAGCTGGTTTGTCAGCTGCATAATGTTACTATGCATGTAAGTCTGTGTCAGATATTTGTCAATTTTTGCTGTCTGATTTCATGATTGTTTGCTTATCCATGGATGTGATTTCTCTATAGGCAGATGTAGAGTCAGATGAAGTTTATGCCCAGATGACATTGCAACCACTGAATCCAGTAATGAACTCTATCTTTTCAGACAATGCCGTATTCCATTAACACTTGGATGTCCTTTTAATTTTCTTGTCTTTATATGATATGTACTGCAGGAAGAGCAAAAAGAACCTTATCTACCTACTGAATTGGGTACAGCAAGCAAGCAGCCAACCAATTATTTCTGTAAGACATTGACCGCAAGTGACACCAGTACGCATGGTGGATTCTCTGTTCCCCGTCGAGCAGCAGAAAAAGTCTTCCCGCCGCTGGTAGATCTTGCTCGCTAGCAAATTGGCTTTCAATTTCTAGGAAGGCAGTATTTTGGAACTAGAATAGAAATTTCTTAATCTTTTTTTCTTACTTGTGTTGCTGTTTGTAGGATTTTTCACAGCAACCACCTGCACAGGAGTTGATTGCAATGGACCTCCATGGCAATGAGTGGAAGTTCCGTCACATCTTTCGAGGTATGTGTTAGTCATGTTCCTAAATGTCATATATTGTATCATGATTTAGGATTTGTTTGATGTGTTATCTCTAGGAATGCATTAACTTGCACAATGTTGTGATCTTTGCCCAGTTTTGTAGAAGAAACTTGCAAAATCTTAAGTTCTTTGTTACTTTCTGTTTTGGGAGACTGATTGCTATACCATTAGGAAAGGTTGACCTTAATTTTTTTCTTGTAATAAATACTATGTCAAACTTCTATCTCGGGTGAAACTTGCTTTTCCCAGGCAGTTACACCAATGAAGAGGTTCAATGCTATAGTGAGGGCTGGCTTTGAGAATAAATTTGGAGAGAGGCAATTAGCACTGCAGAAAATCAGCACAATGGTTGAGAATGTATTAAGAGAAAATTTTCTAGGTTAATATGGGCATGGGCTGCTGATAATAGGATGGAAACATAAAAATGGGCATAAATAAAATCAATGTTGTAACGAGAACAGTGGTCAACAAAAGACTCGGTCCTTACCAGTAAGTATAATCCAGTTGCTAAAAAGCTGTCATGATGATAGCAGTCGTAAAAGCTAATTTTTTTTTTTTAATATGTGATGATGTAATGATATGATCTGTAATTGGACCATGATAATAGCAGCCTTGAAAGGTGATTCTTCTTAATATGTGATGACATCTGGTATGATCTGTGACCTATTCCATTAAGTTTTATGAGATCATGACCTGATCTTGATGGCACATGTTCTGTGTTGGAGAGACACTATTTATCTCTGATTTCCTGTGCATACATACCATTGTGCATCATAATGCAAGAACCAAACTGCAACATCTTTACAAGCATTTGCTTAACAAGAATTTCTAATCGGTCACATGGTGGTCCTGTCTTACATTTTCGACCTAGAACATGACATATGCACATTAAGGGTGCTTTCTTTATTGCTCTGCTAGGTTATTTAAGATGGACCATTGGGATGACAGAGATGAAAAATGATTCATTACCAAAATAATTAATTTCATTTGTCAAACAGGCTTGAACATGAGGTTTTGTGTTCTAAATGTATGAGTTCCCTATGTCTACTAATGAAAAATAGACGTACTTTGATTCATATGATGTTCCTCTCTTCATGATACAATTTACACAAAATTTTAGTTGCTAAAGTTGGATTGCTGGATAGGCTGTAATTTGGTGGTGTCTTTACTCATATCACATAAGAGATTCCAAGCAATAGCTTCAAAAAACGTACTTGTAGCTCATACAAATCTTATAACAGTCACATTGTGGGTTGGCATTTTTTTAAGGGAATGGTCATGCTTATGATGTAGGTCAGCCAAAGAGGCATCTTCTTACAACAGGATGGAGTGTTTTTGTGAGTGCAAAGAGACTGATTGCAGGGGATTCCGTACTTTTTATCTGGTACTGTTGAATAGCTCTTTTGGGCATTGTCGACAGCTTCTTATGATCTCAATACTTGAACTTTTCCTTTGGTAGGAATGATAACAATCAATTACTTCTGGGAATTCGACGTGCTAATAGACCACAGACAGTCATGCCTTCATCTGTATTATCAAGTGATAGCATGCACATAGGGCTTCTTGCTGCAGCTGCACATGCTGCCGCGACAAATAGCCGATTTACCATATTTTATAACCCAAGGTAAATATGTCATAGCTCAAAGTATGTAATTTTCTGGATGTTTAAGTATTGTATGCATCCTTCCAGGGCAAGTCCTTCTGAATTTGTGATCCCATTAGCCAAGTATGTTAAAGCAGTTTATCACACCCGTATTTCTGTGGGTATGCGTTTCCGGATGCTTTTTGAGACGGAAGAGTCAAGTGTTCGACGGTAGGTTGGAGTTCTTTCCCTATCTTATTAATTTGGGTTCTTGAGTGTTTACCTCGTAATTGCATAAACAAGTCAAATTCTTCTTTGTTGATGATCTTTTCCTTTTCCCTTTGCTTTTGCTGCATGTACAATTTTTTACTTGGTATACCTTTGTGAACATTCTGTAAGATTCCCACTCATAACGCCCACTTCTTTCTTCTAACAGATACATGGGTACAATTACAGGAATTGGTGATCTTGACCCTGTGCATTGGCCAAATTCACATTGGCGCTCTGTGAAAGTAATTTTTTCTGCAGTAACCAGTTTTATCTGCTCGGAGAGCATCCTTTCTTAATAAATGCTATAATTATACCCTCTTATTTTATGAACTTCTGCAAAATTGATTGCTTGAAGAATATAAACATTTGCTGCTGTTTGGGGCCTTCGGGCTATATAAGCTTGGATATGTTAATGCAGGTTGGCTGGGATGAGTCAACGGCTGGAGAGAGGCAGCCCAGGGTGTCACTCTGGGAGATTGAACCTCTAACAACCTTTCCAATGTACCCATCTCCTTTTCCTTTTCCCTTTGCTTTTGCTGCATGTACAATTTTTTACTTGGTATACCTTTGTGAACATTCTGTAAGATTCCCACTCATAACGCCCACTTCTTTCTTCTAACAGATACATGGGTACAATTACAGGAATTGGTGATCTTGACCCTGTGCATTGGCCAAATTCACATTGGCGCTCTGTGAAAGTAATTTTTTCTGCAGTAACCAGTTTTATCTGCTCGGAGAGCATCCTTTCTTAATAAATGCTATAATTATACCCTCTTATTTTATGAACTTCTGCAAAATTGATTGCTTGAAGAATATAAACATTTGCTGCTGTTTGGGGCCTTCGGGCTATATAAGCTTGGATATGTTAATGCAGGTTGGCTGGGATGAGTCAACGGCTGGAGAGAGGCAGCCCAGGGTGTCACTCTGGGAGATTGAACCTCTAACAACCTTTCCAATGTACCCATCTCCTTTTCCTTTTAGGCTTAAGCGACCATGGCCTCCTGGATTGCCCTCCCTCCATGGTATACCTTAATATATTTTTTTATTTGAATACAGAAGTAAGCTATGAAACTTGTTTGCAGACTACAGCACATCATTCATCTTACTTATATCCAATATAATTAGGTGGAAAGCATGATGATTTCAGTCTGAGTTCACCTGTGACATGGTTCAGAAATGATGGAAATCCAGGACTTCAGTCGCTGAATTTTCAGAGTGCTGGTGTTACACCCTGGACACAGCCAAGGTTCGATACAACGATTCTTGGTCTGCCACCTGACATGTACCTTACAATGGCCGCAGATGGCATTCAAGAAACAAGGACCATGGATCCCACAAAACAAGTATCGTCTGCAATGCTGCAATTCCAGCAAATACAGAACACAGCTAGCATGTACTCTCCAATGCCTCCAAGTCAGCTTTTACACCATGGTCAATCTCAACTTCCACAAGCCTTTCTTCAGAATATTCAATTAAACCAAGTGCAGAGCCAGTCTCAGTCTGAATTTTTCCAGCATCAGTTGCAGCAGGTATACCCATTTGGCAAGCAGAACCAACAACAGATTCTGCAGCAGCAGCAAGCACTGCAGCATCAAGAAACCCAACAGCAGAAGTTTTTGTCTGATCATCAACAAGTTCCTAGTGAAGCATCAGTCTTCTCTCAACCTATATCTGAGCCCCAATCTCAATCAGCTACCATGCAAAATATTTCTTTGATTTCCCAGTCACGGAGCTTTTCAGACTCCAATACTAACTGTGTCTCAACATCTGATGCCTCCCCCTTGCATAATATTTTGAGTCAGTTTTCTCCAGGAGAAGCATCACATTTGCTTAGTTGGCCAAGAACCAACCAACTTGTTACTTCTGGTCCCCGTCCATCAAAACAAGTGGCAGTTGACTCAATTCTCCCTTCTGGAGCCCAATGCATGATACCTCGGGTGGAACAATTAGGTGTCTCAGAACCTAACATTTCTCAGCGGTCTGTTATGTTGTCTCCATTTCCAGGAAGAGAATGTGCAGTGAATCAGGGTGGTAACATGGATGCCCGAAATCAACTCTTATTCGGAGTTAATATAGACTCCTCATCACTTTTAATGCAGAATGGCATGACAAGCCTCTGCAATGTTGGCCGTGAAAGTGATTCAACTGGCATGCACTATGATGCTAGCAATTTTGTAGGTTCCTCTGTACATGATTTTGCGTTGAGTCAAGCATTGACAGGTTCCAGTGGTTTAGAGGAAACAGGATTTTTGCAGTCTTCACAAAATGCGGATCAACTAAACCAGAAGGATGGAACATTTGTTAAGGTCAGTGATTTATTCCTCATCGAGTTCAAGTTGATTTTGTTATTCTGTTCTGAAAATTTCCTGCAGTTGAATTGTATGAAAATTTAACATTTCTGAGTTTTTAGAATAATGCTGTGCCACTCATTTGATGTAATACCAAATGCATGTGATTCTTTTGGTGAAAAAGACAGAGAAAAGCACTTGTGGCACATTAGTTACATGCTCAAGTTTGATGTCAATGACTGATATGGTCATTTGGAACATTCCATGTCGTTGCACAAAGCATCATATTTAGTAGAGTACTTATTTCATTTAGTTCCTTGCAAAAGCATTCAACAATAGTTTCTTAATTATATAATTGATTTGGCTTACATTATCTCCAGTTGATTTAGTTTACAGTATCTCCTTAACAAGAGATATGACGCTAAGTAAAACATGCTTCTTTAAAGTGAATGGTTTACAAACATTAACTATACAAGCTTAATGTGCAGTTTTAATAATGAGTTGTCTATGTCATCCAGCGAATCATTTTACATGATTGAAACATGGTTATTGATTGAACTGATGTTATCTGCCTCCTATATCTATGCTATCAAGTGATCAATGTAAAATACAATCACAGGTTTCCAAATCAGGGTCCTTTGGGAGGTCACTAGACATTACCAGGTTTAGCAGCTACAATGAGCTGCGCGGTGAGCTTGGGCGTATGTTTGGCCTAGAAGGCCAGTTGGAAGACCCTTTAAGATCAGGCTGGCAGCTTGTATTTGTTGACAGGGAGAATGATATTCTTCTTGTTGGTGATGATCCCTGGCAGTAAGTCCTTCTATGATCATTACTTTATCATATTAGTTCCTTTCAAAATTATGGTCGTAGTTCACTCTCGAGAGATTATCTCGCTGTTTCTTGTCTTAGAATTCTTGCTGCTTCCACTTAGTTTCCAACTGAAAATGAAAAGCTACCATCTTATTTTATTATCCACAAACAACTAGATTGTAGCTGAGGAATTAATCCTGACCGTAGAGCATTAGTATCCTCGTTTGTTTTGTTACTTCGAGTATGCTTCTTTGATGCTTTTCTGATGATTGCGCCTCATCCAGGGAGTTTGTGAACAATGTATGGTGCATAAAGATACTTTCGCCGCAAGAAGTGCAGCAGATGGGCAAACAGGATGTCAATTTCCTGAACTCCGGCCCCATAAAAATGCTTCCGAACAATGGTTGCGATAACTACATCAGTCGGCAGGATTCAAGAAATCTGAGCACCAGGGTCGCATCGATGGGATCACTGGAACACTGAAAACAAGATTTGTTGGTAGCTCATCTCCATCCTTTCATCTATTTTTTTCTCCGCAGTTTGTCATTTTGGGTGCTCACATGAAGCATCAACTTAGCTAGCTTAATTTACTGTATCATATATGACATCTGCCTATAATGTTGGTACAAACATTTCAATACTTGTTTTCAAGGAACATTCATGTGAATGTATGTTGTTGCAGTAATTGACTTCTTGATTTGCCTATCAGCACAATCATCTTGGTTCTGTTGTTTCAGATATTTTTAGCCGGTTGTTCATCTGCATTGTTGGCAAACAATTTTAGGAATCGATCATCTTCTGCTTCAGCTTTAGCCATTGGCACATTTATAAGTGGACCACAAAAGTTATCAGATTCCCCGTGAGATTGTGTCCCTGTCAAAGTGCTGGAATGTGCACTCATTGCATTACAGAATGTGATGTCAGTGGTCGATCACTGTAGTACACCCTCTGAAGCATGGTTGACTGCCTCTGCTCATAAAGGACCAGCATGTGGCTTCTTCCAGTGACTCCCACTAGCATCTCTTTCACCTTGGCATCTTCTTTTTCCTTTCATCAACGTATGATGATTCTCTTGCCCCTTCCATGTCTATGGTTGTCCCCAGCGGCATTCAGATCTTATCTACTTTGTCATCTTTGTGCTCAAAAAGCATATGGCTTGGTTTTATCTTATCCTCTGCAGCTGCAGTAATCAGTTAAGAACAACTCAAGGATTCAACTTTTGGTTGCTGCAGTAAGTTTGGTTGCTGCAGTAATCATAGCATAGGTGTAATTCTATTAGGATCTGATTCGATAGAATTGATCGACTTATTAATTGATTTGATAATGAAAGGGATAATTCTATTATGATATGATAATAATTGACTTGTTAAGATTGAATTATTGACTCTATTTTAAAATCAAATCCTAGTATTAACTTGCATAGTAATGAAAGGTGTAATTCTATCATGATCTAATTCCCGATCGAATAATTGCCTTATTAACTTGTTGAGATTGAACTACTAACTCTATTTCAGACTCGAATCCAAGATCTAATCCTAATAGAACAATGGTAAACATGTTATTTCTGGGTTCTGTAAGGATATACATGTAAAGATACCAAGTACACATTTAGTCGACCCAACCAAACCGGGGGGTCATCAATCCGGCCCAACATCAAATTAAGTCGGACCCAATGCGTCAGCGCGGACTGGGTCGATCCCACAAAATATGAGCCGGACCGTGACTCGAACTGGTCATCAAGTCCGCACACGTGTGTTCATTTCATCGAACGAAGGCTTAAGATGTCTCACACGTGTGCCAGTTTCAAGATTCAGGTATATTCCAACTTCCAAGGGCCCTTCGCTTCTCGTTTCGTTCCCCCTTCTCCGTCTCCTTCCTCTCTTTGATTCGGCGAGGGCGGCGGCGAAGGCGGAGGAGGAGCCCGAGGAGCGGCGGCTGCGGAGGCGAACATGGGCGTGTCGAACAACAAGGTTACGGCTCTCAAGTCGGTCGACGTTAGCCCCTCGTGCGTCGGCCCTTCACTAGCCCCCTCATCATCGTCGCGTAATATTCTTGCTTTCCAAATATCCTCTATCGTTTTCAATCTTGGTTTTAGGGTTTTACGGCTCGTAATTGGATCTTTCTATCGTTTTCTTGGAGATTCTCTCGCTCTAAGGTTTCGTTTGGGTTGAAAGGCTCCCTTCTTGTTAGGACGGAACCCTGTGTCTGTGAGTTCTTGACTTTCTTGATTTTAATTTTTCGGTGTGAGTGGAGTGACGTTCTTGCTTCCTAAATATTTTGGCAACTACGCACACAACGGATTGGATTATATTGCTTATATGGTTAGAGCGGACTATCGTAGGCTAAATTTAGATTGTTGCTGTCATTTATTGTTCTTGATTGATATTTATGTATCTTTTTTGCATTTTTTTTGAGTAAATGCACACACATCAAGATCCATTTGCTTGCTTCTTGTGGACTGCGGGTATTAGGATCATATATTTTTCTATGATCCTTATCCATCAATTTAGGTTGTTTCTTTCAATTTTTTTTCCTTTGAGTGATGCTTATGCATGCATCTCTTTGCATCAGAGAAAAGAGTTACATCGATTTTGTAACGAGGCATCTTGCCTTTTTGTTTTCGGTAAATGCACATGCATTGAGATCCATTTATTTACTCCACATGGACTGCAGGTACCAGATTATAATTGTTCTTAGATTATTATCCATTTTTTTCTTTGTCTAGTTGACTGTTGATGCAACTGGAAGTTCTTTTTTGTGGCACATTTAACAAAGAATATTAAGCTCTTGGAGTGTACAAAGTACAAATAGTTTCCAGGAGACTAGATAAATGTATGCACAAAATTTTTTGTTCACCTCTTTTCTAAAATAGGAGAGCTGTGGAAAATAGTTAATCTGCCATATATTTAGAAACCCAAACATCAAAAGATTTTTGTTGGAAATCATGTTTGGGTATTCTCTTATCATGTCTGGATTTGATTGGTCATTGTTGTTGTCATGTTTGAGTTGAAGGATATTTTGCTTTTTTGGACATGCTATTGAAACTCTAGGAAATTTGTCAAGATGGTTTGGCATCTTTATCTAGAATACATTGGACCAAAGGGAAAATATGTAGGAAATTTAATCGAATGTCGAAAATGATTTGACCAAAACATATGGTATAAAACGAGCTCCATCACATACCTATGGATTGTTATCATTGTTACCGCCTATTTGTCTTTAGATGGTGACAACAAACTTGGGCGCCTGAGTCTATGTTTTCTCTATATTTAATACCATTAATACCAAGGCCAATACAGTTTGTTTATGTCTGTTGACAGATAATAATAATTGTGTTTTGAAAATGCTCAGAACTTCACTTTATTTTTTGGTCATTGTCTTATTAGTAGCCCGATTAATGTGTTATTCCCTTTTCTCACTACGTCTCCTAACAAAACATGGTTCAGCTCCATTTGGTGGCTTGATTTATATGCTATGCTTGTTTTGGTATTCCATAAATCAGAAAATTCATAGTTAGGTTCTTGTCAAATCTACATGTTAGAACTAGTCTTTTGTCAACTTTGCCCATGTTGGATGTACCTGTATAGGCAAGAATTGCAACATTTGAACTTTTTCTTCCTAATGCGAGTCTTTTTACTCCCATGCATTTTCTATTTGAAATCTTTTCTTAGTTCCTGGTTTCTTACATATATGTGCACGTCTTTATAGGGTACCTTAAGACCATGGAGAGGTATTAATCTTAATCTTGGGATGCTGAGACATCAAAGCTCATCACAAGGTAAAGAAATTATGATTATGCTTTTTTAGTTTTATGAGAAGGTGAAAAAACCAATTAGAGTAAAGAAGTTAGTCTAAAAATAGAGGAATATGTTAGCAACTTGGAATACAGGAACACTTTAAGGGAACAGATTAGAATTGGTAAATACTATGATAAGACTAAGTTTATAGGAAAAAAATCTAGAGAGATTAATAGTACTGGATTTAAAATTTGATATACTGAAAT
The DNA here is from genome assembly GCA_004837865.1 of Musa balbisiana. NCBI lineage: Eukaryota > Viridiplantae > Streptophyta > Magnoliopsida > Zingiberales > Musaceae > Musa > Musa balbisiana. The sequence continues at coordinate 6,185,658 of CM017188.1, read as the reverse complement.
AGTTAAACATAGAAATAACATAGGAATTGTTGTTGATAAGATTCTTAAGAACAATGTTATAGATGTAAAAAGATTTGGAGATAAAATTATAATTCTAAAATTTATAAAGGAACAAGATTTTGTGAATGTCATTCATGCTTATGATTTTAGATATAGGGAGAGAAATAAAAATAAAAATGGTGATATGATTTTAGATTTTGAAACTTCATTTGATCTTTTAATTATAAATACTCACTTTTAATTGTAGTCAAATTTATTTCTTTACGGCTTTATTGTTGTTATCATAGAAGGTGAAAAAAATCATGTCTTGGTACTTTCATCTAGATAGATTGATTGGATTTTTTTTTTTCTTTTGTAGTGAGTATTTTAATGCTCAAGAGGAACATGCAATTTTGAAAATAATGAGGCTGTCATTTTAATCTTATTATACACCATATGTAATTCCACTTAGAATCTCTGTGCGTGATGAAATTGTGAAGATTTTGGTAGAGAAGGCCGCCATTGAGATTTGTGTCTAGATAGTGTCTTTTATCTCTCGATCCAAATGCTTATATGAATCGATGGACCTGTAAGTTGTCTTTGTGCAATTTGAAGAACCGGCACGGAAGTTCTGAAGAGTTCCTTTTTTTTTTTTTTTTCCACCAAGGGGCATAAAGACTTCCACAGTCTTTCCATGAAAGTCAAAAAGGTTAATTATACGGGAGTAGAGTGGTTATGGGTAATTGTGTCCCTCCTCCATACATTGGATCCGTGACTGTAACAAGATAGTATATTTCATGATTAATATTTTCCTCATTTTGACCTTTTTTTTTTTTTTTTCCTTTTGGAGTTAAATAATGTATATTTCATGTTAAACTATCTGTGGTTGTAGATCGGTTTTATTGATCGTGACGGTAGATTGATTGGCTTGGTACAAACGGTAGATTGATTGGGGTTTATGTTCAGGCCATTCGTTGGTTAAGCCAGATTTATGTTTTGTGTTGACATCGTTATGTTTTCTAATAAAACAAATATTTTTATTTATATTTTAATAAATAAATAAATTATAATTCATATATATTAATAAAATAATATTTATTATTTGACTCTTGCAGATAGTATAGGATTTAGGATGTGACACGATGCAGATAGTACACAGTATGAAATCCAATGCCAGAAAAATAAAATGAAGAAAGGAAAAAAAAAAGAAAAAAAAAAAGAGTAAGTGTCAGAAACTTTGTTAAGCCCTGCAGCAAGCCACTGTAACCCCACAAAATAGACCAGTTGCGAACATCAACCATTCCAAAGAGCATGGCGGCATCTTAGTGATAATTTTTTTAAAAAAACTGTGATAATTTTTTTAAAAAAATAATCACATTTTGAAAATGTGAAAATGCTCTGCGATAGTCTTTACAGGCATTTCCGAAAGCTCCTAAGGTTGGGTATGAATCTACAGCACAAACAGTTGGCAAAAATCTGAAACCATACAAGAAAGAAAATAAACAGAGAGTCTTTTCCTACTGATTTCGTCTACAATCAGTAGAATTACAAACGTTGAAGAATACAAACCATACATTCTGCTTGAATCAACCCAGTCACTATGTTTCTGAAAACAGAAAAACCAACAAAATGAAGTTTTGAACACAGACAGACATTTGCTATGGCATCAAAAGAAAATATATCGTCTACAATCAGTAGAATTACAAGCAGAAAAGAGAGGAACAATCTGACAGCACATGCAAGTAGTAGTCTTGCACAATTTAGGATAGCAACAAGCAAAAGAATTATACATAGCATCCAAGTGTGATCAGAATAAGCATGCCCAACCTGCAGTAAACTAACTAAATTTCATTGAAATCCATATAAGCCCAATGTACTCCACCGAGCGTTAATTGTTTGACCAGACGGTCTACAATTTCTAGCACACGAAAAATGTCTTTGCTTAATGAATTATGCTGTCCTCTAACAATCAAGCTACCTATATGATACTCAACAATGTTTAAGCTGCATTAATTAAACTAATCAACTACCAAAGTGTTAAGATCCAACCAAAATCATTTTCAAACAACGGATTGGGATAAATTTTTATTTGCAGATCATCCTGTCAAGGATTGTTGTTTACAAAAAGCTCAAGCATATGTAATCATCTGCTTATTGTTTATAAAATCAAGACCAGCTAATTTGAAACTCATCTGTTAAACATATCCAGGTTTAATGACAATTATTACATTTAATTCAAGACATCATATAACATGGGTAAAAATCATGGTAAACAAATGAAAAGGGAATGCCGAGAACCAGATGAAAGAGATAAAAAAATTAGACCTATAATGTGTCAAATGTTCAGTGATCCTATCAAAGAATTAGACCTTTTGACATAATTTATGGATGGTATAGTGTCATTCCACCAAATAACAGAAGCAGCAACATACCTAGTCCCTCCAGCAAGCACCAAACAGTGTCTTGACTAGCAATAACTGATGATCCATGACTTGCATGGCCTTTAAATGGTTGGTAGGAAGATGCTACCAGTTGTTTTGGATCTAACGAACAAATGCAGACAGACAAGGAGTGATATAGCACAGATTTAGGTCCAGAGTCTTCCGGTGCATGACGAACCAATCTCCCCACATAACTGCAATTTGGTAACATCATTATATCAGACAAGTAGATTGAAGCTAAAAACCCAAATAAACAACAGTTCTATACAAGTTGACGAGTGCAGGTCATGTTTACCTTGGGCTGCAAAATTAGCTGCAAGAGAAGAAAGGGCGTTTTTAATAATGGCACAGAGAATTTCAGATGCATTAGATGCCCTAAACTTCTGCCTTACTAAGTTTTAAGGCAAGATGACAGAGAAATTACTAACACTTTAGCAAAAAATTTTCTTAATTCATCTTAGTATGAGAGTCTAGGACAGATGTATTTTTAAAAGTTCTTAAAGGAACAGAAAAGCAATAACAAGGTTCACGAACACGACATAGCATGACTAAGTACTGTCATTTTCTTATCTTGAAAACTAAGTTATGGAAGGTGCAATATCAAAAATATCTGTTTCACTTCTCAAGTAACATGCTACTCAAATTTATAGACAATAGGATAGTTCTACATTTGAGATGACATTGACATTACAACTTCTCAACTTTAAAACTATAAAGATATGACAGGAACATTCTCTTGATCAAAAATCAAAAAGTTCACGTGCAGGTGGCAACTGTGTCTAGACAAGAGATATCAGCAGGTCTCAAAGTGCAACAGGAAAGGAAAAAAGTGCTGTAACATACTTAAACCAGTACCTCAGGATGAGAGAGCGAAGTTGGCTGCCCAAAATCGATAGTCCTTTTTCGTGGCATATGCCGCACGTCCAACCTGACCACATAAATTTGAAAAAAGATTGGAAGATGACCTTCAACAAAAAGGAATATTTGCAATCAACTAACATATGCAGTACGGATTAATTATGTATGTAATCCCGAACTCAATGCTAGTGACCAACTAAAAAAGATAGAATATTTGCAATCAGTTAACATTGCAACCTCTAGTGATCCACTATCTAGGAAGAAAATGGACATCGGCGATTTAAAGTAAACTTAGAGCAAAAGATAACGAAGAATGCAAAGAACAATGAAGAAAGCAAAAGATGAAGACATGGTCTAAGCCATGGTTCGTCGTATCGTACCGTACTGGCGTTTCGACCAGGGCTCGGTATGGTACGGTACCGATGTACCGAGCGGTACATCAAGACGTACCGAGCGGTACACCCTGGTGTACCGAACAATTTTATATTTTTCTATACTGTAGCAGTACTACAGTATAGCAATGTAGCACTGTAACAGTATGGGACGGTCCGTGTACCGATAACCTATCAGACTGGTACGTACCGCCCATATCAGGCGGTACGCTTCGATACGACAGATCTTCTCTAAGCAGTCTAAAAGCAAAATACATTGGTTGAACAGAACAAGGTCCAAAGAATGGTCAGTAACTTTAAGCTCCTCCAGAGAAGATACCTGTCATTTCAAAAAGGTTTGAATTAAACAAAACAAGCACCACATGCATTCAGAGATATGGCATGAAAATCTTGATAATTACATCCCTGGAAATAGTTTGTGCCCAGCCAATTAGAACTAAAAGAAAATGATAACAGAGACAAAACTTTGCTCCAAATATTTGTGAAGGATTCAAGCTAAAGAAGTGACGGTCAAATACTCCAATCTCCAAGTCTTTTGCAAACCCACCATCTTGCTTATCATCATAATAGAAAAAGAAGCAGACATTTGCTAAGGAACTGAAGACAAGGCACCCGAGATGAGAAAGAAAGCAATTCCTCATAGGTTCTAGAGAGGGTTCGAAGACCAGTGACAACCATATAATTTGACGTTGAAGGGCATTCCAATCCCCCCTCCGGCAAATCATCACAAAAGAAAAAAGAAGCACCCTTACAGAAAGAACTGAAGCCTTAAGGAACCAAAGAAGATAAAGAAAACAATTAGCTTGTAGGGTTCTCAAGAGGGTTGGCTAGCCAACAATGTCCCCAAATAATCCAATCTTGCGAGGGTTTGCCAAACCCACCCATCTTGCAAATCATCACAAAAGAAAAAGAATCGCTGTTACAGAACGAACTAAAGATTAAAGCACCAAAGAGAAAGAAAACAATCACTTGTAGGGTTCTCGAGAGGTTTGGTTAGCCAACAGCGGCCATATAATCCAATCTTGGAGGGTATTCCAAACCCGCCCATCTTGCAAATCGTCACAAAAGAACAAGAAGCGTTCTTACAGAACGAACCGAAGATCAAAGGCACCAAAGAGAAAGAAAACAATCGCTTGTAGGGTTCTCGAGAGGTATGGTTAGTCAACAGCGGCCAAATAATCCAATCTTGGAGGCCATTCCAAACCCACCCATCTTGCAAATCATCACAAAAGAACAAGAAGGTTCTTACAGAACGAACCGAAGATTAAAAGCACCAAAGAGAAAGAAAATAATCGCTTATAGGGTTCTCGAGATGGTTGGTTAGCCAACAGCAGCCGAATAATCCATCCAACCTTGGAGGGGTTTTCCGACCCCATCGATCTTGCAAATCATCCCGAAGGAAAAAGAAGCACGAGCTGAAGGCAAAGACACCAAAGAGAAAGAAAACAATCGAGAAGGTTTGCTAACCAATGACGGCCAAATAATCCGATCTTGGGAGGGTTTTCCCAACCCGCCCATCTTGCAAATCATCACAAAAGAACAAGAAGCGCTCTTACAGAAGGAACTGAAGCGCACCGAAGGATCGCTTGCAGGGTTCTCGAGAGGGTTGGCTGACCAATGACGGCCAAATAACCGTTTCTTGGAGGGTTTTCCCCCACCCGCCCATCTTGCAAATCATCACAAAAGGACAAGAAGCGATCATGCAGAAGGAACTGACGACTGAAGCACTGAAGAACAGAAACCAAACGATCGCTTGCAGGGACCCTCTCGAGAACCCTGGGAGGGTTTTCCAAACCCGCCCATCTTGCAAATCAACACAAAACAAAAAGAAACAGAGACTACAACAGAAGAGAGAGAGAGAGAGAGAGAGAGAGAGAGAGAGAGAGAGAGAGGGCGATAACTTCTACAGTTCTCAGGAGGGTTGGCTACCTTCCTTCTTCTCAAGCTCCACGTCGCCATTTCTTGGCCGCGTTTCTCGTTCGAAAGCTCGCATCACTCTCCCGCAGCGTTCTCCGCCATGTAATAACAATACGAGAGTGCTCTGATCCTGGCCGTTGAAATCTGACTGGATGAGGACATCTAGCCATATTATTTATGGCGATGGAAATAGTCCGGTTTTTTTGTTTTTGTCATTTTCTAATAAGAAAAAATCCTTTTTGCTTTTATAATATTCCTATTATCAAAATGCTTTTTTATAACCAATCAATGAGATTAAAAATAGAATAACTTTAACATTAAAAAATACATTTTAAAATTCAAATAAAACAGATGCTGTCATTTAGATTACCTCTACAAATAATAATAATAATAATAATAATAATAAATACCTCCAATAATCCAAGTCGCCAACACATATTTTGAACCCTCTCGAGCGTTCACAACATCGTATGGTGATCATAACATTATCCCTTCCTACCTCGGATGTATGGTAACATAAGCTTCGTTCTGGAGATCCCTAGTAACTTTACTAACGAGGGTAATAATAATGATGGGACACGGACTGAAGTTACCCGTGATGAATAGACGCGAACTGACGTCACCTGCTCCGGAGTGACTTCTTCAAGGTCACGCAGACCGAGGAGTCATGAGGGTCGCCCGCCTCGGTCTGATCTAACAACACCTGGCTGAATCAGACCAAAACACCGACAAAGGCACATCACCATCCTGTAAGAGCTCGGTCCTTCACGCAACGTCAGCGCTGGTGTCAGACATCATCCAAGGTACGACGTTATTTCTTGCAGGCCTGCACATCAGGAGATGGTAATCTTTCCTATAAAAACTCTCACGCTCGGAACAAAAAGGGAGAGGAAGAAAAACACTCGAGAGAAGAACCCCTGAGACTTTCGACTAACTTGATCGTCGGAGGGGTCGGGCCGAGCTCTCCCGACCCGACCTGTGTGCAGGAACAAAAACGGAGTGTCCCTCCACCGAATGACCAAGCAAGGAGCCCCTTCCCAGATAAGACGATGATCCAACCATGATCCGACCACTAAAGTCGGCCACCTCAGTAGTCTCGAAGGTCACCCAGCGAGATCCCCAATCATTCGGACCTGAACCCAAACGTGTCAGCCCCGAGGCCACGACATAAAGGTGTTGACCCAACACTTACTGATATCTTTCTTTCATCTACCAAAATAAGGTCAAAAAACAATGTTGAGAGTTCTCTACAAATAGATCTCTGCATCGAAATTAAGATTTGGATTTGGATGAAGCACCCGAGGAACAAAGATATTGAATAGCTGGAACTAAATTTCCACTGGCTTGCTTCCAACAATAAGTCTTCTTCTTTAGTTGCAGTGCAAATGTCATATACCACTGTAACAGCAAAATTCTATTTCAAATGTTTTTACCAATGGATTCAGCAATAACAAAAGAAGTTTATACAAATGACATATACAAATAAAAAAAATCATTTGCATCACATATTAATCAATAATTTATACCAATAATTATCAATCTCATAGCATGCATACCAAAATTATAGACACATGAAATAAGTTTTATAATATAAAAAAAATCATCAATCGATCATTATATAGCTAGCACGTGATTCGTGTGGTGTCTAAATTGAAAGGAGAGGATGAAGATCACCCTCCATCTATCTGTCCATATGGATAATAGTCCAAGACAAACGATTATAAATTATCTCATCTTTTATCGTTCGTATAGATAAAAGGTCAATGAGAAGTTATTATGACTGTCACTCTAATATTTGATAACATATTTTATTATTTTATGATTAGTATAAATGACTCATATTCTATATAATAAAAGGGGATCATCTTTTAACCGTTTATGTTTACACTCATCTACTTTATGTTACTAATCTTGGCATCGAAAAGATTAAACCGAAAAATCTCTTTATGATTTGGTTTTCATATCGATGATATCTCATGAGTTCGATATTTTCACGTCAAAGACATCTTGATTATACACATATGTCCAAATCATATCGGATTAATCAAAATGATAAAATCTTCTCATAATATTTTTGATGATAAAGGGATGATTACCTGACTTAGTTACATAAGTCAGCCAAACAAAAGTTGTCGTATGTCAACACAATGGACCTAATCACTGTCTCACTCAGCACCTTCTTTTCTTCGAGATAATGCAAGAATTCATGCATAGCATATACGATTTATCCTCAAACTTAAAAACAAGATACAATCTTTTTTTTTCTTTGTTGTTTTTGTTGAACATTACAATTTGCAAGACCAGTCAAACCTCTCTGTCTCTTACAAATCATCCATTGCCAACTTGATGACGAGACACCTCGTCGACCCAAACATAGTACACAACCACCATTCAAGTAGGTGTACGATTGACGGGTATAAACTCCCATCACCATTGTTGACAAGCGTTGACCAGCCGATGACCTTTTATATTTTTTATATGAACGGTCAAGATCTTTGGTGTTATGATATTAGACTTTCTTTTGAAAATAAATATCGAAAACATAATTGATCGAAGGATTTTATTATGATAAGATATTAAATATATAGCACAGTTGAGTTAACCTATGATCCAATAACAACACGTCATATTGTATGGATGTGTTTGAGAACATATTTAAAATATATATTGAATGTTCAGTTCATGTTTTAAATATAAAATAATATTTTATAATTTTTAAAAATCATATTTGATTTGGATGTTATATATAATTTTTTTTATAAGATTACCTACAATCATTTAATTATTTTATTTATTTTATTATAAAATATATATCTACTTTTGAATAAATAGTTAATGGACGTTTGAGATACAATTCTATCAACAATATTTATATTAATGAATATTAAAAATATAATTTTGTTTATCAAACATTCAAAACAATTTATAATTACACATTCACTTAGATCCTTTTTTAATTATATATATATACATATTTAAAAGGATAAATATAAAAACTTCGCGTTGAAAATTCGTGATCCAAGCGCCGTTAGAAGAGACTTTCGGCTATCTAAATCGTGACTCTTGTCGATGCACTATTCGCTGATTTGTCGTCACGTCACCGCAAACCGTAATCGAACGGTGCAAGCGGATCGGCCCATCAGCGTCGTCGTAACAGGTGGCTAACGACTCGAGTCAGGACCTGGAACACGACAAGCGGAGCCGCATGCACGACGCAATCCCGAGGGCCACGTGAGTACTCGAGTCATGATCTGGCACACGAGTAGCGGGAGCGGCAAGCACACATCTAAAAGCAATGCCGCGATGCCCCAGGCGGGACCCACGTGGACGACCAGATGAGAAGAGTCCCCTCCCTGGCTGGTGGCTCGGTCCCGATGACGGGATTGGAGAATACGTAATCGAGGGTTTCTACGTCCCTCGACCGTACGACTCGTACTAAGCTCGTGTACTACAAACCACTTAGATATCTCGAGAGACCGGTTGGATCATGGGAGGCGGTTTCATTCTATATTATAACTTGTAGTGATTGAACGAAGCCTGAATTGTCTGCATGGTCGTAATGCAAGCGCTCGTGCGCATGAATTCTCAGTTTCCTATACATAAAGGGAACTAAATTGCAAGGATTTAGACCGTGGAAGATAGATTCCACACGACTAGTAATTAACTAATTATCTAGAACGATGCAAACGGCAATGGATTTCACGTGATCAAAACTCGGCCAGCATTGGCGAGCCATATTAGTTCTGAGGAAAAATAGAAAGGAAGCTTCACTTAGCGGTGTCCAGTCGCGACTAAAGTCGGGACACGGAGAATGTTCCCACCCAGGGTTGGCAGGATCCGATGAACATTCCGCGTTTGATCCGATCATTGACAATTTCCCGGACACAGACAACGTGATTCGGCTCGCCCAGCCAATCCGATGTTGACCGTAGACGAGCCACCTATCCATCCTGGTCAAGTCAAACGCCATGCGGATCGTGGTCACGCTCTCGTTTGATCCCTTACCCAATGGCGAGCGTCTGTTCCACACGGATCGAGCTCGGTTTTGGAGACCAATTCGGAGAGACTCGAACCGGACGGTTTAGATGGAGTCAAACGTACGACTCGGTCAATCGACTTGGAAGCCTTCCATGGAGAGAAGTCAAATATAAGCTCCCCTTTCTTCTCTCTCTCTCTCTCTCTCTGCTCTCTCTCGCTCGCTTCACATCAACCCTTCTCGCTTGCGGCAGCAGTTCCATCCCTTGCGCGCCGCCTCGCTCCGCCCCCTGGCCAGGCGACTCCGGTAGCCGCACGCTGTTTTTGTCTGTGGGCAATTGAGCCGGCGTTGCTTGCTCGCTCGATCTGTCTCCTCTTGTCGACAGTGTTAAGGAGGAGCGGGTGGGACGATTGCTTACCGACGGGCGGGCAACCCTGATTTGTGCAGTTCCTCCGGTGATAGATCGATCGGGTGTCTTTGACTTTGGAGGTGACTGCCGCTCCTGGGTTTCTTGTTTCGGGTTAAAGACTGTGTTTTTCTCTTGTTCGCTACAAATAAGAATTGGTTTTCCGGAGCACAACTGCTTGTTCTGACGAATGAATTCTGGTTATGTTTGGAATTAGATCTCTTTTTTTTTACAGTACTTCTGGTGTGAGAAACCATTGGATTTGGATTGATTGTTATGACCATAACTGGGTTTTGTTCTTCGCGAAATGTATGCTTCTAATCAATATAGTTGCCAATAAAAGGTGATGCTTGATGTTTCCGTCAGATGGCTGGTTAATAATGGTGATAATATGTGGCTTCTGGGACCTTTTAGGTGCTGGTCATCAAGTTTTGTCTCATTTCTGTAGTTTTGCGTTTTTCCTTTCTTGCCTTTCAAGAAATCCTGGTAATGTTTTTAGTGATTCAGTTTATTAGTTTGTTGCCCATTGTGGCTTTAGCCTCCTTTGGCTATGTGGAATTGGGTCAAACAGACAAGAAAAGGAAGAAGGTGAAGTCTCTGGTTTGGCCATCATACTGAAGAGGGCAACTGGAGATATCTGCTTTTTCTCACCTCTTCTTACTCTCTCTAAATTGTTTCCAAATTGGAGAGAAGATAATTCATCCTCGATTCTATTCATTCTTATGCAAACTTTCCTGTCTTTCTTGCTCCAAATATAGATGCTTCCTGTATCTCTTCTCTCATTTGTTTTTTCTGTCCTTCAGCAAGTACACTCAATCTAATATTTTTAATAGCCCTGAGTCGTATCATCATGAGCGCTAAAGGGTTATAATTAGATTAACAGAAAAGGAGGTGGGTACAAATGCTTAAAGCCAAAAACAGTGATAACTAACTAACATGGTTTGAGCCTTTGCAATGAAGATTTAGTTCATGAAACCTGTTGGTATCGAAATTTCAGTCATCATTAACTCGAGGTTACGAGCGTCTTGTCTGTCGCAACGGTAGAATCATAGACATGACTAATTATAGCTTCAGAGTGAAAATTTGTTTCTGTGGGAGCTTTTCCAACTGAAATATCAGTGATTGCTAGTCTTTATTCTGATGCAATCCAGAAGTCGAATTCTGCTTGAGCATATACTTTCAACATGTTTGATTGGTTGAAATGATATCTTTCTTGTGGCGATATTTAATTGGTCTAGTGACTTGAAAAAGATAAGGTGCATTTTCTTTAGGTGGCCAAATAAGGTTACTTCAGTTATACTGAGACCGGAATTATAGTAATTTTGCACAATGAAACTTAACATGAATTCCAAAAAGTGAAACAACATTTTCCATTTGAAGTTTATGTTTGAACCTCCAGTGCACTAATGAGTAATAACTATGCAAAAATCGGAAGTTGATCACTTGTTTGGGGTCTCCTCACCAGTCTTTTTACAAACAAAGAGCTATTTCGTCACACATATACATGATATATCCACAATTCCTTGAAAAACCCTTATTTTGCTGCTTCATCATTTCATCTCAGCCACATAGTATGAATCATAAGCCACAAAGATTCAGAACTCTGCGAATTTTGATTTGAACCTCTATGCTGTCGATAATTGTTCAGCTTATAACCTCTGGTAACTGATAGGAGGAGTTTTAGTGTTTTGTCTAATTGAATGAGCTTGCTTTTGCATTCATTTTGTCTTAAGTTCATGATCGTATATTAATCCTTTCAAGTCTCTACCTTTGCAGGGAACTTTTCGTTCATATTACCCGACATTCAACACAGAGGAAAATCTGATAGTTTATTCATTCAGTTATGACTTGTTTCTCTTGCATACTCAGAAAGAAAAAAACTTCACATCAGCAACACGATCAACCCAGTGAAGGTAGACATGCCATTTTGTGGTTTATTGTGATTTAACTTTTTTCTTTGCCTTCTCATCGAACATGGCGTATTTTATTAATTTTCGTATTTTATGCCAAAACTCCATTCCACCTTTAGTTCAAGCTTTTGATAACTTTGTTGTATTACTATTTAGACATTCCAGGAACTGAAGTTGCTAAAATCTACACTTACAAGGAATTGAAAAATGCAACCGATGATTTTAGTCCTGCTAACAAAGTTGGAGAGGGAGGTTTTGGTTCTGTGTACAAGGTTAGCTTGCATAGATATCATAGTTGGTAAATGCTATTAAGTCTAGAATCATTCCTCTTTATATCTGTTTTTTCATACAGGGAAGGCTTAGAGATGGAAAATTTGTTGCTATAAAGGTGCTCTCCTCTGAGTCAAAACAAGGAGCACGGGAATTTCTGACTGAAATCACCGTGATCTCTGGTATCATCCATGAGAATCTTGTCAAGCTGTATGGTTGTTGCGTAGAAGGAACTCACAGAATACTTGTTTACAACTATTGCGAGAATAATAGCCTTGCACAAACACTCCTTGGTACCATATTTCTTTCTCGTGCTTCTCATTTAGTATTCTTGTGTACTCAATAGCAACCAGGTTCTCTAATAAATTGAACACGTCAAAATGTTCTTGTTGTTGCCTTATTTCAGGTTCCAGCCATAGTAGCATTCAGCTCGACTGGAGAACGCGAGCCAAAATATGTGTTGGTGTTGCTCGTGGACTTGCATTCCTTCATGAAGAACTCCGACCGCATGTAGTTCATAGGGATATTAAAGCAAGCAATATTCTTCTTGATAAGGACCTCACACCCAAAATTTCTGACTTTGGTTTAGCGAAGCTTCTGCCAGCTAATATGACTCATGTCAGTACCAGAGTTGCTGGAACAATGTGAGTTCCGTTGCCTTTTCTGAACTTCCTATTATCTGGTTTTCATCATAAAACACATTTTATATGGAGCTTATGGCTGTTTTCTTCTGCAATCCACAAACTTCCAGATCTAGAAATTGCAACCGTCCCTGCAAATAGTTTTGCTGCTTGCAATACAAAATCCTGTTTCCGTGTCATCCCGCTTATGATATTACTGGCTTTTGTTTCTTTTCAAAACATTAAGTCTCTTTTTCTTTGCAGAGGGTACTTAGCACCTGAGTATGCAGTTCGTGGACAAGTGACAAGGAAGTCAGATGTTTACAGCTATGGTGTTCTTCTACTGGAAATAGTTAGTGGCAGATGTAACACCAACACAAGGCTACCTTATGAAGATCAATTTCTTCTGGAGAGGGTAAGCAAAATACTCCCCAGTCGCAAACTAAATGTTGACTATATAGCATAAATAGTAAGAATGTTATTGTATATTTAAGCATTATTTGTTGTTGAAAATAATACTTTTATTTTTGTGCAACAAGAGAGTTCTGAGTGTATTGTTCTGAGAGTGTAGGAGTTCAACCCTTTCTTTTTGCCTCTTTAGTTCTTTAATGCTTCAATCCTGTATCTAGTTTACTAAAGCAATCTGTTTTTTACAACATACAGAGAAAGAAATAAAATAAATCATCTCTGCTATGTAAAATTGTTTCAATTTACTGCTATCTGCTGTTTTTGGCTTTACACATAATAAAATGGTTTGACATCATCATAAATAATCTGCTGTATGTATTTGTACGTAAGCATAAAATAAGGAGATTAACTTCAAACTAGATATATAAGACAGCAAGAAACCATCATCAAATAGTTAGTTTTTATATGTCTTTTTAATGAAGTGTGGTTTATATAACTGTACAGTCCCCAGGCATCACGAGTGGACTTCTCATCTTGCAGACGTGGGGTCTTTACGAATGTGGCAAGCTGGTGAATATCATAGACAATTCTTTGACAGATGACTTGGATGTTGAAGAGGCATGTAAGTTCTTGAAGATTGGACTCTTGTGCACGCAGGACACCATGAAGCTTAGGCCCTCAATGTCCAATGTCGTCAAGATGTTGACTGGCAAAAAGGATGTGGACTCAGAGATCACTAAGCCTGGTATAATTGATGACTTCATGGAACTTAAGATTAGAAGCAAGAATAAGGCTGATCCAATGAGTAGCTCAGGCATATCACCTGCTCTAGAGAAATCACTCTCGTCATCAGAGAACACTACGTATGCATCCATGACCTTCACATCAATATCTGAGAGGGACTGAAAACCAGCGAATGTAAAAAATGAAAAAGAAAATTTTCAAGGTACATAACCATGTAGAGTCAATGTAATTCCCTCGATTTTTTTTCATGGAAAATCGGTTTGATTCTTGATTTTGCATCTTGTAGATTCTGTAGATATCATCCATATGGCTTATGTTCAAAACATAACTTGAGTCATTTGGAAGTTTAAAAGAATGAAGTTAGAATTGTTTGATTGATCCAGCCAGCAAATCGAAAGATATTCCATGTTTAACTGAAATTCAATACGGAGGATGTACATAGTCTCAAGTAGAGAGTTTTAAGAATTGGCTATTAGGAATTTCCCATCTATAGGCATGATGGAAGTACATCAGTTAGGGAAAAATTATTCTTTCTGTTTGTGTATCTATATTTTGAAGTCATATGTATAACTTTCTCTCAAATGGGTTTTGTACAAGAATTTTACACACCCTTGTCAATTAATTCTCACATTTTTATTATTACCTTCTCTTTGTTTATTGGGAAGAGAGGATCAAACACAAGCTATACAGCTCTACATTGAGTTTTTTTAAGCATTGTCATCTCCCCACTGCTTTCTTCCCTAATGTTTCCTCTGCCAGTGTCTTAACAATTCTTGATGGTAATTATTGGAAAGTTGTGCTACTGACAGAAGACTTCAGAAAAGCAGTTCCTTAGTGTTTCATGATAAGGATGGTATAGAAACATGAACAAGCAGTTCATTGAATGGTTTACTTGCTGGTGTTGACTGATATGGTGTTGAGAACTGGATGTGTATAATAAGCATCCTGGTGTAGGTGATTAGTTTCAAAAGCATATCTGAGCTAGATCTATTCCAAAAGGTGCTTTTGCTGTTGTCCTTTACCCACCCTGGGTGTGCAGGTAGGTTCCTTTCTCTCAAAATGCCCGAGTTGCAAGGTGATCAGAGGGCTGGAAGTCCCTTTACCTTTAAACTGCTTTGGTATTGTGTCCATCCAATTAAAATCACTTGTGATGGCCCTTTCTGACTCGGGCCACCGACCAAGCCAGTTTGGTTCTCTCTCCTGAGGGTGGCATCCATTGTTCCCTGTGTGTGTCAGGATTTCAAGCTCCTCTATTTGTCAAGAGAATTCTCTGTGCTTGTGCTTTATCTACAGTGTTGGCTTCTGTTGGGTTGGGACTCGGAAATAGCTCAGTGTGCAGATTCAGGTGGTCCCAAAAACTGAGGTTGCATCAACAGCTGCAGGAGGGTCATAAGTTGTTTGTTAACTAAGAGAGAGAGAGAGAGAGAGAGAGACTCAAAATCCTATTAGACTTGGCATCCAGCACAGGCCTTGGGCGCAACAACACATAGTGCATGGACGTGCTTTATAGATTTGTTCAGGTGATCAACCATGGCACAGTGACGACCAGTGACAAGTTTACAGCATGCTGTTGAGGAGGAGCTTTTTGTTCCTTAGCAGTCGAAGCATGTTGGTGGTAGCCATGTTGGGTACAGGAGAAGGGGAATAAATAAACCCATGCCCGGTGTGCACTCGGCGTTCCTCGTCGAGCCAACCCAAGACTCGCTGAATGAATCCTATTCTTTTTGTCCTATTTGCATCAGTCATTTATATCCATCCATCCTGTAAAGTTGTATACCACACTAACACGAAGCTGGAATTGCATGAAAGGTGGACGAGCATGGCAGATACAATATTCATTAGGATCACATGCTGCCTTCGTTTTAATACGTACACCCACTGACACAAGGCTTGTGTATTTGGCCAAGTACATGGAATTCCCACCTGCTGGATTCGCACTGTGCCAGTAGATTTCAGGTGCTTTGAGATGCGCGCCTGGAGTGGCGAAAGGACATGATGAACAGCATGGATGTGGTCTCAGGTATCTGTCATCCCTCAGTGGAGTTGAGCTGCTGCCACCTTTCTTTCACTTCCCTGCCTGCTTTATAAGTCGGTAGCCTTTTTACTTCTCAGTATGCACTGTATGTAACCTCACTGTAAGCAAGATCAGGAAGAGGAAGAGGGGAGAGATTAGTCCAGAGATTATAACTTTCTTTCATCATATGTATATATATCTATATTATATTACAAGTTCCTGTACAGAGAGAGAGAGAGAGAGAGAGAGAGAGAGAGAGAGATATGATGGTGTGTGTATATTATAAACTAAACATAAACATGCATTGGGGAGAGGGAAGTGGGGGCAGGGTGAGTTCCAGGGAGGGAGGAGGGAGGAGGGATGGGGAGTTCTGATGGGCTTCTTTCCCTAGTCTTGAAAATTCCTTTTGGATGACACACAAAGCTGCTCAGTCCTCGGTAGGCTAGAAAGCTGACAACCCACCGAGCCAAGACACTTGGGCTCTTCTTCTTGCTTGCACTGTCACAGACAACAGCAAGGCAAAAGGTATGGCGCCATGCACCCCCCCCCGACCTAAATTTAATTGACATGCTGTGGATTCCTCAGCACCTCTCCTTCCGGTGGACCCGACATTGCTAGAGAAGCTATCACTCCTTATCAGAAAAACCCTCCATGGAAGTGTTGCAGAGAAGGTGACATGCATGCTTCCAACCAAGCACTCGATGCATCAAAAACTATTGGACTTGTAGGGCAGGAAGCTTAAGTTCTTGCTTCGTTTCAACATCTTCTCGAGAATTTAAATGCTGCGCATGTGCTTGTGTGTGTTGATATTATCGATCACAAGACATAAAACACCGAGGTTTATTGATTTAGTTTTTGTTTGAGATATCAGATCTCGTCGTAAGGAGGCGCATGAGAGAGAGAGAGAGAGAGAGATGTTAGACAAATGTTGTCGACACAAACCATGCGCATACACATTACATATATAGAATAATCAAAGACAAAGCATAAGAATTACTATGTAAGAGAGCATTGAATCATCTGCACAAGTTCGAGACAGAAACAAGTAGTGTGGAGAGCAGTTTACCCTAACAAAGTTGTCAGAGAGGCAAACAACACATACATTCCTGTGGAAAAAAATGGGTATGTATCTTTTAAGTGATCGATCATGTGAGAGAAGAAGATGGTCACTCACACATTGTAGCAGTTGAGAGTGTTTGAGATTGCATATGAGAGAGAAATGAACACCCAATTAGTCCCATCTAAATATTGCAAAGGAGCTGACACACATCTGAACCCTAGAGAATCTCAGCAGAGAGAGAATGATGTGCATTTGTACACAATTATAAGCATCACAATGTCAATTTGAAGATAGCAGAAACCAACATACGATGGTAACAGGATCAAGAAATATTGCTCCAGCTACTGCAAACCATCAAGAACAGTATCTTTGCCATTTATTTATGGATATCAAGAGATGAAAGAATCATAAAACTTAGCCATAGAACAACAACACGTTAGCCTGTAACACAGGTTGAATATATAGGCAAACATATGATGATGATGATGATCTTACTGTCATGATACACAAGCTGGATCCATGTTCATGTCGTAGAATCTTCGGTCTCATCCACATATATATCAATGCAAAAGCTATATTCCACTTCTGTATCACTGGTGATTTGTGGTAATAAACAAAACACCACGAGGAAATTGTGTGGTCATCATAAAAATATCGCTCACAAGTAAAGGAATCAAATAAAAGACAAAGGATCACAGTTATCTGAAACCTCTAATTCTCTCTCTCTCTCTCTCTTTCTCTCTCTCTCCCCCACAAGAGTTTGGACACAGGCCCCTTGATTCCTGCAAAACAATGAAACGACCATCAAGATCAAACTCAAGATATATGATCATATGCGTAGCTCCATGTCCATCTCTTACTATTCCGAGCACCACATACATAAAATGACCGCTAGATCACAAGAGAGAGAGAGAGAGAGAGAGAGAGAGAGAGGTCATGCTTGGCTCCTTGCACGCCACCCACAGTAGCCAATCACTCGATGGGTTGGTCTATATGTGTGGCATACAGGGAGCCAGGCACAACCCATTTCACCTGTATTCTCCCCACCATCACCTCTGGTTCTCTATTGGGAAGCAGGAAACTCACTCCCTTACCCGGAGGAAGGAAGTGAAAAGGGCCACTTCACATCTCTTCCTCTCTTGATGATTGAGCTCCACAAGACTCTCCTCCATGGAGAAAAAGAAAGGCCACTTGATCTACAAACCCTTACAAGATCTAGTTCCTGAAGAGAGAGAGAGAGAGAGAGAGAGAGAGAGAGAGAGAGAGAGAGAGGTAAAGGGAAAGAGAAGTGATGAGAAGCCAAGGTTAGATTTGTAGACGATTTATAGCCCCCTTGGAGGAGAGGATTTCCTTTCTCAAAAGTAAACAACAGGCATTAATATATTACGCAAAGGAGCCACTTTTGATGGTGCAAGCACACCACCCACTCAACTGGAAAACCCCTTCCCAGCTCCCCAGACGTAGCAAAACCCTAGCAGTGCCTTCTTAGCTTGCTTCTCCCCGGACGGACCTGGAAGTGGGATTGAGTTGGGACGGAGATGGGAGGGGAGAAAGTGTGAAAGGGTAGCTATAATTCCCAGCTTGCAGGGCCTGAGAGCAAACAAGTAAAGCCTGCTGGCTTTCCTCACTCCCCTCTGAGGGATATTTCTTTTTCTTTCTCTTCTTCTGAACTGGGTTTGTCTGGAGCACTTGGATTAACTTCAGATTCTTGCAGCCAACCTCAGCCTACCAATCAGGAAAAAGATAGCATTCTTTACTTTTATGTTTTATTCTGCATTTTCTTGTTCATACATTTTTCTTTAATATTTAGTATTCATGTATTTGTACTCACCAAAGCTTTCATCAGACACTCAATACTGTTGAGAGATCTAAGCAGAGTACAATCCTTTTGATATGATTATAAAAGTGTATTACAGGTACTAATTGGTCATACAACTTCATTTCTTGCATTTGCTACCCTTGTCTTGAATTCTGATATACAAGTTTGGAAAGATTAAAACCATATACACCTTCCAAAAATATTTACAAAAATTGAATTTTATTTTCATTTTTTTAAAAATTTTCTTTCTCATCTTTGCTTGATATTATTTTTTTTTATAAAAAAGGTGACGTTCGGATGGTAGTCAAAATACAACTTCATTGTCTCCATAAAATATGTAAAATTTGGTAGGTAGTCAGGCATCATTAACTAAGATCTTCCATCGTAGTAAAGCTTTTCCTATCGGAGACAATATGGAATGGTTGCTCTCCCTTATCGAGAAATATCTCAATATTTCATACAAAGGTATATTAAAAATAAAAATCTATGCTAATATATATGTGACTCATGTAATTGGCATACAGATAGGATGCATAAAATAAAATATAAATATAAAAATAAGAAGAGGGCCACATTTAAAGAAGAGTGATTTTAATATATACATAACTATATATTAGTGAGAACATCAGAAGGTTAAAAGAATAGAAAGGGACCCCCAATTGAAATGGATCACTAGGTGGTCTATTGCTGCATACATAGTAGTGCTATTTGCATGATCATGTTTGTTGTGGTCCAGTGTGATGTTCTCCCACTCATTATCTCATTTATATCATGCAAATTGCCCACATACAAGGCAGAGCCTATCAACATTCCATATTGATCCCTTCATTGCACATAAGATAACTGAAGTTGAACTGCTAGCTCATGTTATTAGTAATGATGTAACATCATGTTACAATGAGCAAGAAAGAATGTCTTATGTTTGTTTTAGTTTTGTGTTGTCTATGCTCCTCAGTCCACATTCAATCAAGCATATGACACTATATACATACATATATATATATATATATATATATATATATATATATATATATATATATATATATATATATATATATATATATATATATATATATATATATATATATATATATATATATATATATATATATATATATATAATTCGAAAGGTATTGACTAGCTTAGCTGATTAAGGATTTGATTCGATGACTAATAAAATAGATGGCACTGAAACTACAAAATCAACATCGGCCGCGTGTAGTTTAAAGAATGATTAGATGGATATGTTACAAAAGAGAATTATTCCTTTCCTTTCCACTAGTTTAAGAATACACTGTGAATCATCCAAAAAATTTGTTATGTATAATAGTACAACCCATAACTAATATTAGGTTATGAAGATGCACATTTAGGCCTACATTCTCTTTATATCAAATTGCTAGGCTAATATACTATAATATAATCAACAAAGGATAAATCTAGTACACGAAGCTTCTGCTAAAATAGGACATTGAGATGATCAACATATACAATTTTATCTTTATACATATATAGAATGTTGTTTTTGTAGTTCGAGTCCATATCGAAAAGGAATAATACTTTTGTTGTACTGAGAGTCATCCTCAAGATGATATAAAATACCGTATTTCTACCTTTAAAAATGAAGATCAATGGAGTTATATAGGTTTTATTGTTTTAAGGACGATATGTGTCAGATGATAATTGATTTGATGACACCTCAGTGTACATGCAAATCAAATTATAAAGAGTAATTTATGTTCTTGTATGCAGCATTAATGTTCCTGTTTCCTGAAAGAACTTAAATTAATGGCCATATCATCTGATTCTTTGATCTGTAGATGAATAAGAAAAAAAAGTATCGTAATATGATCATAGAATGCACAAAAGAGTAAGTATTGATATATACTGCAAATACATGAACACTATGAAGAAGAATTTGCAGAGTTTCTATTCTCTTGTCATAATTGCAATGATCAACTTGTTAGATTATGACGAGTCACCTAATTCTTGTCTCCTGTCTGCATTGCTGAAATTAATATCATGGAAATGATCCGAAATAGCTTTATTCGAGTTTGAATTCGACAATGAGTGAGTGATTAAGATAAATCTGAAAAGACAATGCTCAACAGAAATTATTTGTTACTCTCGATATGTAGAATCCTTAGATAATAAGAAATTTAAGCACTTGTACATGAAGAAAAAAAATCTTTAAAATATAATTTAATTATTATATAAATAGTGAGTATTTATAGAGCAAATTTTTTTAAAAAAAATTTCTATCGATGGATGTTGGTTAGGAGTATCGAATCACGTAAATTCGACTATTTTGATAGATTTTTGAATACATGTAATCCTAAATCATGTAAAGATAAATCGATTGTTGCGGAGGACTATCAGAATCACGGAGAACGCTTATGAAAACTTACCTTGTTTATTTTAAGAAAGGTATCATCGAATCAAATAGAACATGAAGTGGGTTATCCATGCAATGCAATGATCATTGTTGTTATGATAGCCTGATACATAAATTAAATTGGTGTTGATTCCGAAGGAAAAATAGGGTAGAAAATTAACATGGAAGACAAATTCCAGTGAGAAATAATAGTAGATTAATATAACAGTCAATTGAAACTGGCAAAACGAAGCAGCTTTATCTGAGTGCTATATCTGTAGCCAGTGACAGCTAGGAGTTGTCTTCTCCACTTTTAGATTGCCAAATCCACTGACTCATCTACCTTTGCTCCTCTCGCAACGTAGAAATATTGACTCGTAATGTTTGTCTCGATCGCAAGAAGCCATTGGCATCTCACTATCGACACCCTAACCATTGATCACGGAGACGATGGCATGCACGGTTGGGTTCATCAGAAGAGAAAAGGAATCTATTATTTGCCCTAAACAAGTTGGGTCGGAAGGAAGCTTTTGGAAAGCAGTTTTGTTCCTTCTACTTGGACTTCTTTGAAGGTGATGGCGAGCGAGCTCGGATATTCTTCTACGTGCGCGTTGTGTTGCTGCTGCCATAGGCTTGCCTTTTTGCGAGGGTCGTCCAAAGCGGCTTCACTAAAGCTTCGTAGAGCTTTCATGAGACAGCCATCGGAGCTCCCCCGTGATGTTTGACCAAAAAAGATGGGGAAGACAACAAGCACAGGACATCATGTTGGGACGACGACGACGACGACTCCTTCGACGCTTGCAATAAATCACAACTGTTCCTGCTGATGTTGTGGTGCACCAAACTGGTCATGATTCATGTCGCAAATTATTAGCACTAAATACGTAAAATAAATATTATATATGTTAAGAATTTTTTATATCTCATAGAGCTTCATCCGATCCGATAGATGTTTGATAAGAATCCTAATTATTGGTAGTAAGTTGGTGAGGTTAAATCTCATCTTTTCCCTATAAAAAATTAATGAATAGATAATTTTCTAATGGTCTATATATATATATATATATATATATATATATGTATATGTAACATGACCTTGAAATCAATATATTTGAATGTTATCTGAATATATATATATATATATATATATATATATATATATATATATATTTGTATTACATTAAAAAGTATACGAGACATTCAAATATGAATTTGAACTTGAGATCTATTACTTGTGTAATAGTAATATACATATCACTAAAATATATGGATAGACACCTATCACATATGTAATAATATATTAATCATTAAATATGTGCATAGAGTATTGGATATATATTGGAATACGACTTGCACTCATTAATGGCTATGTTTGGACCAAATGCTACTATCAAAATTACTATTTGTTTTTCGAAAAAATATATAATAAGTTCACTATATTAAATAAATAATAGATGCTTTGTTCATCAAAGCTCAATCGATTTCAGTAAGTTTTATGAATTTGACTAAATATAGAGTGACCATCGAATCAAATAAAATTTCATAGAAGATAGCTTAATTAATTTCTCCACTAGTGGCATGATTAGCTATGATGGACACATCTTAATTATGATGACCATTGCTCTCTCTCTCTCTCTCTCTCTCTCTCTCTCTCTCTCTCTCTCTCTCTATCTAAATGCTACTTTTTCTCAAAAGGTGTAAGCATGTCTCCTTAGCTTTTGTCCCATGACCGACCACAAAAACTTCTCCCTTTGGACTTATTCTCGTGTACAATGGAAAGCCCCGACAATGAGAATTCGTGAGATTGGGAAAAAGTTACTTTGGGTATAATAAATCTATTGCATGGGGGAGCGTAGTTAACACATCTTTTGTGGACTTTGAATACATACATACATCATAGAGCATTATGGCCTTTGGACCGGGGGGAGGGAGGACAAATCTTTGTCTAGTGATGTTGTTTCAAAGGTAGGCTCACATCTTCTTTTTTTACTTTGTACCTCATGTCTCCACCACGCTTCATTGGGCATGTCTAGGAAGTCAAGATGATGATGCTCTCTTTGGTCAAGCGAGACCATAGGCAACATGTGTCACCGCATAGGATATATGGAATGTAGCATGTAAATTAACCCACCGGTTTGATGCTTTGCAGGGATGTTGTGGCTTTTCCACCCCCTTTTGGTCGATCAAACAACGTGATCACGTAAACCAAGGGTTAAGACTAGTGGTTTGTGTGTTAGAATTCTCAGCTTTTATGTGTAGTTAAGCTACGAATCACATTATTGAAGTGCTCACATCTTGCTATTATACAAGATAACATTTTTAGTTTACAGTAATGTGAGGAATTTGACTTTTCAATTAAATATTTTCATTCTGGATGAACATATTTACTTGTGTTCCTATGCTTTTTCTATCCCTCTATAACTTGCGTTATGAGTAGGTAAAGATGTTTAAACGACAATCGTAGAAAAAAAGATAAAGAGTAGAAGAACATAATTTTTAGTACGAAAATTTCATTCTATTGGGATGTTTCGAAGAATCGAGTTTAGTGGAATTTTATGAATTTTGTCAAGATCCTAACTTATTTCACAAATAAAATTTGTACGAACTTGACTTATGTAGGAAGAAATGGGTTGGGATAATAGGCCCACAACGACGTTATTGGTAACCATTGTCACATCTTTATTTATTATATAGAATATATCATATGAGATGAGGCTAGTTATTATTATCTTTTATATTTGAATTCTATTAGTATCATGAAGAGGGGGAGACACAATTGCCCTACCATCGGGATGCTCAATGTCATCGTCACTTAATTACTAATGTTGGCAGTGAGAAACGAAATAAGAGTGCTCAGAACTTAGGTGGTAACAAACAGGGCATCATAAAGCATAAGGGACAAATTCACCTACATTGTTGTAAACCATGCATCACCCAAGAGCCAAGCGATAAAGAGTGAGAGCTGAGAGCTTTAATAATGATTTGATACCATGCATCCCCTTCCATAATAACATAAGCAAGCCACCTAGAAGACAACAAAGGCGATGAGCTCCAATGACAAGTTAGAAGCCATGGGAGTGGCATTGCATAAGAGGACAAGAGAAGGGAAGCCAAAAGGAGGAGGAGGAAGACGACTTGGTTGTCGATCCATGTCTCGGTCTCAAACCAATCATAAGTGATAAGTGCATGAAGGAGGATGATGTGGGCGTCGCGGATGTCGAAAGTGGCATGGGCGAGGATCGAGAATGGGATGTCGTAGTGAGTGCTAGATGCACAACTACGCGGAGGGGCTTGAGGAGGATGACTTTAGTGGTAACAATGACTCCACACCTTTGAGTATCCTAGTGGCGATCACGCTCGTTATACTAGGAGTCAAGCAAGACAATGGCCACACCCTGTACATCCCGGTGGTGGTCGATTTCGCTACGACAGGATCCAGACGGGATGATGACCATACCTTGAGTATCCCGACGATATAGTGAGAGGTGGACCAGGTGGTAGAGCAACCAGCCCATTCCACTAGAAACAGAAGGGATATTAAAATTATATTTTATTAATAACATGTGATGTTATATTTTTCATCAATATAACTAATGATATTAGAGCAAGTCAGATTATTTGTTTTACTTTCAACCATAGAGATTAATATGGTTCAAATACAAAATATTATTTGGAAAGCTAACTGTTTATTAAAATTATATGTTGTATTAATATTTTAAATATTTATTATAATGGTATAAAAACTAAATGTATTTTTTTGTAATGACAAGAATGATGTTTTTCAAACAAGAGTGGGCCGGCCCAAGAGACACTGTAAGAACATATTAATGGGCTTCACCAAGCCCAGATCAAATTCATCACAGCTCTTACCGAAAGCCACACTCAATCACCCATCATTACAATCCTTCACAAACTCGATCTAAAGGGACTGCGAACCGAAGCCTAGTTTTGGACCAACTTGGAAACATAGTCGGTCAAAGCTGACCCAACTCAGGTTAGAGATGGATAGGGATGACGTGTCCTCTCTTATATGGACCCCACATGCTGGGTTTTGTATGGGTAAGATGAGAAATTTCTGATAATAAAATCCACCATCACATGCGTATATCTAAAAATTGAAAAAATTATATAAAAAATGAAGTCACGTGGAACACGTGGGAAAAGAAAAAGAAATGAGTAACGTGGTGTTCGCGGATCTCATGAGATGTTGATTGTAAATGGAGATTACGAATAATTTATTGGATGGATGTTTGTAATTGTTGTCGAGGAGGGGATTGTCGCTTGCTATCATGGAGGGAATTGGAAAGCTCATCGATGATAGATGTGCTGAATCACAAAAGACCTCCATCTTGGAAACAATTTGACTTATTCGGTGACAATTTTTGTGGTATTAACTATGTTAGAAGAAATCTCACTATTTGTGTATTAGAATGATTTGTATAGGTGATAGGGTAGATTGTAGTTATCATAGACTAGGAACTAACTCGAGTCTAATTTTTTAATATATATTTGGTGTTAGTTTATTAGTGGGTTTGATAAAGGATCATATAAACTATGTCGAGGATGTACCTTAGTTAGTTTCAAACTGTCGATGTGTCAAACGACTAGAATCTATAGTAATAGTTATCACTAGAATGAGGATCAAAGATACCACAAGAAAATCAAGTTGAAACTTATTATTTGAAGGATCTCGTTTTTTTTTTTTACATCAATCTTGGCTTAAAGAATAGTCGAAGAAACCCTTTTCATTCCATATTGAAAACTTTTGGTACATGTCTCTTTAATGATTCAGGAGTCATTGCTACTCAATCAACCCCTATATCGTCATCATATTTGTAAAAATATTTACTAACTTAACTCAATAAATTTAAGCTTCGGAGAGAGCGAGGTAGATTATTACACCCTTAATTATCATAGTATGGGGTAGCTCCCACAATCACCTTTGTGACACTCTCACTAGAAGTTATTTCTAATATTACTATTGACTCAATATTGGTCTTACCAAAGGTCGCTCGAGAAACGTCTTCCTCTTGCCAAGTTGTAGGAAAGAAAATAAATTGCCTTGATGAGAATTAAAATATATTATGCCGCAAAGTTATTTACACTGTAAAGAAATAAAATTTTGAAATAAAGAGGATGTGGCATCCAAACCCTAAATGTGATAATCGTAATGACTCCATATAACTATTCTACGGGTTAACCCATACGTTAACTCCAAATAATTACAAGGGCTCCCTATAAAAAAAACTTTAAATATACTTATTAGAGCTCTCTCTTGAGGAACTCAAGTCAAAACACTTGAACTTTTTGAATCCTCTAATGTTATTAACTCAAGCATACGACCTTTTGTCGGGTATGCCACTGATGTAATCTTTTGAGATCCGAACCCCATTAATGAATCTGAGACAAATTTATGATAGACATAAATATTAGACGCTTACTAGACGTGACAGATAAACCAGCAAAACCAATTGAACCGTGAATTGGGTAGCTGATCAGATAAGGACTTCAATGCCTATCTGGTTAATTTTATCTCCTCGGATATGGAGGGGTACGTATATACCTTTTATTACGGCTAATTTTATCTCCTCAGATATGGGGAAGTACGTATACCAAACTTACACCTTAGACTTTGCGGCAGCTTTACTTCTTTCCTGATATGATTACATCCCCAGCTGATGAGATTAGACTTTTGGATGCGAATTGTTGTCGAAGAATTCTCGAAACCGTCGGCGCAATCATCGTCATCACCTTATCCGCCTCGAAGTTGCACATGAGATTCCCAATGTCCTGCTGCAGCAATCCTCTCTGCATCGATGCTCTCAATCATGCATCGTTACTGTTACCGATGTGGCGTTGATTACGCCGTCTCTGTCGCGGCATCAACGCCGTGCGTGGAACAACACTTCCCGTGGAACATTACAAACGATCCCCGTCCTTTACGATCGAGACATGACGGGGAATCTGTCCTCCCATGGATGATCTCGGTCCACCCTTATCTGTTGCCCAAGACGACATAACGTGCAACCACCACAGGCGTGTTTCCTCCTCCCCGTCACCCACCAATCTCAAATAAAGCGTCACCGTCTCGTGGTCTTCAGCTCATCCTTCCGCGAGTGATCGTATGTGGTCGATGACAATCTTCCCCTCTGCTAATCCCTCCTCTGTCTTCTTCCTCATCCTCTTGCATCTGTGTCTGCTTCTGGGATTCGGTTCTCCCGCTGCTTCGCAAGAGCAACAAGTTGGATATGGATACGATCTGCGGTCCGTCGGCGTCGCCCCTTCCGGGAAGACGTTGACCGCCGAGCTCGGACTCATACGCAGCACGTCGGTCTACGGCCCTGACATCCAAAACATCAGCCTCTTCGCAAGGTGGGTATGTGTGCGCTAAGCTTAGTTTACCGAGACTACAGATGCTGACCGGGAGATCTACGTGCAGCTTTGAGACCAAGAATCGGCTACGAGTCCGAATCACCGACGCCCATCACCGACGATGGGAGGTTCCTCAGCGCATCATCCCTCGGCAATCCCCGCCACCAATGCTCCAAGGCCGCCACGATCAGCTCCAAGCCCATGTCATCTCCATGAAAGACTCCGACCTCGAGTTCACCCTCCATGCAACATCCCCTGCCACGTTTACGGTTTCCCGCCGCTCCACCGGCGACGTCCTCTTCCGCACGCTCCCCACGCTCGTCTTCAAAGATCGCTACCTGGAGATCTCGTCGTCGCTGCCGGCCGACAGAGCATCGCTGTACGGACTCGGGGAGCACACCAAGAGGACGTTCAAGCTAGTCCCGGATGACACGTTGACGATGTGGAACGCAGACATCCCTGCGGCGATCCTCGACCAGAATCTGTACGGGTCTCACCCCTTCTACATCGACGTGAGGTCGTCGTCCAACACGACCAGTCCGCCGGGGATCACCCACGGAGTGCTCCTCCTCAATAGCAACGGGATGGACGTCAAATATGGAGGATCCTACATCACCTACAAAGTGATCGGAGGAGTCCTCGACTTCTATTTCTTCGCCGGGCCATCGCCTTTGTCAGTCATGGACCAGTACACCGAGCTCGTCGGCCGACCCGCCCCCATGCCGTATTGGTCCTTCGGTCAGTACACAACACACACCCATGATCGAGCTGTCCGACGTGATCAGGGATTTAGATGCCTACCTCTTTGGATACAGGATTCCACCAGTGCCGTTACGGGTACAAGAACGTGTCGGAGCTGGAATACGTGGTTGCAGGCTACGCAAATGCCACCATACCTCTTGATGTAATGTGGACCGACATCGATCACATGGATGGCTTCAAGGACTTCACGCTCGATCCGATCAACTTCCCGGCGGACAGGATGAAGAGGTTTGTCAACCAGCTTCACAGGAACGGGCAGAAGTATGTGGTCATCTTGGATCCAGGTAAGGACCTGCAGCAACTAGACTCTGTCCCCTGTTCATCTCTGAAACGATGGAAACGTTGTAGGTATCAGTGTCAACAACACCTACGGCACATTCCTGAGGGGGATGAAGCAAGGTGTCTTCTTGAGGAGAGGACAGGAGTACTACCTTGGAAATGTGTGGCCCGGACCGGTCTACTTCCCGGACTTCCTGAACCCTGCCGCCGCAGATTTCTGGGCCCGGGAGATCGCCACTTTCCGGCAGACGCTTCCGGTCGACGGCCTGTGGATTGACATGAATGAGATATCTAACTTCATAACCTCCCCGCCGGTGAACTCGATAGATGAGCCTTCGTATAGCATCAACAATGCCGGTGTTCGACGACCGATCAACAACAATACGGTGCCGGCATCTGCAGTTCACTTTGGGAATGTAACAGAGTACGATGCGCATAACCTTTATGGCCTTCTGGAATCCAGGGCGACTCATGATGGACTGATCAAGGCTACGGGGAAGAGGCCGTTCGTGCTCAGCCGGTCGACCTTCGTCGGTTCGGGGAAGTACGCAGCACATTGGACCGGGGACAACGCCGCGATATGGGACGATCTTGGGTATTCCATACCATCGATCCTCAACTCTGGCATCTTCGGGATCCCGATGGTTGGAGCTGACATCTGCGGGTTCGGCGACGACACCACCGAGGAGCTCTGCAGCCGGTGGATTCAGGTGTGCTGTAACTTGGTCGCCTGCCGATGGATCGTACGAAGACTGACCGAAACCTTTCTCGTGTTGCATGAAGCTGGGCGCGTTCTATCCGTTCGCAAGAGACCACTCGGACATCCACTCCATTCACCAAGAGCTCTACATTTGGGACTCCGTCGCCCGCTCCGCGCGGAAGGCTCTCGGCCTCCGCTACCGCCTTCTTCCTTACATCTACACCTTGATGTACGAGGCACACGTGAGGGGAGCACCCATAGCGCGACCGCTCTTCTTCTCGTTCCCTGAAGACACGACGACGTACGGCATCAGCACACAGTTCCTAATGGGCGCAGGGGTGATGGTCTCCCCGGTACTGAAGCCGAACGCGATCACCGTCGACGCCTACTTCCCAAAAGGCAGATGGTACAACCTGTTCGACTGCTTACGGTGGATAAGCAGCAAGAACGGGGAGTACGTGACGCTCGATGCGCCGGCGGACACCATCAACGTCCATGTCAGGGGAGGGAACATCGTGGTGATGCAAGGCCAGGCGCTCACGACTCGGCGGGCGAGGCAGAACCCGTTCGAGCTCCTCGTGGCGCTCGACGAGGCGGGGAGTGCAAGCGGGGAGGTGTTCGTGGACGACGGGGAGGAGGTGGAGATGGGAGGGGCGGCGAGCGAGTGGAGTTTGGTGAGGTTTAGGAACTGGATGGAAGGGAAGAAGAATCTGAGGCTCAATTCGAAAGTGGTCAATGGCACATATGCTTTGAAGCACGCGTTGGTCATAAGGAAGGTGGTGATAGTGGGATTGCAGCTAAAACCGACATCGCATCTGAATGCGACGGGACTCGGCAGTAATGTGAGCATTGGACGACAAATTAGAGACGGGTCGAGTGTCGTACAAATAGAGGGCTTTTCCCAGCTCATGGGTAAGGAGTTTGGGCTGAAACTGGAGATCAATGACTAGAAGAAATGAGAATAGGAAGGAAGAACAGAACCACGAATAAGTCTCTGCTTCTTTCGAAGAATTGAGATATCAACTGTCATGAGCCAATGGAAGAACAGTGTTTTTCATGCACCTGACAAGGTTAGGTTGAAATATTTGCAGCGAACCAAAAGCAAAACATCAAACAGGTTGTGAATGAAACAGACCTCCTTTTTTTTAAACTTCTTTTATGCACTCACTATTCATACACATACATATCAAAAAAACATCCAACATATCAAACAATGTAACACTTCATGATCAATTGCAGCTATGTTTCACATGGAAAAACACATTCTTTTTTACTAAATAAAACTCGAAAGACTTGGTAAAATAAAGAGATCTACATCATGAGGTTCTTAACTTGATTACTCACTGGAGCATGTTTTGAACAAGAATTGCAGCATCTCATAGATAAATAAACACATGAATAGGAGAGGTGACAACAGAAAAAGAAAAAAAGAATAGGTTCATACCATTTTCCAAACAGAGATCCAGGTCAACATACAAAGTCCACCATCAAACCACAAAGGTCACCAAGTGAAACTAAATCCTTGTTTACAGACATACAGAAATCAAATAGTGCTATTACATAAAAAGATATCCCTCCAAATCCAAGGAATTGGTGTCACAGAAGTTTCATGTGATCCAAGCACCTTCTTAAATCAAATGGAAGAAGCCATGGGGGCCCTTGAACAAGGAAACCAACACAGACAGGTTAACCGGCAGCATTTACACAAATAAGCCCCAACCACAGGGATCACAATATGAGAAGGCAGAATAAATGGATTAACAAAGTCCACAAGAGACAAGGACACAAAAAAGTGATAATATGCATTGCCCCTTTGGACAAGAAATCATGAAACTGGCATTGACAAATGCTAAGCTAGGCAGAATTAGCAAGAACGACTCCAAAAAAGAAAATGACAGCACAAATATTAGCTTGCTAATACTTTGAATTAATGCCAATCTACCAAAAGAGAAATTTTACTCAGCACAAACAACTTAAAGGATAAGATTGGACACAAAAAGTAGTTCTATGATATTTCAACTTTGACTTCTTTTTTTCCCTTCTTTTGAGGTGAAGCGAAGATGAACACAGTGACTGGTGATGTATCCAGATAAAAAAAAAATGGAAAAACATATAAAATTCCAGAAGAATCTAAAATTGACAGGCACTGCAGAAGCATGGCAAGCTAGGGGAAAACTGGCATGAAATTGACAAAACGTGACATCTGATTCTACATCATAATTCTGAAGTTCAAGCCACAATAATGTTGCTAAGCATGTAAATTTAAAAATACAGAATCATCAAAAATTAAAAACCCTAACCAGCAGCATACCAAGATTTCTGTGTATAGCATCACAAAAGCTCGTGCAATGAAGGGCAATGTCAGAAAAGAAAAAGAAGTCTTCACATTAGTTCAATGGTCTGCTTTGTCTCAAGAGACATTCATTGTGAGAGCACAAAGTAGCAACATCAATCAATACAAGTTATCAAATTCTTGAAGAAATAAAATTACCCAGTAAAATAAGACATTTCATCAATTAAAAATGGCAGAAATTCCTGATTAATCCATGATTTATAATCAGCATGCATTTGCATGCTTCAACAACCCATTATTGCACAATTGTAAACAAAAGCACCAGCTCTTTCTTTGATAGAAAGCACATCCCAGTCTGCTCCACCCACATTTCCATCTTCAGGACACCAATAGTGCAGAACAATTACTTCACCTTGAGGCCCTCTATGACCACCAATGACTAACAATTTGTCACCACATGGCTTGAATGCAAGACCCCAACCATTAGAAGAGTCAGCTCTCACAGGCAATGTTCTTACAACATTCCAAGTGTTATTTGCCTTATCATATTTCTTAACTTCATTTGTAGATTGATCTGCAGCATAAAGCTGATTATTTACAACTGCAACCAAAGGGGGAGACTGAGTAGCCCTATTGCCACCAGGATACATATTCCAAATTCTTCTCCATGCTCTTGTTTCAAGGTTATACTCCTCGCCACACGTTAAAGAATCTGTATGGCTTGACATGCCCCCTATAACATAAAATTTTCCATCCATAAAAAAACCAGAACATAATCGCCTTTGTACATTCATATCTGGTAAAGTCTCCCAAGTACCAAACTCTGAATTGTACATCTCAGAACACTTCAAAACATGGCCAGCCATATCACTTCCACCAGCAACAATCGCAATTTCCCCTGAACTTCCGGATCCAAACAGACAACGAGGTAAGTTCATAGGTGGACATCTAGACCAATCACGCCTCACCAAACTGTACATCCAAATGGCAAAACCTGTAACTTCCCGTCCAAATACAAGAAGTTGGGTCCCAACAGCAAGAGACTCCTTGTCTGCACAAGAGAAGCAATCATCACATGGCATCCTTGGTAGCCTCATCCATCTACGCCTAAAAGGATCATATGCTTCCCAAGGCATTAAACTACATGCCAGATAAACCCAGTGCTCAATAACACCATGCTGTCTCCTTAATTTGTAAAGATATCCACTACGAATCAGCGAGTTAAACTTTCTGTTCAGACAGGCAAGCGAAGGGTAGTCAGACCTACATGTTAAGGCCAGACAATCTAGTGCAATATCATCATAAAGTCCTGGAAAAAGATGGTAATTTGATCTTTGATCAGTATAACCACCTCCAGGCCGTGCCTTAACCACACTCCTCAAATTTAACCCTGTAAGATTCAAACTTTGCACATTCACATCTCTGTCAAATATATCCCTTTTCACCTCCTCTAAAATGTTCCCATTTTTTGCTAATAGCAGGTAAGCCAGCAAATACTTCTGAAAAGAACCACAGTCCTCATCCAAAGATCCGAAAAGCTGCAAAAGATAACAACTTGGAACAGCAACCATGATTCTTGGCAAGTTATGTCACAGTCTCTTTTCTCGCTGAGCTCCTCAAATGAACAGCTCAAAAGCATCAGAACTCATGTGATTGTGCATAGACTACTATAAATAAAAAAAAGCATAGGCAGTAAGATCTTAAAACTAGGAGATAATAATGTGTACAGATTACTGTAGTATTTTAAGATCACACAGTTTAATATTTTCATCATAAAGGAACAAGCACACACAAGACTGAACAAATGAAATTAGACATTTGACTTCCTCAAAAAGTATCATAACAATTGCAACCATTACTTCGGCACAAATCAGGACACATAACATCAGAAATTACATTGTATAATCAAGACAAAAATACACACAATGACCCATCAGTAACATGTATAAGCTATCACAACTGATGTAGGACATGTGCATGAAGGGGCAATTAGAGCAAAAAAAAAAAGATTTAGGATTTAACAATGGTGGAAGAAAATATGGTTCAATCTTGAAAGATCATTTGGAGATTTATTACATTCCCAGATTAACAAAGTTATTCCAAAGACAACAATAAAATGAAATGGCTTCCGCATTGAAAACATTATTCATTCTGATTTATTTTGTTCCTATTTTACTTATATAAACATCAATCTTTGCCAGTAGCTGACTTGTAGAAATCCATTAATATAGACATTTTCATTTTCGTCACCGTTCTTATTTGAATTTGCAATATAGCTTTAAATTGTTGTTATTATATCTACATTATTCTCGAATTCTGCATTATTACATAACTATGTACTGGTGGGAAAATTTTGGCAGGCAGGAATTTTCATCTGATGTTATTCTCGTTAACCCATAGTAAAGCTTGAATGGTTTTTCTAAAAACAAACATCAGCATTCCATAGTGGCCGAATTTCCTGCTTGCCAGATATATTGAAATGCCAAGATAATGTTCACAGGTATGCACTATGAACCTCAATACACCCAAGATCCCAGATCAATAAAATAGTAATAGAATTCCCAATATAAAACACATTGCAGAAAAACCATATTGATAATTTGATACAAGGATGTGGTAAGGATCAATGAAAGGACACGACAACAAGAATTAGAAAAAAACTTGCAAATTAAAATCTATATAAAACAAGGATTGCCTTCTAGGTGCAATCCGATTCTGGCCTGAAAATGCATTGGTGTTACTGGCATGATACAATGAAAGGACATGACAGCATGAAATACAAAAGAACTTGCAAATTAAGATCTACATAAAATATGGATTGCCTTCTACGTGCAGTCTGATGCTGGCCTCAAAATGCGTTGGTGTTACTGGCATGATACAATCTATGCAAACCGAAGCAAAACTTCGGGGTTTAGGTGGTGGTCACCTGTCAAGACTGATAAACTGGTAAAGCAAGTTATAGGAGCCAAAATTCATTATCAAAGAGACTGGACCACTTGATTAATCAGAGGAAAATCAATCCCAACTTTCTCACTAATGCCTTGATGTTGGAATTAAAATCCAGCTGGTCCAGGTATTAACTATAACATTGAGTCCAGTTGAGTCAATTTATAATTGGATTTGCTCCATTTCAGTTCCACATTAGAAGTGGAAGAAAAATTTAATTATTTTGAAGGTTAAATAGCTCTACTATCAGTAACTTACACTTAAGAATTTTATTTAATGGGACAATTTTTCCTATCAGAATGAATAGTGATGTTCAATATTAAGAGTGGACAAATAAGCATGGTGAAAGATGCAAATAGGAAAGTGCTACTCGTAAATGAGACCGAAGGCACATCACTGCATAATAACATATTTAGGTTGGGCCTTGTATGTTGCCAACTAGATATGATCCAGGGTTACTTTTGGGTCTTGGATTTTGATGAAGATATTAAATCTGAGACTATGTTATTTTATAAAGCTAAATGAGTATACTATCATTAATTTTCCTTATGGTCTTATGTTGCTCAGGCCTATTTTAGTTTTTGGGGTACGTTGTGGCCACCAAGGACATATAGTATGTGTGTACCAATCCCACAAGTTCATTATTGGCTTATACTGCAACCTAGACTTTCCACAGATCATTATATACCAAAATCACTTCAAGATGCCTATTGTTGCTCAAGAAAACCAGCTCTAAATCATATAGATATTACTTTGAACAAATCCAAAGCCCATTTAGCACTGTCTTCACTGATTATTAGAGCCCCTAATTGTCTGTGAATTAAAAAAGTTCCTAGTATCTTTTGTCAGTTATAGTCCCTGAATGTTATGTTTTTGTTAAGGTTACTTACATTTCAAACACAACCACTTACTGATTTAAAAAAAAAATCCAATCTGTCACCAGTAATGAAGCCCTTCATCGTTCCACGTTATCATCTTTTCCTCCTTTGCCTCTTCTCCTCCTTTGAACTTCTTCTGACCTCCCCCTCCTCCTAGGACCCAAAGTCCTCCACCTCACCCTCTTGAAACTGGTGGTGGCCCATACAATTGGCTATGAAATTTGCTGCTAATAAGTGATTGGCACAGGCAGATGATGGCTGGCAACATGGTGAATGTTCCTAGTAGGTGGTGGCTGATGTGATAAGTATTGGACTGTAACATTGGACAGTTGAAGATAGAGATAGGCAGTTAATTGCAAACATATGCAAGTAGTGACAATGGTTTGCCAACAAGGGTAATGGTCAATCATAATTAGTGACTGCCAGCAACGAGGATGGCATAAGCAACAATATTGACAGAGAACAACACATAAAAGACTGCTGATGACGTTTTGGTGGGCAGTGACTGCGACAATGACTAATGATGGTGAATCATCAGAAGTAGCAAGCTGTAATCGCCAACGGCAGGCAACAACCGAAGATGAAAAGGGATTTTATGATTACGGAAGGAGCGTGTACATTCAGATCCAGTTCACTTTAGCTTGATTATTAACCAAAATCTAAATCTACAGAGCATTCAGTTTCCGCTCATCTCCCAAGATAACATTGAATCAAATAAAATAAACCTAAACAAACCAAACCAAAATTTTGTTTGGGCTGATCTGTTTTCTCATCAGCAAAGACATCGGAGGAGTTTTCCCTTATTAACAGGAGGAAATTGACATCCCCCCTCTAGATAGCCTGTATCCTGTAACTGACCCTACAACAATCACTCAAAAATGAAATTCCAACACGCCACATCTTTGTAGTACAGGGATGTAGCAGATCCAATCGATGGCTTAGCCATCATGTCAGTAAAAAAATGAAGAGCCTACATGTACCCTACCAGAGGTAATGGAGTGGTGATCTGATTAGCATTTATTCGACTTTAACTAAAGAGAAACCAAAACTGATCAATGATGTCTAGTAAACAGCAATTGATTAGGGATGGAGGACAATGATGATGAGTACAATGAAGTGGTTTAAAATATAGAGACCAACCGAGTGAAAATAATTAAAACACCATAAAGATGTATTTACTTTCTATATGTAACTTATGTTTTTAGTTACAATTTTCATGAAAGCTAAACATTCCAAGACAAACAGTTTAATTATATCATTTTGCTTGTTCTTGTCAAAACTAGTTTATCCTGTTTGCAGACTCAGAGAGAAAAAAGAAATCCATTCAAGTATATAAAAATTCTATTCTATGACCAGTTTTATTTGAGCTTCAGAACATAATAACACCTCCTAAATGTCATTTTTTCCGAACACAATACATTGACATGTTAAGGTCACATCAACAAGTATAAGTTCAACCCCGATGATAAATAGGCACAAAAATTAGCCTGATATCTGAGATTTATACCACAATGCAGAAAAGTGATACTGATATGATAACATTAAGGTTCAGAACAATTCCACACAAAAGATTATGTCAACAATAATTACTTTAAACAAAAAAGTGCCATCAACTCATCCATAACTAAAAACTAATCTTGGTTGAAACCACCAAACAGTGGAGAAGGTCACATTCCAATAAATTAAACTGGAAGAGTCACCCAAAAAGAAAGAATAATCAAGTTAATGATCAGAGAAGCTGTTTCACCTCATAGGAACAGCCACCGCCAACTTCAAGAACTTCACCAAAAGACGGCGGAAAAATCAAAGGTTCCTCCGGACCTCCTCCATTTCCTTTTCCCTTATTCTTCATGCAAAGAATCGTGTGTATGTATCTAAACTAGCCTATTAGAAACCGCAGATCTCCGGATCCAAGCACAAGATTCGGCATAAAAAAAACAGCTACAACCAAAAAGCGCATTGTATCAGAAACCCATCCATTACCATACTCGCAAACCTTCCAGACTCCAAACTAATAAGAGGGCAAGCAAGAAAAGAATCCCGCCACCTCCCGCGAGCAATCCACGAAAAAGAAACAATCTCCTACCTCAAAATCTAACTCACCAAGCGAATCCAGCGCCGGGGGGTGGCTCCACCGCGACAGATCGTCGGCATCATCCCGTAATCAAGATCCGCCGACGGCGTTCAAGAAGCCGAGCCGCCCGACCGCCTGGATCTGACCATAACGCGGCGGACGGCGGACGTGGACCTCGCCGGCGGCGCGGATCGGTCGCCCGGCACAAGCGGATCTGCCTCAGGTGGTGGAAACTACCATCCGAGATGGCGAGAGGCGATCGCCGCCAGAGAGCGAGCGCGAGTGGGAGGGAGTGAGAGACGTATTTATAATTGGAATGTCCGAACCCACGGCTTCCAGTCTCTTTTCGCCTCTCATTTCTGCGTCGCCTTTTTAATTTCGGCAATAATTAAAAAAATCATCCTCCTCTCCTCTTAAGGCACGACTTACCCCACGACCACTCGAGGGGCCCTGCAACCAGCGAAGCACTGCCTCCAACCTCCGCATCCGTTGTGAATTAAGCGGCGACATGTAGCGACGTCAAAGGGGAAGAAGAGGACTAAAGAGTCTGGTCACCTTTTCACTGCGGTAACAGGATAATTTCTAATATTAGACACTGAAAACATCAAGCTTCGTGAGGAAATGGCAAGTGACCGCGCGCGTCCACATGATTCCTTCACTGGAGAAACGGGTAAATCTGCCGTTCGTTTTGCCCAGATCTGGCCGATGGACGGTGGATCCGCTTCCAGTTCGAGGAAACGCTTTATGAACCTGCTCGTAGAGCGCGCTTCCGACCCCGCGGATTAGGGCCGCACGAGAGTGGCCGGACCTCTACGGGCGTCAGAGAAGGATCTCCACGTCCCGCACCCACGACGACGCGGACGTCACCCGACGTCACGCAAGTGGGCCCCGGCTCCTAGTCTTCGTACTCGTGTTCGTTTCTTGGTGCGAGCTGTCCGTGCCCCAACCCACCCCCCCCCCCCTTTCTACCCTCTTGCAGTCTCGTCGTGCCGGGTATAGGAGCACCCTCCCTTGTCGAGGTTGCACCTGTTCGAGGTGTGTGTGAGGGAGAGAGAGGAGGGGGTCGCAGGAGGCGAAAATAGGGGGTGAGGATATATCGGAATTCCATTTCCGATCCCAGGCTGTCATTGTGGATAAGGGACGCGACTTTTCAGGGAAGACTTTACTCAACGGTAAACCGGGGGCACCTGCGGCCTTCTACCCGAAACGGCAAGAAAATAGCGACAAAGAACCCCCGGACAAAGGTAAATTACGAGAGGACCACCGGGTGTCCTCGACCCGATGCCTTTTTGGGTAGGTTCTCCGCCCGGGGTTCTGACCCACCACCTGAGGCCCACTGAGTGCGGACGGCGTCAGCAAACGGCAGCCGAGGCAGGGCCTTGACGGCGTCAGGAGGAGGGGACTTCCGATGGAGCACTCCCAGTCGTACGATCGACGATGATGGCTTTTAATGATGTGATGATAGAAGAATTCGGTGAACCAAAGCGGAGAATAACGCATCATTACAAACAGAATTGTAATGGGCTACTCGTTTAAGGCATCCCAACATGAGGAATTATATTGGAACAAGTAGTCATCAAAAGCATCTGCCACATGTTTATTCTCCTTGATCTGATTTAGTGGAGGCATAAAATACAACAAGGGAGATAGACTAGTCATCCTGAAGCAAGGTAAAACTTTTGATGGTAAAAGAATATTAACCAATGATTTGGAAGAAAGGAAAGGAATACATTATCTGTTTCATTATTGGTATGATAATAATGCATTTAATAACTAGGCAACTACCTGCATCATTATTTCAAATAAGCTGCCATGGTAAGGTGAGCATCCAAATGATAAAATAAGATCACTGCAACCAAAACTTTCTAAACTGAGAGGAGAACATTTTTATTAAGAATCTAAAGAACTAGAAATAATCTTGAGCAGATAAATATGCTTGTATATTTGCTTTGGTTTTTGTCCATGCTAAGACCATGTACAGAGTCATAATACACTACATAATACAGAAACAATTTATCGTAAAACTAGCCCTCGATTTCATTTTGATAGTCTTAGAACAAATAATAAAGGTTGCAAGTGCCTGAAATGCAGAGATGTTTTTGAGGGAATCAGGAACCATTTTTTTCCTTTTCAGGAATTGTTGTGACCTGTGTAGAATAATTTTACTGTTGATGCAAGTTGAAGAAATGATGCTCATTCTGGTGCAGTGGACATGGCACCTATGGTGTCCTTTTCCATGGAGGAGACAAGCCAATGGAGGCCGGTGGTCTTAATTGTAGGTG
Source organism: Musa balbisiana (assembly GCA_004837865.1). NCBI lineage: Eukaryota > Viridiplantae > Streptophyta > Magnoliopsida > Zingiberales > Musaceae > Musa > Musa balbisiana. The sequence goes on along the minus strand of CM017188.1, from coordinate 6,145,884 downwards.
GGGATAAGCTTCCATGTTCAGGCATGTGAGGTTCTTCTGTGGGTTTAATTATTTCTGGCTGCAGAAGGTCCCACAGGCATCCACTCCACTTGATCCTCCTCTTCTCCACATCAGTCAGGGGATGATCTGCAGACACAAAAAAAAAAGGGGGGGCGTCAAAAAAGTTAAGCAAATAAAAAAAGTTGAATTACCAGACATTTTAGTGGTGTCTTGTTCCAAGTTACTTTTCTGGATGTCTACAGCACCATTCTTGTCCTTTTCTTATCACTGAAAGAGAACCAAGGAGAGGCCTAAAAAAAATAGAAATACTTGGTGAGCAATCACATACTAATGCCACTGCATCAAAACCAATAATAAGCTTGTTTAATATGCACAATTCGAATTGGTGTCAATAGCAGGGAGGCTCTGGAATTGTCCAATTATTGCATTGCAACAAAGGTTATGTACTTTGCTTCCTAGATTTGATGATTCCATGACAGAAGGTATGCATGCAGCTGTCAAGTGTGTCAAGCAGAAACTTAAAGAGTCAGTTGTCATACTTTGCAGCTATGTAAAGAAAATACAAGGATTAACTTGGTCCTCTATTCATGTGTCTACAATAATGTCAACAACGATAAATCCTAGTAGCATAAAGACCATAAATATGCTACTACGATTCTGAAACATCATATGCTCTCGATCGATTGTGAAAGTTCAAAGAAAAGCCACCATGATTCTGAAACATCATATGCTCTCGATCGATTGTGAAAAGTTAAAAGAAAAGATACCATGATTCTGAAACATCAATATGCTCTCGATCACTAAGACCTTATTGGGAACATTGTCAACTAGGCACAAAAGTGGAGCACATCATGGCATTCTTAATGGCATCTTTCTATCAGTGTGATTCAGTGAACACAAGCATTTTCCAGAACCAAACAAGCATGATATACAGCTAATCTGGCAACTTATCCGAAAGACATTACCAACTTCCTACTCCATTAACAAAAGTTTTGCTTCCATCGAACAATTTCCGCTGCTGGGAATCTACAACAGTGTCGACCCTTTTCTATGACATCGTTCCGTTTACCTGGAGCGAAAGAACCAGAATTCATCCCAGCTAAAACATGTTCACATTTGGAACAAAATGTCATCAGGTGTACCTGTGCTGGCGGCTTCAGGCTCTCATTTGTTTTCTGGAACAGGTCTAACCTGCCAACAAGTCCAAAGCAGACATCTTCCCCTCAGCAATTTGTGCATTTTAGTTCACAACAGTGCACAAGATTTCGACAAACAGTAGTACCTTTTTAGGGAAAGATGAGGTTATATCATCACATTAGAAAGTTTTAAGTAAAAATTTCGATTGAGAGGCCAAAAGAAAGATTAACAATGAAAGAACAGTAGAAAAAAGCAGCATGACATAAATGAAAGTACAAACATGGCATAAAGTAAAAGAACAGGGCAAGAAGACTTCTATATATAAGGTGTTCCCAAGTGATGAACCTACACGAGAATCAGTTTTATACCATATTTGCTAAAAACCTGAAACCATAAGAAAGGCAAGATGAAGTGTGCTTGTTATTCACTTCATATTTGACAAAAATAACCAAACATGGGATTCAGGACTCCAAAGTATCTCTTGACAGTAGCAAGCACACTTGTAGAGTCACTAGATTTATAGATTTTCATTAGAAAAAAAAAAGAAGCCAATAAGTGCAGGTTCAATCAAGGAGTTTAAGAAAATTTTCAATATTCAGGAAATAAAAATAACACAAAGCTACAAGAATGGATTGGCTTATACACCATTATGTAGTGCCGTTACAATGAAGAATGATATTAACAAGAATGTGCTACTGCTATGACACTATAAATGCCAAAATTTCAAAACCTAAACAACAGCAGTGTGATGGATGAACAGTGCTGCATCCAGACTTAACTCATGACACTGTAATGAAAGAGAGTTGAATGCAGAAAAAATATAAACAACTAAGAAAGATAATTTATTTAATTGTCTATTTGGAACCCACTTAACCCTCTTTTTTTCTACTGTGAATTACTATATGTTGGATCTGTCAACAACTGATTCTTTTTATTGTTAGGCTGCCACTAGGGAGGAGTCATCATTTTTGGCAAGTGGGAATTGACTGTGTAACTACTCATTCTAGAGTTAAAATATTGACTTACTGGACATTGATCAAAGAAAAATGCTTCATAACATGACTTGACTCACAGCTTAGATCCCAACAAGAGGTGACAGATGTCCGGAAGCACCATTGTCAGAGCCCACCCTCTTTCATGAGCTAAGTGTCATTGTTGCATATATTAATAAGCAAGAAGAAGATGAGAAGAGATGCAATCACAAAACAGGGGATGAAAAAAAAATTTATGGTAGGTCATAAGTTGAGAGAATTTGTGCCCAAAAGCATTGGAAAGATAATATAGGACAATCCTATTTCTTTGGAAACAAGGTTGTGGTTTAAAGCATAGAAAAGGGAATATATTTATCTTGGAAAATTTCTAGAAAATACATATATAACAGAAAACAACCACCAGCTAACTGGTCTATAGCTAAACCCATTTGATTTATTTAGATTAGGTTACCAGTTTTGACCTAATCTGATGTAAATTTGTTAAAACTTATTATGGGGATTGAGGATTATTTTGGATCCTGTGGTTAGGCAGAACCATCACATAATGATGAATTTGATTTAATGGCCATCCCTCTATGCTTAAGCTAAAGCTAATTGGTTACTTAAAATTATAATTATGTTCCTCTTCCTTTTCCATCTAACCAGCCTTATCCCCCACCACCCCGACCTTACCCCTTGCCTTCTTTTTCTTCTTTATTATTTCCCTTCTTTGTAACCTTATTCACCTTTACCACCATCATCCAACAGCAGTTGCTTTCCTTCCACACCCATTAGCAACTGTTAGTTGCTAGGTCTATGCATTTGTTTCCCAGAACTTCCCTTTGTATTCTCCTTTCCTTTTAGTAATCAGGCAGTCAACCATTTTTAAAATAATTAGCAAGAGGAAAAAAAAAATCCACCATAAAAATGTAAGGGCCCCTCAGTCAAGAATACATATCAAGAGAATGAGTTATTCTATATAAGGTAATTAGCTACAGTGCTCAGGTTTGAGTTGAGATGTACCTTTTTGCCTCTGAAAGAATAACTAATCAGAATTTGTCCTAGAAATAAGTCTCTTTGGGAAGATATTAGAGGACAAATCATTGTTCCATTACCTATTCTCCAATGATACAATCCTAAAATTGGAAATGGGCCAGATTTTTCTTGAACTTGAACTACCAGGTGGAAGAAAAAGGGGGCAGATACAGTACTATTATAAAATTATTATTTGGATTACCACTAATCCCCAAAACTTAACCTATTAGAAAACGATCCAATATATACATATTTAAACTCTAACACTAGTCAAAACAATGTTTAGACAAAGAAGCATTTTTTTTTTCTAATGCAATTGACTCATCATCTCTTGATATGCCGTCTCGCTTCCGCATCTTGCTCTATTCCTATCCCACCCCACATCTAAATCGATCTTCAACACCTATAAGCCAAACAATGCTTTCTCTTTTCTTCCTTTACCATGTCAACTACGAGCAATTTTAATTCGGATACTGCAATTGCACAAAGGAACAACAAGAACAGATCTTTTAACTGGGAAAAAGCTCCGTGATACGAGAAGAATGGAAAACGATCACATAAAAGCCATCAAAATCTTTGGAAAATGAAACAAACACGAACGACACTAACCTAAGAACGCACACAGAGAAACAAGTGCTAAGCAATCGCTTTAAATCTTTTCGGTTTAGGGTCCAAGAAGCGAACCATAAAGCGGCTGAGGAAGCAAAGGATAGAACAGGTTTCCGGTATGGAATCGACGGCAAGATCAACCGACAACGTAAAGCAATCTCTCGACTTCCAGCAAAGGGGGGAGGGTATATCGCCGGACCGGTCGGCAGCGGAGAAGAAGAACGCGACGAAGAAACGAGTCGATCGCATTGTTACGGACGCGATTTTGACGAACTCCATAAACCGGTCCGGTCCCTCAAAAATGAGTCTAATCTGTCTCGTTTCTTTTTCTATCATTAGATTATATATAGTTATGAGAACTGATATCAAATGGTCAAACCCAAAAAAAAACATCGATCCAATTTAATAATTAGATCAAATATATATTAAAAATCAAAATAAATTGATTGACCCGATCAATTTTTAAACAACCAAATAAATAATATAAAAATATTTTTTATTTTATAATATAATATATTAGAAAAAAATATCGTTGATATCTCAGTCAACTCGATGTCGTCTGAACTTTGATACCTAAATTTATTCAAAATATCTTCGAAGTAGAAACGTCGAGGTGTCACTTATATAAAGATCGGGAAAGGTTTCACGATACATACGATAGTTAAGTTAATAATCTCATACACACATGAATAGTTAAGAGAAATTTTTTATATTATTTTTAATAAAAATTTACTTAGTCATAAAGAGCATAAACAATTTTACGATTATTTTTAATAAAAAATATTAAAATATTTTTTAATTTAATTTTTTTAATTATTTATTTAAGCAGATATTTATGTCAATCATAAAATTATGATTGACATGAGAGATAAAATAAAAATGACCTAATTTAATGAAATTACCATCGATGCTTATGTTTATAGTATTGATTGATATTTATCATTTTTATATGATATTTTTCATTAATTTTAATATTTTAAAAATTATTATTATATATATTACATTATTATAAAATATTTATAATAAAAAAACGATTTGATCGATTAATCAATCGAGCAATTCCACCAGTGATCCAATGACCCAAGACTTGATGGAATTGTTTTCCGATTCGATTCAGATAACTATAATCCGACCTTCTCTCGTGCATTCGTATTTAATTAACGATCACATATGAATTTTTCTTTGTGTCATAATAAAAGTAGTAATAATCTAAATTAATATCATCGTCATTAACCATGATTGAACTAAGGGATTTCGACCATGAGACGCAACTCCCAAACACAACCCTTGTTTCACCCTATGCACCGGGAATCATTCACTGCACAATGCCAAGAAAACATGCATCCACCACACCGAGCATGATCTAACTAGAAAGAGAGTGTCCTCAAAATGGGTTCCACATGTATGAGTTGACGTTGCCTTCCGAGCTTCTCGGGGCCTCCCTCCATGGATTGCTATCCAACTTGGTGAAGTAGTTCACGACGTTATCAGAAGAATCCAAGCTCGGTAATCCCCCGGCATGATCTGAGCTGCTCCTGGTTTGCAGGCTTCGTGCAAACAAGGAGGAAGGATTAGCTTCATGGGTTCTTCCTAACGCTGGGTGTACTGGACCGAGGTTGGAGAAGCAGGACACTCGCTCGAAGGTGAGGTAGTCGTTCATGAGAGGAGGGAGGGAGGAGGAGGAGATATCCTGGCCGTCGCCAGCCTCCGTGGCTGGCTGGCCGCTCAGCGCTCTGCTCTTGTGGAATACTCTACACAGGACCCAATCCTCCTGTTTGAAGTAGAAGCATGGGAGAGGGAGTAGATCATAAGACTTCATCATCATATACATGCAACGATGAATTTATTTGCTGTGCAATAAATAAATATTCATGTAACATTTTTGTAATGGATAGGAGGAGGGAGACATTTGTATGATATGGATCGAACTATATCTGAAGGCAACTTGAGAAGATTCCTGAGATATTATTATTAGTGAGAGATCAATCAGGTAAATCTACCATGTCCATCGAATAGACCCTCTTAGATAGCTTATCTCACAGTCATCTCATTCCATTCCATTCATTAATGAAATGATGCGTTATTTTCTTCAGTGTAAAAGGAATGCGTTATTTCATACCTTCAGGCTGTAAACAACTCGTGCCAAAAGTATAAATGGACATATCAATGTGAAGTGAGGAGGAACCATGGCAAATATTTCAGATGGTATTCAGGTCATGAAAAGGTCATCTCAGATCCTACATTGTGCATCCGTCAGACTGGAGATAAGCTTCGAGTATCCTTAGAACTCAATGCATCATAATGTGAAGGAGTGAAGCGAGTTACCTTGAGAGAAAGCATCTGTGGGTCATCAGCTCCCGCCACCATGCGGAACTCATGCATGACCCAATTGGTTTTCCTTCCCTTGGGTGCTCTTCCCTGGTAGAAGACCAGCGTCTTCCTCATGCCAACGAGTAGTCCTCCCCGGATCACCTGCCGGTCTTTCCCCGTCGCCTTCCAGTAGCCTGACTCGGTTGCACGGTTCGTCCTCTGCCCGGTCGAGTACTTCCGGTCCGGGAGGCTGAAGAAGAACCACTCTTTGCCGCCCACGCATGCCATCTCTGTCCCACAAACACAAAACTAGCATGAAGATGAACTGCGCATCAATTCATTCTCGAGGGGTATAGTATAGATCGATCTTGGCTTCTGCTTGGCTAGTGAATCTACTGGATTCCACACACAGTTTGTGAGCAACCTCATACGTAGGTTTACGTCAAGTAATGTTCAGCTCCATGATAAATGATTGCTATGATTTGATGCAATAACACCTGTTATTATTATTATTACTACTACTTTGAGTCGAAGGATAAACACTACTTGTTGACTTGAAAAGAGTTGAGATGATGCCAAGAAAGAAGCAAAATAAAGACAAAAGCAATTAAGGTCAGGGAAACAGTGCCATGCAAGACATCATGTAGTCATGTTCCCTGAAGCTGCCTGCCCCACCGAGAGAGGCCACACAAGATACATTGATACATTTGATTTCCCATCACCAACCAACCTGTTTTGGATTTCATTCAACATCTAGCTAATATCTTTCCCCATCCTCATCAAAAATCTCAGATTCCATTTCATGTTTATACATCGTGAAAGATGAATGTCTAGTCTTACAGTTTCACTGGCCCAATAAAAATTAGCATGGTGAAAGAGACATATCTAATCCTAGAAGCTTTATTGAACCTCACATCATTTCAAGGATGGTGCCCACAAGGGTTGGCTAAACAGGAACATGAAGAGGTTAGAAGTGACTAAGAATCTAAAACTAGATAACACTGCCGTAATATGTGAATTTATTTCAGTATCTGAAATCGTTGTCTGAAAAGATTTGACAGGAATCATTGGACAGGAAGGTGGGAGCTCACCCACCATGTATGGATCAAGAAACATGAAAGGCATTTTGTAGAAAGAGGACAAACCTTTGGTAGAGAATATTTCGTGTTAGGGTAGGGGAAAAGAACAAGAACTAGGGGAGGTACATGCAGATTGTATTTATTAGATGTATGATTAGAAAGTAAAAAGCATTTTGTACTATAGTATGAACAGCACTATTAACAATTATTGTTTGGATACTTCTTTTAGATTTATTAGGTCTGGCCACTGGTTTAATGTTAAGAAACCAAAAATTACTTCAAGAAGCAAAGTAGATGATGAACTTTAATGTCCTTTTTTTATAATTCTATAGTAAATTCTCCATAGTCACAAGAATTTGAAAGAGAGAGAGAGAGAGAGAGATGTCCTTTTTTTTTCTTTTCTAGGAGTATATTTCTATGACAAATTCTCCATAGTCACAATAATTTGGGAGAGAGAGATGTCTTTTTTTCTCTTTTCTAGGAGAATCGGGGGGGGGGGTGGGGGGGGGGGGGGGTGGTTTTGTGGAGAGAGAGAAAGAGAGAGAGAGAGAGAGAGAGAGAGAGAACATAAAGGGCGCAACTGAGGTCTGTTCCATGCTATCCTATCTCAGTATAGGTGGGACAAGTGCGTGTTTGAGGAAACGAAGGAATTTGGGACATTCGAAAGAGAAGAATATGGAAAAAAGATGTGTTTTTTCCAAGAAAACCTGATAATTTGGTGGAGATAATCTCAGTAGTGCTCTGAAAAGTGAAAATAAGGAAGAGAAAGATAAATCCCAGTAGTGCTCCAAGATCTCTACAGTGAAGGCATCTTGCACACCTGCACAAAGGTAAACCTAAAGCGGAGAGAACCCTAGCTGTTCATTCACAGAAAGCATGAACCCCAAAGAGAGAGAGAGAGGATGCTACATGATGATATAGAAAGAGATTGCGTGTGGTTAGTGGCGTTACCAGGGAGGTCCCATGGTTCGCACTTGTTCAGGTCGACGTCGATCATCATGGGACAGCCGTAGATGCCGCTGTCGCCACAGACCTTCTTCGTGAGGTAGTCGCAAACAAGCTCATCGTCCCGTGGGTGGAACCTGAACCCCGGCGGCATCCTCGCCTCCACCATACTCAAGAAGCTCATGGTAATGGATGAGAGAGAGAGAAAAAGAGAGAGAGAGAGAAAGAGAGAGGGTTTACAGTAACAAGTACGGGAAGAAAGAAGAGCTTAAATAGAAGAGAGAGAGAGAGAGAGAGAGATGGTGGGATTGATATAATGGAATACTTCAACGTACTTTCTTCCTAAAAAAAATTAGCTGATGGAAAACGAAGCACGAATCATAAAGGATGACTGCTGACGATAACACTCTGAAAATAAATATTTACTTTAAAAAGATTATTATTATCTCGGACGAGGACAACATACATCATGGAATTAACCAATTAGATCGATATTTTCGAGCTATCGAATAAATTGATTAATTATTATTAATTTTTTATTATAATAATAATTAGATTATTTATATAAATTAATAAAAATATGATTATACTCTCATAAGAATAAATGAATAACGAATTATTAGACTGAGAATTATGAAATTCAACTGAGATTAGATACCTTTGGAGTTTATGATACGAGAGGTTTGCTTAAGCCTTTATGCAGCAAAATTATAATTAATAAAGCATGAATATTACTTCATAAGTGTATTATTGGAAAAAATGATCATAAAAAAATATATTATTCATATCCAATTATTGAAGTCCCCCAATTGTTACATAAGATAAGATATTAAAATAATATAATTGTTATTAGCTTGATAACTGGGCTAAATGTGTTATGGTACTTAAGGCCGTCTTAAATGTTGATGAAATTCCTTTACAATAAGTCTTATTTTATAATTATTAATGGATCTATCAGAATTCTGTTTGATATGAAAAACTCAATTACACCATATAAATGTTTAATTTAGATAAGATGAGACTAAGTCTCATATATCATTCTGTAATAAAATATTATATTATCCTGCTCACCATTCGAGAATTTTTAAAGCTTGATTCATAGTAGAAGGCTCGTAAATGAATTTTTGAGATTATTTTATAAAAAAATATTTATTTGATTTAAAGACTTAATTTTTGGATCTATTAACTATTGAATGAATTGATATATGATCAATGACATCTCCATGATGTACTAGACAAGAAAAAATTTATAGAGGATATTGAAATCAAACCTTATTGTGACTTCTCTTGATGCATGAGCAATTAGATCGATGATGTAACTTATTGTTTATCATGCACCATTGAGTAAAGACCCGATGGGTCCTAAGTGAACAAGGTGCTAGACTGATTTATAAATTTTGGAAACTCAATCAATAAAATTATTGAAAAGTTCAAACAAAAAAAAGGTCAAGTAAGTTATAAGAAAAAAATAAATTCCATAAAATCAAAATATTTTTATAAAAAATAAAAATTCTTTTAGTTGATGGATCAAAACATTTGAAAATATTTTAGTTGGCAGAATATCTAAGAAAAAATACATAATTTTGATCGGACATCCAATTTATTATGCGTGAAGGGTTTAACCAGGGATAATATAGACACTAAAAAATAAGCAATTTACTATAGTTAGAAGTAGATTCAAATAATTTTTCAAATGATGAAACCATATTGAGAACCGAAGTGGACATATGATTAATAAGATAAGTTGATGCAACAAAGAGACAAAAATTAAAAAGATAAAAAATTTTAAGGAAGGGGTGTGAGACAAATTCGAACGATGTGCTAATGATGACATTATGTGGTTTCATTATGTTTAGAAATATATGAAGTGGTGAGAAAATGAGATATTTCATTGGTTTTAAAAATATATATAATTTTTTTAAAATTTATCATTATTATTAGAGTAAAATAAAATAATGAATCATTGAACAATAAGTTTGAATTTAAGAAAAATAATGAATACTTTATATTTTTTACTTCATAGAAAATAACTACATATATTTTATAAAATAAAAAAAATAAGATAGTAGTTAAATCCATCATGAGATTATATTGATGAAGAACCCCAAATATCATAATATATAAGCTCGAGGTGAATTACTTACTAGAGAAGATGTAGAAAATGGAAGCTCATAAATTTTATTGTATGTGCATAAATTATATAAAAAGATGACAAGATGTCAATGACAAAAGTAAATTACAAGGACAAATAATATGATTTAAAACTTTAAGAGAAGAATGCCTTAAGTGATTGTGTCATTTTTTTTAAAATGGAGCTTAATGGTGGTCAAAATAAAGATGGATTTTGATGCAAATGTATAATAGTTGGCCATTCATAAACTCAATCTCTATTTATCCCCTCTATAAGATGTGGCCCGTATTAAGATCCTTTACAACAAATAAAAAAATATAAGAATTGAATAGAAATATTATTTAAAAATATATTTTAGAGATAAATTTTAGGTTTTTCTTCATATTAGGAACATAATGAACATTAAAAAATACAAAATAGATTTAAGGAAGAGGGAAGGTTTGTTGAACCAATATAAATTATTTTAAGACCTTTACCATCACCTATCATGATATCAAGTTAGTTTGATGAAGGTTGAAAGGATTGAGTAACAAAATGAGCACAATGGTAATGAAAATCGAATAGGTGTTGTATGATATGTAAAATAAGATGGGTATGAAAGCTGAAATATCCATAAAATAGTAGCTTGCAAGCGATGACATTTTTTAGCAACACCGTTTTTTATGTCACATATTTGATAGATGACTTTATTATTGAATTGTTGCTCCGATTTGTTAACACTTTTGTCGTGATATTGTTGCATGTTGTCTCAATAATGATTGTTTAGACAATTATCTTGCTAGTTGTGGATTTTGCCTTTGTTGTTAGAATTAGCTTTGTTAGCAAAATTATTGATTGGCTTAAATCCATTTGCCTAAGTTTTGATAGTTTGCATATAATTAAAAATACATTATGTGCCCTTTGAAAATTTAAGGAGAGTTTCTTAAAATTGTATAAGATGATCACGAGATTGATTGACATATATTGTTGTAAGCTTGGATCACACTTCATAAGAGGATTTTATAAAAGCTACATAAGGAATGATTTGAGGAGAGAGAACGATAGTAATAGCACTTCTAAGAAAATGATATTGATGGATTAAAAAAATACGATTATGATTAATAACTTTAAGATTATTCTCTAAGTTGAAAATGATAATGAGTAGCGAGACATTATTGATTATCAAAAAATAAAGAATAAAATACTCGAAGAAAGAGAGGTTTGCTAGAGTGATCCTCGTTATTTGATATAATCATGATAATATGTTTATATAATTTTTATTTAAAAATATGATAATATATTATTAAAATATTAAAATATTAAAATATTATTGAAATCATGATCCTTATTATTTGATAGAATCATGATAATATATTATTATAATTTTATGATTTAGGATATGATAATATATTATTAAAATATTAAAATGATCACGATAATTTAAGCATAACTTATGTTTCACAATAATATCCTATCCTTCATAATTCATGTTACTGCACTTGAAATTGACCAATGAATGGGCGAAGCACGATTGGTGCCAAACCTCATGCAATATGGTCGATTGCCGTCACTCCACCTGCCTCCATCGCTGTTGTCCGAAGACGATCCGACGTCCACAAACCGGAGACGAAAAAGGCGTGCACAGCGGAACCACTGTCGTTGCTGCAGCAAGACGGGGACCCGAAGATGGCGGCGTCGGAGCTCTTCATGGCGTCAAGCAAGCGAGGCTACACATTCCGTGACTGGAGTGGGTCGTCCTCAGGTATCTCCATGACTTGCCACCGTCGCAGTGAGATCGCCGGATTACCGCCGGTCGATTACGCGGCTTATTAGGTAGCGTTGAATTCATAGCGCAACAGGTCGCGATCACACCGGCTTTGGATTTATTCTTCTACCATGCGCTGCCGGTGGCGACATGATCCGTTAGGCAGGCGAGGAGCCCACGGTCGCTGTGGAGTACTGATAGCTACCTTTTGATGATAATGATATGAGCAAGCTCAGCCAACGAAGGTTGTGCATTGCTGATACAAGTGAGACTTGGGGAGAAGTTATCTTTGTCTGGTAATCGTATCGTACAGATGAAATCTTTCTTGGATATGCCGGTGTTGGAAGTACTAATCGATGGATATCATCTATCTTTTAATACAAAATACATGCAGATATTTTATCCTAAGATATTTTATCCAATTAAATATATCATAAAAAAATCGTTAAGTATTATTATTTTATTAAAAATCTTTCTAATTTGACCTTAATCTTTGTATCGATCGACTATAAAATAAGTGTGAAAATATGTCTCGATTTATGATTGAGTCTTCTTTTCAATCACATCAGATTGAGTTTTCTTTTCAATCATATCAGATTGAGTTTTCTTTTCAATCACATCAGATTGAGTTTTCTTTTCAATCACATCAGATTGAGTTTTCTTTTCAATCACATCAGATTGAGTTTTCTTTTCAATCACATCAGATTGAGTTTTCTTTTCAATCACATCAGATTGAGTTTTCTTTTCAATCACATCAGATTGAGTTTTCTTTTCAATCACATCAGATTGAGTTTTCTTTTCAATCACATCAGATTGAGTTTTCTTTTCAATCACATCAGATTGAGTTTTCTTTTCAATCACATCAGATTGAGTTTTCTTTTCAATCACATCAGATTGAGTTTTCTTTTCAATCACATCAGATTGAGTTTTCTTTTCAATCACATCAGATTGAGTTTTCTTTTCAATCACATCAGATTGAGTTTTCTTTTCAATCACATCAGATTGAGTTTTCTTTTCAATCACATCAGATTGAGTTTTCTTTTCAATCACATCAGATTGAGTTTTCTTTTCAATCACATCAGATTGAGTTTTCTTTTCAATCACATCAGATTGAGTTTTCTTTTCAATCACATCAGATTGAGTTTTCTTTTCAATCACATCAGATTGAGTTTTCTTTTCAATCACATCAGATTGAGTTTTCTTTTCAATCACATCAGATTGAGTTTTCTTTTCAATCACATCAGATTGAGTTTTCTTTTCAATCACATCAGATTGAGTTTTCTTTTCAATCACATCAGATTGAGTTTTCTTTTCAATCACATCAGATTGAGTTTTCTTTTCAATCACATCAGATTGAGTTTTCTTTTCAATCACATCAGATTGAGTTTTCTTTTCAATCACATCAGATTGAGTTTTCTTTTCAATCACATCAGATTGAGTTTTCTTTTCAATCACATCAGATTGAGTTTTCTTTTCAATCACATCAGATTGAGTTTTCTTTTCAATCACATCAGATTGAGTTTTCTTTTCAATCACATCAGATTGAGTTTTCTTTTCAATCACATCAGATTGAGTTTTCTTTTCAATCACATCAGATTGAGTTTTCTTTTCAATCACATCAGATTGAGTTTTCTTTTCAATCACATCAGATTGAGTTTTCTTTTCAATCACATCAGATTGAGTTTTCTTTTCAATCACATCAGATTGAGTTTTCTTTTCAATCACATCAGATTGAGTTTTCTTTTCAATCACATCAGATTGAGTTTTCTTTTCAATCACATCAGATTGAGTTTTCTTTTCAATCACATCAGATTGAGTTTTCTTTTCAATCACATCAGATTGAGTTTTCTTTTCAATCACATCAGATTGAGTTTTCTTTTCAATCACATCAGATTGAGTTTTCTTTTCAATCACATCAGATTGAGTTTTCTTTTCAATCACATCAGATTGAGTTTTCTTTTCAATCACATCAGATTGAGTTTTCTTTTCAATCACATCAGATTGAGTTTTCTTTTCAATCACATCAGATTGAGTTTTCTTTTCAATCACATCAGATTGAGTTTTCTTTTCAATCACATCAGATTGAGTTTTCTTTTTCACCGGCTTGCTTTCTCCGGCTTCTTCTTCTTCGCTCGCCATGTCCGTTCTCATTCCTAATGAAAGAAACCAGGCTCCATCAAGGGAAGAATCGATAGAGATGATGCTGATTGTTCTCTGGTTTTTGACCGTGGCTTTATCTCCAACTGCAAACACCTTTTTTCCTTGATGAAACCAATGAGTAGAAGAAGAAGAAGAAGAAGAAGAACACAAACTCCATCTTCCAACTCTTGACCTTCCCCACCACTACTCCTAGCTCAGCCTACCTACCACCGCCCCCCCCCCCCCCCGGCGCCTTCGTGCAAGAGGCACAAGACTTGACCATCCATCATCTCTCATTTCTTTAAGTACAAATCTATCTTTAGATAATCCCACACAAGATACGTGCTATGTCAAATCTATGCACTCTTCTCATGATTCACAACATACTTGAGGCTCCACATGGTTGTGTGGTCATGGAAGTGGTTGCTGCCTTCATGGAACTCGAAGATTCTGACCTGCAAAGCAGAGGCCGAGTAGTTTGGCAGTCAGTGGGTCGAAACAAAACTGTCCTTCTCATCCCAACCTAATGAATTGAGACTTCTGTATTTAATTTGGATTAACCTGTTGCTGGGTCCATGCATCATCCATCCATTTTGTCCATTGAGATAAAGCTTGGTATGGTCATGACTGATGGAAGTGGAATAAGAGCCAATTCCTTCTCCACCCAAAAGTCGAAGCAGATGAGCTTCCACAGCCCACAGATGTGATTCCAGCTGGTTGATACTTGATGGAAGAAAAGGTCAAAGCATACATGTCTGTTCATCTCTTCGCAACTTTCTTGGTTTTTTGTAGAGGCAAAAAAATATGCCCAAAGATTGGGCTAACAATGCATTGCAGCATATCATTCACATGGTTTTAACACAAGAGACCAGTAGTTTCAGAGTTCAGACATCTCTGGAAACCATAGACACAGAGGGAAAGCTGCTACCACAAATGACAGCCTAGATTCAATGAACAACAGATGGAAACAGTCATCATTATGGACATTTCTTAAAGGACAATGATTAGTTTGTTTATGAAGGTAATGTGTAGGATGTGACTCAACAAAGAAAACGAAATCTATAAATTAATCCATCTACAACAATGACCATGTATATGTTGCTCAGAAAGGAATGTTAACCAAGGATATAAAGCTTAATCTAAAGCATGAAGTCAGAGTTATATCATAGCAGAGCAAAACATGATCGGTTTGGTGAGCATCTGCTGGATATTCTTTAGAACTTTGCCTTCTAGTTAGAGAATTATCATGCTGGAATAGATTGCAGTGAATCTGTTCATTGACTACATACATACAAAAGAAGGTTCACATGAATATCAACTCTTGCGATTGATTATAAATGACAATTTTTTGCTGGTTCGACACAACTTGGCCATCAGAATTCTTTCTGGGTCCAAAACAGTTGCAGTTCAAAACATCGACTTCCATTAAAGAATCAACTTCTCCGAATGGCATCTTGCTGGGACAATATAATGGTACAAGATGCAATTTGTTTACCGTGCATAAAGGACAGTAAGGCTTTGTTTGTCTGAAGGAAAACAGGACATTTTGCTAATCCAGGTAGATTTCTTGAAGCAGTGCGTTGAAATGCTTGCTGTTCTCATAGGAATTCAAGAACACCGGGAATTAATTATATCAAGAGGTTATCAATTTGGGGTGGAAAAAATCCAACTTAAACTAATGTCAGCAGCGGACTTTTTTTATCGGCATAAACAATTAAGAAATCGCAAAGAACACATCGGTTGTTGACCGCAGCCGCAGCTGGTTTTCGTGACCTGCATGTGGAAGTCAAAGTTAGTCGTACGATTCCGCAAATAAGAAAACGAAAGAGTTGATATCAGCACAAGAAAACACTGAATAAATTTGGATATAATGCATCAGAATTGCAAGTTGCCTAATGTTCAGTCCGAGGCATCTCATCCTTTGTTTCTAAAACATGGAGAAGAATGAATCAACATGTGCAACTCTGCGGCCTCCTGAATTCTCATTCTAAATTTCATATAGCTGAAAACCCGAGGAAGAATTCCAGAGACATTAATTTAATAAAGTTGGATGTGGTACGAAAAACTATGATGGATCCACTTCAACAGATAAACTTAAAATCCAACTTAAATTAATGTCAGCAGCAGACTTTTTTTATCGGCATAAACATTTAAGAAATCGCAAAGAACACATCGGTTGTTGACCGCAACCGCAGCTGGTTTTAGTGACCTGCATGTGGAAGTCAAAGTTAGTCGTACGATTCCGCAAATAAGAAAACGAAAGAGATGATATCGGCACAAGAAAACACCGAATAAATTTGGATACAATGCATCAGAATTGCAAGTTGCCTAATGTTCAGTCCGAGGCATCTCATCCTTTGTTTCTAAAACATGGAGAAGAATGAATCAACATGTGCAACTCTGCAGCCTACTGAATTCTCATTCTAAATTTCATATAGCCGAAAACCCGAGGAAGAATTCCAGAGACATTAATTTAATATAGTTGGATGTGGTACGAAAAACTATGATGGATCCACTTCAACAGATAAACTTGCTTAGACTTCATAAGAATATAATTGTCATCAAGCACAAATCAACAAGGACTGGAATTTAGGCAGTATCAGATCCAAGTAGCAAAATACATGTTATTCTTAAGTTTGTGTCTTTTGTCATCCTATTCAGCAAACAAAATTCTTCAATGATAAAGTGGTTTCTTCTGTAGAGATGTTTACCAGTAGCTATCAGGATTACCTATTCATGAAGCAATAGAACATCATGTGCCACATCTTCAGGAACCAAGCAGAAAACATCACACAGGAAATAGTGGAAGATTCTCCAAAGCTGTACTGCAAAATACTTGATTAGCTTAAGAAAAAACAGTCTGAAAGAGTGAAGATTGAAGTTGTTATTTCTGAGTTCTGATTATATAGTGTTTACTGATTGAACCTTGATAAGCAACAAAAAGAAAGCTAAGATTCAGTTTGAAGACTATAAACACTGTATAATTGTTTGATGAGCTATGTGCTCTCAACTATTCATCAAATTTATAGAGTTCTGAGTTCTGATTAACTAAGAAAAACAAACTTAATTCTTTTAGCTGACTATGATATCATGTGGGAAATCATACATTCTACCTATACTTCCATAAATTTGTAATAGCTCTGATGCTAAAAAAATCAAATGCATATTTCCCAATGTGCTACCGGAAACATCAAAAAGTAAAAAAGTCACAGTAATAAGGTAGTCAAAACAAGTTGCAGAACACTATTTGGAAAGAAGCTCATTGATTCCTCCCAATAACCACTTGCCTAGCTGAGAAGTACAGGTTTGCTTTTTAGTGTTCTGCTTCAAGACTATGTGAAGGTCAAGAAACCAGAGGACTTACTGTCGATCAACATGGCTTCTACCTCATCAGTGACGAGACTTCACTGACAGATAACCTATGTTGTGTGGGAAGAGGATATTGGGCTACTTGAACAATTGGCCTGCTTCAAATCTAAACCCAATTCAGAAGACACTAAACTTGCGATGTTAGTGCAACTGCTTCACAAGCTTGACGGCTCTTCAACTCTACGACTGCCATGGAGCCAAACAAAAGGCAACAAAGCTACAAGTAAGCCACTTGACGGCTCTTCAACTCTACGACTGCCATGGAGCCAAACAAAAAGGCAACAAAGCTACAAGTAAGCCAATTCAGAAGACACTAAACTTGCGATGTTAGTGCAACTGCTTCACAAGCTTGACGGCTCTTCAACTCTACGACTGCCATGGAGCCAAACAAAAAGGCAACAAAGCTACAAGTAAGCCAATTCAGAAGACACTAAACTTGCGATGTTAGTGCAACTGCTTCACAAGCTTGACGGCTCTTCAACTCTACGACTGCCATGGAGCCAAACAAAAAGGCAACAAAGCTACAAGTAAGCCAATTCAGAAGACACTAAACTTGCGATGTTAGTGCAACTGCTTCACAAGCTTGACGGCTCTTCAACTCTACGACTGCCATGGAGCCAAACAAAAAGGCAACAAAGCTACAAGTAAGCCAATTCAGAAGACACTAAACTTGCGATGTTAGTGCAACTGCTTCACAAGCTTGACGGCTCTTCAACTCTACGACTGCCATGGAGCCAAACAAAAAGGCAACAAAGCTACAAGTAAGCCAATTCAGAAGACACTAAACTTGCGATGTTAGTGCAACTGCTTCACAAGCTTGACGGCTCTTCAACTCTACGACTGCCATGGAGCCAAACAAAAAGGCAACAAAGCTACAAGTAAGCCAATTCAGAAGACACTAAACTTGCGATGTTAGTGCAACTGCTTCACAAGCTTGACGGCTCTTCAACTCTACGACTGCCATGGAGCCAAACAAAAAGGCAACAAAGCTACAAGTAAGCCAATTCAGAAGACACTAAACTTGCGATGTTAGTGCAACTGCTTCACAAGCTTGACGGCTCTTCAACTCTACGACTGCCATGGAGCCAAACAAAAAGGCAACAAAGCTACAAGTAAGCCAATTCAGAAGACACTAAACTTGCGATGTTAGTGCAACTGCTTCACAAGCTTGACGGCTCTTCAACTCTACGACTGCCATGGAGCCAAACAAAAAGGCAACAAAGCTACAAGTAAGCCAATTCAGAAGACACTAAACTTGCGATGTTAGTGCAACTGCTTCACAAGCTTGACGGCTCTTCAACTCTACGACTGCCATGGAGCCAAACAAAAAGGCAACAAAGCTACAAGTAAGCCAATTCAGAAGACACTAAACTTGCGATGTTAGTGCAACTGCTTCACAAGCTTGACGGCTCTTCAACTCTACGACTGCCATGGAGCCAAACAAAAAGGCAACAAAGCTACAAGTAAGCCAATTCAGAAGACACTAAACTTGCGATGTTAGTGCAACTGCTTCACAAGCTTGACGGCTCTTCAACTCTACGACTGCCATGGAGCCAAACAAAAAGGCAACAAAGCTACAAGTAAGCCAATTCAGAAGACACTAAACTTGCGATGTTAGTGCAACTGCTTCACAAGCTTGACGGCTCTTCAACTCTACGACTGCCATGGAGCCAAACAAAAAGGCAACAAAGCTACAAGTAAGCCAATTCAGAAGACACTAAACTTGCGATGTTGGTGCTTCAGCAAACTTAGGCTACTCATTCCTTCAATCCCCATCCAACAGACCAAGGATATGAAATGCAAACAGCTCTGCATAAAGTCTTGAAGCCATCACATGGTTCCTAGTGGCTACAATGAGGGTCCTTTCAGAAAGCCAAAAGTATAGAAATCATTGCAGATCCTCATATTCCTTTTGTTGGAATGAGAGAGGCCATGACACAAACTCCATCCAGGCATAGAATAATGCTCTTCAACCAAGGATCTTGAGGAAGAGACATGTGACTAGTTATTAGAAAGCCATGTTCCATGACCTAAAAGCTTGGACTGTCTCCCCACTCTAGCGTCTGAGAGGGGCGGGGGGGGGGGGTTCAAAGCTGAAAGAATCTCCTTCACCGAAAAAGCACATGATTGCAATGAAGTGGCCATTAGGTGAACAGAGCTTCATCCCCTCAAATGCCATCTCTCACTGGTGTTACGTTGCCCACTGGATTCCCTTTGGATGCTAGCCAGAGTTCCAAACTTGACATTGTTGAGAACCATGAGGAGTCTTTTTCCGCTTGTGTGAGGTGGTGTTCTGCTGACACTCCACTGTTTGAGCTGTGGCCAAAGAAGTCTTTGAAGCAATCGTTGGTAGGCACTCTGGCGCAAGTTGAGCAGGAAATGCGAAGGCCAAACAGTCGCATGAACTGTAAACAAGAAATAATGATGAAACAATGCGCCGCAGTGCTTAACATGCACAGAAATCCCTCGCACTTATCTCTGTTTGTGATGATATTGGACACTGTTCCTGCTAAAATTCTACATCAGGTTCTTCGACTTGCCTTTGGCTTGTCGCCACAGTAACTTCTCTACTGCACTTCCACAGATAGCATCAGATCCATTAATATGGCCAAAGATATGCTCATAAAAACATCTCATTATGATCATGAATCCAATGTCACCAATATCCATTTAGTGATCTCGGTGAAGGGTCGGCTGCAGCATCAGTTAATGCGAGATCTGGTGTGTTACACAGCCTGCAAGATCTGCTTTGGAGTTCGTGCCACCACCCTCGCAGTACAGTAGAAGCGGGTCCACCGTCGGATATGCTGGGCCAAGTCCCGCTGAACCGTTTGATCTTCGACCGGGGAGTAACTCGTGATGTAATCTAACCATGCCGTGACAAACTCCATGTTCCCCATGCACACGTATCGGACAAACTAGTGCGTTTTGGACTCTCTTGAACATGGCATTTGCTGCAGCGTCGATGATAATACATCTGAGCACGGTTTGCAACTTGTCTCATCCGACCAAGGAAAGAAGGAAAAATTTACTACCTGTGTTCCACGCTGATGTTGGATTAGTACTGTTCCCGAAAGTTTTAAGTTGATGGAGAAGACACGGGGAGACTATTATGGCCAGTCGGGGGGGCCCCACAGCTGATGCCCAGTTTCCCTTCGTGGCACGTTTCGTGGCCGGTCGGAAAGCATCTCGTGGCTGCAGGAAACCAACAAGCGGGGAGGGGGGTGACTTCCGTCGTGAGGCGAGGGCAGTTTCGTGATTCTTGGGACGCTCCCCCCTCGAAAGAGACTCGTCGGAGGACCCACAACCGCGCCCGCCACCGCCAACCCGAAATGCCCCTCCTAGTTGGAGCATCATTTCTCGGCGTACATGGAAAGGATGGGCAGCATGGTCATTTTGATCCTTTGTTGGCATCGTCGAAGCGTACTGCAGGTCACCTGTCTCGTTTCCACCCCACAATTCCGCAGCACGGCGACACGAGGAGGAGATCCACCGTCATGATATCACGTGGCGACGCCCTTACGTGGCCGCCACACCAAGGAATTCGAACAAGTAAAAGATACGTTACGAGACCATGGGGCAACCAACAGCAATGTGATCTACTCTTACCTGATGCAGCAGTCCTGGGAGACGACTTCCAAAAAGAGTTGCTGCTGCAACGCCATCACCAGAACAATCAACCGCCCCTTCTTTGCTCTCGTCTCCGTATAAAGTTTAAAGGTGACAAACGCAGCAGACTGCGTTGATGGGATCAAAGATGAGGAGGAGGATTCGCCGTTCTCGTCACGTGCTCGGGAGCACGGCGACCGCCAGGGGCCGTCGGGGTACCGGTCAAAGCTAGACGGTGGGGAGCGCGACAAGGCCGTCACGGGAACACTTCACAGGAATCTCATCCCCAGCAAATACAACGGCGATTACCCGCTCCACCACCCATTTCGTATCGCGACCGGGTCCCGCGTCGGTCTCCTCCACTTGCAAGGCGGGTTAACGTACGATGGTAAGGGGTGGGGATAAATAAAACGGGTCTGGTGCCCGCACAAAAAATGATCACTTGCGTGTCGGCATCGTGTTCGTCCTTATCCTGGACCGGACCGATCCTAGTGCGAACCGGTCTATATAAATGAGCCGCAGGAGTGGCGGAGTACTTCACCCTCAAGTACGTTGGGCTTCTTTGGTCGCGGCGTAATTTCCCGATTCTGCGCGAAACCTCTTTGTTTAATGGTATAGATGACTGCCTCCGCCATGGTTACCGACGTCGCCATCTCGACAGAGGCTTTCCTCGACCGGCCGGCGGCCTTATCGGCCTTCTGCCGCCTCGGCTCGAGGATCTCCCTCGGCCGCGATCTCATCGCCGCCGACAAGGCGGGGGAGCCGGCCGACGTGGGCCCTGACGGGGAGGATTCTGGTGGAGACTTCGTCGACTTCGAGTTCCGGCTCAATCATCCCGTCGCCATGCTCCCCGCCGACGAGCTGTTCGCCGATGGTAAGCTGGTACCGCTTCAGCTGGCGGCGACGAAGCCGGTGTCGATGCACTCCGTGGCTGAGATCCGCTCGCCGGAACAGCCGAAGTCGCTGAGGGTGGCCCAGGTCTCTGGTTCGGACCCCTATGTCTTCTCTCCCCGCGCGCCGAGCTGCACCAGCCGATGGCGGGAGCTGCTCGGCCTCAAGCGGGCGGCGATCACGAAGGCGGACCCCGAGAACGTTTCGCCCGCCCCTGCTGCCGCCAAGTCCAATAACCCTAACCCTGACGCCCGATCCCTGAAGCATTTCTTTCACCGGAACCACAAATCGTCCCCGCTCGAGCCGTCGCTGAGCCTGCCCCTCCTCCGCGACTCCGACTCGGAATCGGTCTCGATCTCCGCCCGCCTCTCCCTCTCCTCTTCCTCCTCCTCCGGCCCGGACCACGAGGACCTCCCACGGTTCTCCCTCGACTCCGACAAGCCCAACCACCACATCCCTATGGTCCGGCTGGTCCGGCCGCTGCCGGCAGCGACGGAACTCGGACGGAGCCGGATCAGGCGGACCGGGTCATCGGAGATGGCCACACCGCCGCCGCTGACCGTGCCGGTGGACAGCCCGCGGATGAACCCGTCGGGGAAGGTGGTGTTCCACGGGCTGGAGCGGAGCTCGAGCAGCCCCGGAAGCTTCACGGGCGGGCCACGGCCGCGGCCGCGGGGGATGGAGCGGTCCTACTCGGCCAACGTCGTCCGGGTCGCCCCGGTCCTCAACGTCCCAGTATGCTCCCTCCGCGGCTCCGCAAAGTCCAGCCCGGTCTTCGGGTTCGGCCAGCTGTTCTCGCCGCAGAAGAAGGAGAAGGCCGGGCCGGGCGCATCCGCGGCTCGGAGCGGTGGCAGCGGGAAGAACAAGAGCGAGAAGGCATCGAATTCGTGGAATTAGGCAGCAAATGCCGCCTCTTGTTCATCAAAGGTCGTTCCATTACCCGTTCAAATTTACCCTTCCTTAGTGTTAATTTCGGCTTTTTTTTTTTTTCCCCTCTTTTTTCCTTTGGAATTCTCCTCCTCTCCAAAATCTCTGCACGACGATTCGCCTGTAAATATTTGTCTCGCGCCACCGTTCTCTTCTGTCGTCTTGCGCTTCATGTAATATTTATGTGGTCTGTTGTTGGTGCGGTGCGGTGCGATGCGGTGTGGTGGGTTGGATCTGCGGGAGCGCAGTGCGGGCCATGTGCTCGACGCCTCGATCGGGGCGCGCATTGCCATGCCTTCTCCTCCTCCTCCTCCCTCCTGCCTGTCCTCGTTGGCCGTACACCTGTACCCCATGTGATGTGCGCGCCCTTCCAAGCCCACTTGTGACGGATTAACCCGCAGAGAGTCCACTTGATACATAATTTATCCACAACCCATGGTTTGGGGTTTGTCAACGGGTCGTATTCTCTTGGGAATCGATGCAAGATATGAAATCAGAGGGTGTGCTGTCTCTGAGGAGCAGCTGCTCTGTGCTGAATTGTTTGCACGTCGGGCAGATCCCAAATATGCCGGTATATAAATTTAATTTCCACTGTTTGTGTTCTTCGGCTTGTCTTGTTTGGGCTCGCTGTGTCGATCGCGTCGCCCACAACGCGAGAGAGAGAGAGACTGTGGTTGTCATCGGACGGTCCGTGCTGTGTCTCAAAGCCATTTTGTTCCCCCTCTCGTCTCGATCCTTCTGGATTAAATTAAACCGCTAGGAATTTAACTATCGTTGGGTTCGGTGTGGCGATGGTTAGCTGTACTTTAGTATTTAGGTGATGGTCGGATTGTCTCATGGATAGTGACAATTGAAGTTAAAAAGGATTAAAATTCTATTGGACTGAGATCCTAAGATCGAATTAATGGTCGCAAGATTCGATAAAATTGTTTGCACATAATAATAATAATAATAATAATTTATTGTACCCAATTAAGAAATATGAAAAATAATTTAATTAAAAATAAAACTATTTTTTTAAAATTTATTAAAATTAAAAAGTATCCGATGTCTTATGGCATATTGAGATCTAAAATATCATGTCAAATAAATTGCATTTAAGGATCGATATATGTGATTTTTTTACTTCATTCGGTAATGTTTATAGAATGTCTTTGATGTTGAGATATAAAAATTATTATATTATGTGATCCTTATAATTGGATGAGATATATAATAAAATTAATTAGATTCTGATTACATATATTGATCAATAAAAGAAAAAAAATATATTATAATAGAATTCTTTAGATGATGTTTTTGACGGAAAGAATTCTCCTAATAACTTATCTCTCGCATATAAATAAATAGAACCTCAAGTATCTTTACATATCACAAGATCTTTTCAGATGACATCAAAAGTATATATTATAAAATCGATATAATATTATTTGATTTCAATCCTAACATAAAAGATTATTTTCGTATTATATATAATATATAATAGTTTTTTATGTTTACATGGTGCAAATTAAGTGATCGCTTGTATGATCCCATTCGTCATGTCATCGTGTCCTTATCTCCCTGCCATTGTTGTTCTCTCTCTTCTCTTGTATAAGTAAAAATTAAATGGATGGTTAGTGTTACAAATCATTTTGGGTGAAGAACTCTCTGGAAAACCACACAGCGAATCCAGTAAATAACGCTGGGAAGCCAACTAGCATGAGCTAGAGCTATAAGAATAACGACCTAAACCATTGGTCAAGCGATTTAAGTTCAAATTTATAATGATATATTCATCAAATCTTAATAAATTAATATATAAAGATGTTACATTTATAAACCTGAATCATTTATATAAAATATTTAAATCAAAAAGCAGTAGAGAGAACTGAAGGAAGAAGACAGTGGCGGCGAATTGGAGCAACAAGACGAATGCTTAATGTTTTGATAACTCTCATCATAGTTCCTGCCTTGGTTGTCCTGAAAGTGAGCAGCTTCAAAGCCAAAACTGGATTAAAATGCGAAGAACATCACCGACACGCAGACGCCCATAAGACCTGAGAAGCTGATGGATGTTATGGCAGTATCGACCTTAGAAACGAGTGCGCGGACTGCGTCGCTGGTTCTGGGCGCTTTGCCTCTCTACGCAAAACCAAAGAGTGGCTCCAAGAAATGGTGTCGCCAGGAGAAGCAGTCAGTACAAGGTAGAAACCGCAGGAACGCAAAGCCGCCGTAGCTCTCT
The DNA here is from genome assembly GCA_004837865.1 of Musa balbisiana. Taxonomy (NCBI): domain Eukaryota; kingdom Viridiplantae; phylum Streptophyta; class Magnoliopsida; order Zingiberales; family Musaceae; genus Musa; species Musa balbisiana. Next base: position 6,120,764 of record CM017188.1, on the reverse strand, counting down.
CTCTCTCTCTCTCAAATGTCTATTTTAGTTCATAGAAAGACCTAAAACGCAGGTTTGCCTCACATCAATTGGTAGATTACAGATTGATTCAAGACAGACCCTCTTTTTAGAACAACCTGATTACGAAAGATACATCTATTTGGTATAAACTTACTTCTTTTTTTTCATTTAATTTTCTTCATCTATAGTAATCACAAATGTCATGATCTAAGTTTAATGGGTTAACTGGCCCCTGTTTGGTCCATATCACTGTCCAAAATACTTAAGTTGAAATTAATATAATATACTCATCACAATGGGACTCGAGTAGAAAAAAACTATTTGTGGATGGAGTCAAAAGACTCGTCACAATGTGGAGCCATCACTGGGCTAGGCCTTATATGCACTATACTAGACTTTGATCTGGGTTATGTTAGACTTTGACGAGGGCGTCAAGTCTTTGATTGAGGGAGATTGTAACACTCTCGATTAGTCCCACATCAGAAATTGATAAGATTAATATTGACTTATAAAGACGAGTGTATTATTATTAATTCTAACTTAAACATTTTGATTGATAATTTAGATCAAACAAAAATTAATAGGTTAATTAGCCCATCATGCCCGGGCAAAAGACTTCCGAAGCAGCGCCCAGGATCCATCAAAACACAGCAACTGCTACCGAGGGATTTGGATGAGGGAGCCATTTATCTGCTTCATGATCAACACACAACAATTGCAATAAGCTTTTCTAGATTCCCTCCTTAAAACCAGAAGCCTACACTGGTATGTCGTATATGGAGGTGGTCAGGTCTCTCGGAACATAAAACACAAGAAACTTATACCTTTCTTTTAACTTTCAGAACATAAAATAAACGACTCGTCAAGATGAGAAGACAAAACCCGGCAAATCGAAATAACGTTCATGACATAATCAATCAAATGAGACCTACAGACAAACCCAACGTCCGTTGGAGATTTGATCTCTCCAAAATCCTGGTTACTGAGTAAAATGATGCTGTGAGGGGTGTTCGCTTGCAACCACAACTAAATCCAGCAACATAACATACGAGATGTAAGGGAAAGATGTTTAGACTTGTCTGAAGGATAAGTCAAGTCAAATCTCCCTTCTCCAAGCTGTCATCTTGGTTTTATTGTACATCTGCGTCATCAGATTATCTATTTCTCTGGATCAGATCGATGCATTCAACCCCATCACAGTTTTCCTTTAGTCGGACAACGCAATCATAAACAGCACGAAGATGGTATATAAAGCTTGGAAAAGACATTGTTCTAATAGCCACGAAATGGTCTTAAGCTTGCGATATGTGACATGACTACGCGCACGTACACACCACAAACGAACTGACTCAGCGGCCGCCATTTCTGACCTATCTTTTTCTCCGTACGTTAGATTCTAATTAAAGAATAGGTCAGTTTCGGATGGATCCATTTGGATCATACATTGAGCGAATAAATATCCCTCGGTCCCAACATGGCGTGTGAACCCACCGGATCGGATCCGAGTTAGATTGGACCAAATGTTACACGTACCGTTGAAGTAGCCGACATCCGATCAATATTTAATTTAAATCAGAACAAACTTGTTGGGGGAACCTCCACGCTGTCGATGTCGAGGTTGCCCACATCCGATCAAATCCCGGATGTACAATGTTGCCCACATGGATGTTTGGGTCACGTCGATGTCGAGTTAGGTCGGCGTCCAAGCGTCATCTCCGGCCAAGCATTTCTCCCTCGGAGAGTGGCTCCTGCTTCGTTGTCGGCTCCTGCACAAAAGTCAAGGTTAGGAGGGGGATTTCCCGATTCGATCCTTCCGAAGTTCAAGTCAGTGTTGTGCAATTGAGGAGAGTCCCTTGGTGTTGATCGAGGGACGGGCTTTTATACATATATGTGGAGAACGATCGTATCTCGTACGTTAATGATCGTCGTCCCCTTAAGTAGTCGGCCCATGCTTACGTGCTTGATGGCGCCGTGGGGATCGTCCCCGAGTGGCGTCGTTTCGATCATTCTAGGGCGGCTCTGTACTCAACAGTGTCGTTCCAATTGACGTGTGCGGATTGTTCTTGAGCGGCGCCGTCTCGATCATTCCGAGACGACTCTGTACTCAATGGCGCTGCTTATGTGATCCTGCACAGGTTGGAGGGGAAAGACAGTTGCATTACCTAAGCTGTCAATGTGGCCTACCATATCAGCTTGAAAGCTCCATATCGGTGCTGTTTTGATTAGGGTATGTTGTCAAAGGGCATACCGTTATAGTGTATTTACATAAAGAAAACGAAATCTCTCTCCTTTCGTCCTTGTCTCTTCCTCCGACTACCTCTCCCATCGTCTCCTCTCTTGTGTTTTCACTCTTGCGTCCCCCCCCCCCCCCCCCCCCCCCCCCCCCCCCCCCCCCCCCCCCCCCCCCCCCCCCCCCCCCCCCCCCCCCCCCCCCCCCCCCCCCCCCCCCCCCCCCCCCCCCCCCCCCCCCCCCCCCCCCCCCCCCCCCCCCCCCCCCCCCCCCCCCCCCCCCCCCCCCCCCCCCCCCCCCCCCCCCCCCCCCCCCCCCCCCCCCCCCCCCCCCCCCCCCCCCCCCCCCCCCCCCCCCCCCCCCCCCCCCCCCCCCCCCCCCCCCCCCCCCCCCCCCCCCCCCCCCCCCCCCCCCCCCCCCCCCCCCCCCCCCCCCCCCCCCCCCCCCCCCCCCCCCCCCCCCCCCCCCCCCCCCCCCCCCCCCCCCCCCCCCCCCCCCCCCCCCCCCCCCCCCCCCCCCCCCCCCCCCCCCCCCCCCCCCCCCCCCCCCCCCCCCCCCCCCCCCCCCCCCCCCCCCCCCCCCCCCCCCCCCCCCCCCCCCCCCCCCCCCCCCCCCCCCCCCCCCCCCCCCCCCCCCCCCCCCCCCCCCCCCCCCCCCCCCCCCCCCCCCCCCCCCCCCCCCCCCCCCCCCCCCCCCCCCCCCCCCCCCCCCCCCCCCCCCCCCCCCCCCCCCCCCCCCCCCCCCCCCCCCCCCCCCCCCCCCCCCCCCCCCCCCCCCCCCCCCCCCCCCCCCCCCCCCCCCCCCCCCCCCCCCCCCCCCCCCCCCCCCCCCCCCCCCCCCCCCCCCCCCCCCCCCCCCCCCCCCCCCCCCCCCCCCCCCCCCCCCCCCCCCCCCCCCCCCCCCCCCCCCCCCCCCCCCCCCCCCCCCCCCCCCCCCCCCCCCCCCCCCCCCCCCCCCCCCCCCCCCCCCCCCCCCCCCCCCCCCCCCCCCCCCCCCCCCCCCCCCCCCCCCCCCCCCCCCCCCCCCCCCCCCCCCCCCCCCCCCCCCCCCCCCCCCCCCCCCCCCCCCCCCCCCCCCCCCCCCCCCCCCCCCCCCCCCCCCCCCCCCCCCCCCCCCCCCCCCCCCCCCCCCCCCCCCCCCCCCCCCCCCCCCCCCCCCCCCCCCCCCCCCCCCCCCCCCCCCCCCCCCCCCCCCCCCCCCCCCCCCCCCCCCCCCCCCCCCCCCCCCCCCCCCCCCCCCCCCCCCCCCCCCCCCCCCCCCCCCCCCCCCCCCCCCCCCCCCCCCCCCCCCCCCCCCCCCCCCCCCCCCCCCCCCCCCCCCCCCCCCCCCCCCCCCCCCCCCCCCCCCCCCCCCCCCCCCCCCCCCCCCCCCCCCCCCCCCCCCCCCCCCCCCCCCCCCCCCCCCCCCCCCCCCCCCCCCCCCCCCCCCCCCCCCCCCCCCCCCCCCCCCCCCCCCCCCCCCCCCCCCCCCCCCCCCCCCCCCCCCCCCCCCCCCCCCCCCCCCCCCCCCCCCCTAAAGTGGTTCATCAATATTTTAATTTTAAAAGTCGTAAATGATTTGGTTTACAAATCGTTTTCTTTGGTTCAGTTAACTAGTTCAACTGAATTAAATTAAATTTAATTTTAATTTTAAAATATCAATTAAATTTATTATTAAGTCTCTAATCAATTCAAACCGATTAATCAAATAGGCTAGATAACTAATTTTATCATATCGCTGAGATAAAGATTTTTTTGATTAAATTAATTATTTTTATATATTGTTGTCGGCTCGCCATTAGAGAGAGAGAGAGAGAGAGAGAGAGAGAGAGAGAGAGAGAGAGAGAGAGAGAGAGAGAGAGAGAGAGAGAGAGAGAGAGAGAGAGAGAGAGAGAGAGAGAGAGAGAGAGAGAGAGAGAGAGAGAGAGAGAGAGAGAGAGAGAGAGAGAGAGAGAGAGAGAGAGAGAGAGAGAGAGAGAGAGAGAGAGAGAGAGAGAGAGAGAGAGAGAGAGAGAGAGAGAGAGAGAGAGAGAGAGAGAGAGAGAGAGAGAGAGAGAGAGAGAGAGAGAGAGAGAGAGAGAGAGAGAGAGAGAGAGAGAGAGAGAGAGAGAGAGAGAGAGAGAGAGAGAGAGAGAGAGAGAGAGAGAGAGAGAGAGAGAGAGAGAGAGAGAGAGAGAGAGAGAGAGAGAGAGAGAGAGAGAGAGAGAGAGAGAGAGAGAGAGAGAGAGAGAGAGAGAGAGAGAGAGAGAGAGAGAGAGAGAGAGAGAGAGAGAGAGAGAGAGAGAGAGAGAGAGAGAGAGAGAGAGAGAGAGAGAGAGAGAGAGAGAGAGAGAGAGAGAGAGAGAGAGAGAGAGAGAGAGAGAGAGAGAGAGAGAGAGAGAGAGAGAGAGAGAGAGAGAGAGAGAGAGAGAGAGAGAGAGAGAGAGAGAGAGAGAGAGAGAGAGAGAGAGAGAGAGAGAGAGAGAGAGAGAGAGAGAGAGAGAGAGAGAGAGAGAGAGAGAGAGAGAGAGAGAGAGAGAGAGAGAGAGAGAGAGAGAGAGAGAGAGAGAGAGAGAGAGAGAGAGAGAGAGAGAGAGAGAGAGAGAGAGAGAGAGAGAGAGAGAGAGAGAGAGAGAGAGAGAGAGAGAGAGAGAGAGAGAGAGAGAGAGAGAGAGAGAGAGAGAGAGAGAGAGAGAGAGAGAGAGAGAGAGAGAGAGAGAGAGAGAGAGAGAGAGAGAGAGAGAGAGAGAGAGAGAGAGAGAGAGAGAGAGAGAGAGAGAGAGAGAGAGAGAGAGAGAGAGAGAGAGAGAGAGAGAGAGAGAGAGAGAGAGAGAGAGAGAGAGAGAGAGAGAGAGAGAGAGAGAGAGAGAGAGAGAGAGAGAGAGAGAGAGAGAGAGAGAGAGAGAGAGAGAGAGAGAGAGAGAGAGAGAGAGAGAGAGAGAGAGAGAGAGAGAGAGAGAGAGAGAGAGAGAGAGAGAGAGAGAGAGAGAGAGAGAGAGAGAGAGAGAGAGAGAGAGAGAGAGAGAGAGAGAGAGAGAGAGAGAGAGAGAGAGAGAGAGAGAGAGAGAGAGAGAGAGAGAGAGAGAGAGAGAGAGAGAGAGAGAGAGAGAGAGAGAGAGAGAGAGAGAGAGAGAGAGAGAGAGAGAGAGAGAGAGAGAGAGAGAGAGAGAGAGAGAGAGAGAGAGAGAGAGAGAGAGAGAGAGAGAGAGAGAGAGAGAGAGAGAGAGAGAGAGAGAGAGAGAGAGAGAGAGAGAGAGAGAGAGAGAGAGAGAGAGAGAGAGAGAGAGAGAGAGAGAGAGAGAGAGAGAGAGAGAGAGAGAGAGAGAGAGAGAGAGAGAGAGAGAGAGAGAGAGAGAGAGAGAGAGAGAGAGAGAGAGAGAGAGAGAGAGAGAGAGAGAGAGAGAGAGAGAGAGAGAGAGAGAGAGAGAGAGAGAGAGAGAGAGAGAGAGAGAGAGAGAGAGAGAGAGAGAGAGAGAGAGAGAGAGAGAGAGAGAGAGAGAGAGAGAGGGACCGAGAGGGGTAGTTTATGTCAATATAATTGTTTTTGGACGAAACGTCTACGCTGCTACTGTTCAGTAGAAAAGAAGAAACAACGGAGGAAGCGTTCTCCATTTTGCCGGGGCTTCCTCCCTTTTTTGTTTCCCCGACGAAGCAGGAAGAAGAAGGACAGGAGACTTCCCTCCCTCACTCCTTGTACTCGAAAACTATAAATCATACATCAGATACCAGATCATATTGTTGACTGCCTTCTCCACTCCACCCTCTCTTGTTATCGGTGGAAATCTGCAAGATGAATCCACCATCAGAGTCTAGCACAAGTCCTCAGGTTGTTGTCTTCTCATCCCTTCTTCTTCTTCTTCTTCTGCAACCAAACCGGAGAAGTTCTCTCTCGCAGATCTGCTCACTCTTTCACAAACACCACTCCTCCTCCATCCTCTTCTTCACTAATCTCATGTTTGATTGTCTCGCAGCAGCACCAAACCACTGTTCCTTCCACGACCGAGATCCAGTTGCGGTCAACGGTCGATGGCATATTTCAGAACTCATGGGAAGCTGTAAGCACTCTGTCCCTTCTCAGCATAATATGAATCACTGTTTATTATGCTCCAACAAGAATTTCTGCTTTTTCCCTTGAATTTCCTGACACATCTTTTCTTTTTGGATCCCCCAAACAAATTTACATATGCAAGAAATTAAGCTTCTTGGGAAGATATGCAACTTCTCAAGACTTGTTTAAGCCTCAAAATAAATTTTTGATAGGACAAAAAAGACACATGTTTTACTTCTTCTTCTTCTAGAAATTTGCTTGCTATAAACAACTTCCAACAATAGGTTTTTCTGTATCGGATGGAAACATGTATTTATTCATTGCGTTGTCTTCTTCATGTTTATCGCTGCCTTTAGGTCTTCTACTTCTTTGATTCAGGCAGAAAGAGGTTATGAAACATGTAGCTATTATGAATCCAAGTTGAAGCAAATCCTACAGTTCGCCTTCATTGATGTAATCATCAGCTCAATGGCAGTGTTTGCAGTTTTCATAGCACAGCGAGATCTGAAAGGCCATGCAAACGAATTGCACCTTCTCATCTGCGGCTTCCTCGCCACCTGCAGTCTTCTCTGTGGGGTAACCCTAATGTTCTTCACCATCAATTTGCTAAGTCGCAAGAATCACAGTGTCCAAAGAGGCCAGCATATGACCACCGTTTTCCTCCTCGTCATTTCATGCGCTCTCCTCATCCTTACAGCAGCTGGTTTCTCAACTCTCCTATATAAACGCTCTATGTTTCTGGCAGCCCTGCTTCCGGGATGTTTGCTTCTCGGCACCCTCCTCTACTTCTTATTCCACGCAGGCGATGATCATGATCAGAATTCCACAGGATATGAAGCTATAAATCAGAGCTGAAACATTCGTTGGATCTCTCATCCACTGTTGTCTCCCTTGCATTCAGTGGGCTGATAACTACTCTTATTGGGACCGCTAAAAGTCATTCGGATCAAGCCCTTACCATAAACACGAAGATCTGCATCTTTCAGATGTTCTTCGCCGCCATGTTCGGCCTTCTTTTGATGCTGCTCAGCTCAGTCCCACCAAGCTTCAAGCAACAAAGCAGCAGGGAGTTCCTTACCAAGCTCCTCAAAGCACTCAGCTACTCTCTGCTGGGCTCATTGGCACTCATAGCCGCTACGGCGGCTTCTGCGTTCCTTGACGTCTTCCTTGTACTGGTTCTCCTGCCGACACCATTTCTTGGAGTCACTCTTTGGTTCTGCATAGAGTGGCACAGCACCCAGAAACAGCGGCACGGACCGCGCACTACTACCAACGTTGGTCATGATCTCAAGCTCAAACTCGTTTCCAAGGTCGCTACAACCACGACATCCATCAGCTTCGGAGGTCTCATGGGCGTCTTCTCAGGATTTATCGGCAGAAAAGGCAGTGAATTGCAGCTCAAGCTCTGCGTGCTGGTGATGTTCTTCGCATTTCTGTCCAGTTTCAGCGTTAAGCTGCTCACTTTCAGTACTCCAAGGCCAGGAACTCTGATGACAGTTATCAATTCCTTAAGCACTTGCTCTGTCTTGTTGCTCCTATTCTCCGCCATTGTCGTCTTCTTCCTCGAGTTCCTGGGTGGCTGAACACCACGAAAATTACTACTTACTTGCTGCTCGGGGAAATGCTCATATCATGTTGAAGTCAGTGGGATTCGGTCATATCCTGAAAGATCACATGGAATGTGGCCTTTGCATTTGATTACAGTAAGTTTCTTTTTTGTTTTTAGAAAAAAAGCTAGAGAATTTGATTACAGTATCAGTTGTTGTCATCACAAAAACACCCGAGAAATGGCCCGTATGGCTTTAGGGCTTGTCCATAAATAACATAAGATTGATTGATGCATTGATTGCTCACTGTGTGCCCTCATGACTTGCAGAGACTTGTAGGGTTCATAGCGCTGTGACCCATATGTTTGAACTTTGGTTTGGCCAGCTCTATAAAAATTCGATTTTGATTTAAAAAAAATTATAATCACATATGAAAATGATAAATTAAAATTTATTTTTGCGACATCATTTAGACTTATGTTTCTTTTATCATATGTGATCAGAGCAAAATCATCAATTTTAAAAATAGTTTGAAATTAAGGAAGGAGCTTACAAATAAAAATAAAAATAAAAATTGATACATTCTAATTCAACCTCGTTATAATTATTTAAATGATATCTTCTATATCTCTCTTTTTTCCATATTCATTTTTAGTTCTTTTATTTTTTATATTATTATTATTATTATTATTATTATTATTATTATTATTATTATTATTATTATTATTATTATTATTATTATTATTATTATTATTATTATTATTATTATTATTATTATTATTATTATTATTATTATTATTATTATTATTATTATTATTATTATTATTATTATTATTATTATTATTATTATTATTATTATTATTATTATTATTATTATTATTATTATTATTATTATTATTATTATTATTATTATTATTATTATTATTATTATTATTATTATTATTATTATTATTATTATTATTATTATTATTATTATTATTATTATTATTATTATTATTATTATTATTATTATTATTATTATTATTATTATTATTATTATTATTATTATTATTATTATTATTATTATTATTATTATTATTATTATTATTATTATTATTATTATTATTATTATTATTATTATTATTATTATTATTATTATTATTATTATTATTATTATTATTATTATTATTATTATTATTATTATTATATTATTATATTATTATTATTATCGATAAATGTCTGTAGCCTCCTTTACATCCTAAGCACTATCTTTTATTTGGAGATGGATTTCTAATAGTGTGTGCTCATGTTCTTCCTCTACCAACCTTTCATTATGTCTATTTAGTGTATCACATTAACATCTTTAGGCTTTTCATACTCTTCTCTTGCCACCTCTGTCCTCTCGTGGAAAATCCAAAACTAAATGGATTTTCTGTCTTTTACAGTATCTACAAACACTGAATGTGTTCCTGATGAATATATGTATCGATAAAGCATGATATTGCAAGAATCTGTTGGAAAATATGTTAGGTTTCTGATTGAAAGGTGCCTATTACGATGGTATGTTTCGGAAAAATGGTTACTTCCTAGCAAAACCTGTGGATGACAGTGCTATTATCGAGATGGAAAGGCAGAAGTGAAAGCATAAGATGCTAACCTCGAAGTCCGGAGGAAGTCTATCGTTGCACATATCCAAGATCGGAGCAGTTCATGTGGAAGATGGACGACGGTTCCCTCAGTATATCTGCAGAAAAGCAAGATGATCAGCTGCTGTCTCTATGACTATAGTTCCTGCGAGCTGTACTAGTGAAATTATTTGCATGGAAGATCTGATTAGGGGAAATGAAACTTGAGCGAGGGAGTCTGACCTGAAAGATGATGATGATGATACGGTGATGGTGCGAGCAGTTCTTAGCAGATCTAAGATGAGTTTTGAGTACCGCTTGCAACCACGGCTAAATCCAAGCAGCAATACAAATGATGTGTAAGGACAGAAGATGCTCGTCTCAACTTGATGTAATGTATTCTTTCCCTTCTCCAAGATGAACTAATGGATTAAGAATTTTCTATTACCCATAGTTCATAATTAAAGACTGTCCACTATTTTATATTATATATCAGTAAGTTAGTTTAGCTCTTTCTGTCAGTAGTTCACAGGAACTAAAATTATTTTCTCTCAGTAGTAGGAACTCCGAAAAATGACACTTTGCTCCATCACAGCAAGGAGGAAGGAGTGACAACATACCAGAAAAGAGATGATCCAAAATTCATAAAAGCATTTCAAATTCACAAGAGCAGGGAAAGAAGAGGCCACCTCTGCTTGTGCCTCGAGGATCACTTGTTTCATATTGGTGCAGCCGCTTAGCTTCGGAATCTTTGGCGATGCAAGTCGAAGGACCCACGAGACGACAGTGAGAAATCGTCAGCTGTCGAAGGCAAGGAAGCAGATCTTCCGGAACGACTTCTTTCCATTTGATATCGACAAGTGTTTCAGATTGGACAGCTGGATCGCCGATGACTCTGCTCCTCCTGGATTTCATCGTCGTCGGTGTGCCCCAACTCCAACTTCAACACGCTATCGCCCTGCGAGATTACCAGCCCGCCACGAGGAGCTGTCGTGATCAGCAGGCCACAAGGAGCAACTTCGGAAGCACTTCTTCTTCCAGTCCGCCACTAATCTATCTTCTGCTTCGTGTCCACGGCACTGGCACGCACATGAATGTTTATTCTCGGATACGAGGAATGGTGGGAGATTATTCTCATATATGTTGGAACTTTATAGAATTCCACATGAAACTAAAATCTTCAGAGGGAAGCAAGACGATGCGATGCGATGGGAGGGTAGGAAATCGAAAGAAATGGTTTTAGGAAGGGATTATTAATCTTTGTTGCGAAACTTATCGATACATAATCGAATTCTAACAAGATAAAATGTCGTGTTCATTATTATTTGACATGACAGGTCTCACTCACATCCTTTTCGAAAGCCACTACTCTATCATAATCTCCTCCAATGGGCAAGTAGTTCTCAGCTGCCATCAAATCATCCTCTTCTCCTTCGTGTCCACGGCACTACCACGCAGAAGTTTCCACCGCAGTTTCTTTGCTCATGGTTTGAGAATAGCGAAAGGAAGACAGACATGCCTTAAAAGTCTACAACAAATTGAATGTGTGTGTGTGTGTGTGTGTGTGTGTGGTGAGTAGAGAGAGAGAGAGAGAGAGAGAGAGAGAGAGGAGAGAGAGAGAGGAGAGAGAGAGAGAGAGGAGAGAGAGAGAGGAGAGAGAGAGAGAGAGGAGAGAGAGAGAGGAGAGAGAGAGAGGAGAGAGAGAGAGGAGAGAGAGAGAGAGAGAGGAGAGAGAGAGAGAGAGGAGAGAGAGAGAGAGAGGAGAGAGAGAGAGGAGAGAGAGAGAGAGAGAGAGAGAGGAGAGAGAGAGAGAGAGAGAGAGAGAGGAGAGAGAGAGAGGAGAGAGAGAGAGGAGAGAGAGAGAGAGAGAGAGGAGAGAGAGAGAGGAGAGAGAGAGAGAGAGAGAGAGAGGAGAGAGAGAGAGGAGAGAGAGAGAGAGAGAGGAGAGAGAGAGAGGAGAGAGAGAGAGAGGAGAGAGAGAGAGAGAGGAGAGAGAGAGAGAGGAGAGAGAGAGAGAGAGAGAGAGAGAGGAGAGAGAGAGAGGAGAGAGAGAGAGGAGAGAGAGAGAGAGAGAGAGAGAGAGAGAGGAGAGAGAGAGAGGAGAGAGAGAGAGAGAGGAGAGAGAGAGAGAGAGAGAGAGAGAGAGGAGAGAGAGAGAGGAGAGAGAGAGAGAGAGAGGAGAGAGAGAGAGGAGAGAGAGAGAGAGAGAGAGAGGAGAGAGAGAGAGGAGAGAGAGAGAGAGAGGAGAGAGAGAGAGAGAGAGAGGAGAGAGAGAGAGGAGAGAGAGAGAGAGGAGAGAGAGAGAGGAGAGAGAGAGAGAGGAGAGAGAGAGAGAGAGGAGAGAGAGAGAGAGAGAGGAGAGAGAGAGAGAGGAGAGAGAGAGAGGAGAGAGAGAGAGGAGAGAGAGAGAGGAGAGAGAGAGAGAGAGAGAGAGGAGAGAGAGAGAGAGAGAGGAGAGAGAGAGAGGAGAGAGAGAGAGAGGAGAGAGAGAGAGAGAGGAGAGAGAGAGAGAGAGGAGAGAGAGAGAGAGGAGAGAGAGAGAGAGAGAGAGAGAGGAGAGAGAGAGAGAGGAGAGAGAGAGAGAGAGGAGAGAGAGAGAAAACCAATCGATCGATTAGGATTTATTCTGATCCTTGATCATTTACGTGTTATATTTTATTTATATAGTTTATCTCCAAGCTAATGGTCTCCACGTACGTATATTATTAACAAGTATTTGTAAATGATATTTAAGATTGGAATTTTCTATTGATAACCTCTTTTTGTTATTTCTAATTTAATTTTAAATAGAGAAGAATGATATTAAGAAGTATTTGTAAATGATATTTTACCTTAACCATTGTATGGAGAGGAATGAAGAACTCAAAATAAAAGTCCTAAGCGCATATTTCATCAAAATAATTCTATATTCATCTAGAGAAAAGAATAAACATGGCATTTTAATCACAATCTTAAGAATTATACAAAAGAAATCGAATAACAGGGAAATATAACTATCAACTCCGTTCTTTATTGGGTTCCTCCTACCACTTGTAAAAACTACCTTTTCTATGGTAAGATCATATTTCTAATTTATGTCTCAATCCTTTTTCAATGCCCCCACAAATCCGACTCCTCTTCTCATCAAAGCAAGTAATGATGACCGTAAATGACTTACAATGGAAGCCCACATCTACAAGAGATGATCAAACAGCCATGACCGACCGTGTCCCGTAACCATTTGGATGTGATTTCTGCCACCTCCATGCGATCGAGAGGCTCTCCTGAAGATCGGTGTAGCGCGCGGTCCAATTGAGCTCATGATTGATTTTTGAAGGATCACTATAAACTTCGGCATAATCCCCTGGTCTGCGTTCGAGATAATCCACTTTAATGTTCACCCCAGTTGCCTTTTTGCAGGCCTCCACAAATTCCTTCACAGATCTACCTGAAAGTAACAAAGACCATTTATCAGAGAGACACACAAAGAAGAGGTAGAGAGAGACAGAGAGAGAGAGAGAGAGAGAGAGAGAGAGAGAGAGAGAGAGAGAGAGAGAGAGAGAGAGAGAGAGAGAGAGAGAGAGAGAGAGAGAGAGAGAGAGAGAGAGAGAGAGAGAGAGAGAGAGAGAGAGAGAGAGAGAGAGAGAGAGAGAGAGAGAGAGAGAGAGAGAGAGAGAGAGAGAGAGAGAGAGAGAGAGAGAGAGAGAGAGAGAGAGAGAGAGAGAGAGAGAGAGAGAGAGAGAGAGAGAGAGAGAGAGAGAGAGAGAGAGAGAGAGAGAGAGAGAGAGAGAGAGAGAGAGAGAGAGAGAGAGAGAGAGAGAGAGAGAGAGAGAGAGAGAGAGAGAGAGAGAGAGAGAGAGAGAGAGAGAGAGAGAGAGAGAGAGAGAGAGAGAGAGAGAGAGAGAGAGAGAGAGAGAGAGAGAGAGAGAGAGAGAGAGAGAGAGAGAGAGAGAGAGAGAGAGAGAGAGAGAGAGAGAGAGAGAGAGAGAGAGAGAGAGAGAGAGAGAGAGAGAGAGAGCTTCACATGAGCATCAACGAGATCAGTAACATCGATATAGTCTCTGATGCAAGTTCCATCACTTGTTGGGTAGTCTGTTCCTTTAACCTATGAATAAAACCAAGAATCTTATCATTTCTATAAAATATGCAACATCCTGTTCCTGTTCATAGAAGACTTTATAAATGATCTAAATAACATTAGGAAAAGATGGAGGAAGATACCTTCAACCCTGGTATGATACCTAGTGCTGCATCAAAGCAAGCACCAGATATACGCCCATGTTCTCGTAGCTCAGGTCTCGGGGCTTCACCTAATCTTCCCTCTGGATCTGACCCGATGACATTGAAATATCTATCAATGTAGAGAAAGAAATTAGTCCCATACTCCAGAAGATTTCATAGCTGAAGTTGTTACCATCAGCAACAGACCTTAGGATCATGACTGCCATGTTGGATCTCTTTGAGAAATCGAAAATGATATCCTCTGCCATCTTTTTGGCCTTCCCATATGGGTTGATAGGTAGCTGCATTGCACATGAAATCACATTTGTTACCATTTACGCATACAGTACCTTAGACGAAAGCATTAGAAGGTTTTATCAAGGACATTATATCAATGGCAAACAGAATGGTCTTTAGCCAGCAAAACTAGATGCCAATAAGATCAAGTCCATCCAAGCAATCAGATATCCTTAATCACCTGAGGAGTTTCTTCTGTGATAGGCATTTTTTCTGGTTCTCCATAAGTAGCACATGTACTTGAGTAAATAAGAGTTTTTACATCATGTGCTGCCATCGCCTCAAGAATCACCAAGGTATTTGCCGTGATATTGTGATAGTACCTATTGCAGAAAAAGTTACACATAAACAAATGCAACATTCAGAATAAAAAATAACACTAGAATCCAGAATGCATTAACTATTCTGATTCATTGAAATTAAGTTATAAATACATTGTGGATGCTGGGAACAAAGATTCTTTGAATTGGAAGCCAGCGGAATATCAAACTATAAATTACTGGATTTAACCCAAATTTCAATATCTAAATATCATAGTCAATTCTAAATAAATGACTTACAAATCCACACATGACAAAGTCTTACATAATAGACATAGTTGGGCTTCAAATGCCATGCTCTGAACCCATATTCCCAGGGTGTGAGATTTGTAGCAAGATTACCAAAACATGTGCAGTCATGAGAATCCATGTCATGAATTATTAAACCCTTTTCTAATCTCATACATCTGCTAATTGAATTCCAGGTTATATGATGACATTCCCTTTTACTTTACAAACTATTTGAGTCCATTACAGAGATCTATAGCCTAAACAAAAGATATCAGATATCACATCTAATTATGTATAATTTAACAAAACATAGTAGAAACAAATACCAACTGTTTGGTATTTTACTACACCTTAACAAGGAAATCCAAGGTGTTCAATGACCTTGATCACACATAATAGAAAGACGTGTATCTGGTCCTCAAACAATTTTTTTCATCTCAAATCAGTACAAATATTATTTTGAGATTGTCATAGTTGATAGTGTCACTATAAGGAACACAAAATCACATCAGGATGCATGGAAAGAGGATTGAATATCATAATACAGATTTAGCTTGGAAAACTGCTATCTCAAATCATAAATGCACAATAAGGCCATCAGATAGCAGTTAATATGTCTTATTTATGATCCGCATATAGAGAGTTAAAAGATTTCGTTGTGTTTTTGTTACCAGAACCTAGAAGCAATATACAGCAGAAATTTAATAGGGTTAAATCTCCCAAAAACAAGGCTTAAAAGGTTGCATAGACATTCACAAAAAAAAAGGAGCTAAGATGTAGATGCTTCAACGCTGCCACTCAACCTTAAGCTCTCCTCCCGATTTGTACAGAAATATTAATAGGAAAGCATATGCAGATGTTGCAGCAAAACTACATAGGGTTATGTTTAAACGTTAACAAGGTCCAGCCTTAGAGATATATAAATTTATAAAAGGAAACAAAATCCTGTTCCTATTTTCCTTTGTGAGATGCTTGAACGAATAGCAGACCTGAGAGGTTCAAGTGTGCTTTCCCCGACATAAGCAACTGCAGCAAAGTGCATAACAGCATCAAACGCATTTTCAGCAAATATGCGGTTGACCTTGTGTTCTGTTAAGAAAAAACTTCAGGACATTTGAGCCAAAATTCAACAGCATTGAATTAGTTTGTCAAAATAATATTCAATTGATCAGGATACAGCTCTGGCATCCCCTAAGTCAGCATAAATAAATTGAAGTCTCCCAGGCTCTGGGAACATTTGCTGAAGAACCTTAATAGCTCCAAGATTTCCTCTGGAAAGGTTATCCTGTAGGAATCAGCCATAAGGACTAATTAGAATGTCAATGATCTGAATATAATATATCCATATATGTGATTGGTAGAGTTATATACCACTATTGTAACCCGATACGAGTCTCTCAGGAGTCTAAGTGTAGCATGCGAACCAATATAGCCAGCACCGCCTGTCACTAAGACATGAGTAACGCCAGGCTCATGACGAGAGAACTGTAAGATGAAGGATAGTTCAGAGTCATTATTTAAGAAGCCATATGAAGAAAGTAAATTAGCACTCGATAGAGATGTTTTATCTTCTAATAGTCACCAAAAAAGGAAACTTATGTAGGCTGTAACATCTAAACATTTCAAATTAGAAGGCTTAGATTACGTAAACAAAGCATTTTCAAAATAACATTCACATAGTCATTTGAACTCTTCACCAAGTTGTGACAAACACACAAAAATTAGCTATAAAGCTGGTTATGCTAAAATCCGCATAAGAAAGTATCGATTTGATTTTCAAATTCTCAAATATGAAAAAACCTCCCGTAGCAACAGAAAGAAAACAGTCATCCAAATGCCTGATCATCTTCGATGTCAAATAAGCCATGTATCTGAAATCATGGGATATCTAATGAATTGAATATGTGGATGAAGATGAAATTACTCTAGCATTATTTAGAGTGCAAGGCAGCCTAACAGCAACCAATCTCTAGACAGGATATTGATTCAAATAGGCATCTCCAAACAAACCAAGAGGATCCCAGATAACATAAATATATAAAATCAGTGATCATTTACAGTACGCACAATCACTACCTTTTTAGTGTCAATTTAGGAGAGCCCTTTAAAACCAAACTTATGACAATATCAAAAATTTGCCCAGAAAAGTGTAAGGCAGAGCCAAATTCAGCATATATAAAGCAATTCTAATCCCAAAGTCGCTGAATTTTGTTATAAAAATAACTAAGCATGTTAAATGGCGTAAAAAAACGTACCACACTAGTACCGCTAAAACTCGGGGACTGCTTTAAAATTAGTATGCAGAAGGCCGTAAGAATGACCACCATAAGAAGTTTTGCAAGAATATGAGGTTTACGTCTTGAATCTGAGTAGTCCATTCCTGCAAAAAAGATAAATTAAGCATCAGATCTATGAAGGGATCTCTAAATCAAAAAAGTAATAGAAACAAAAAATTGAATACAGTAAAGAGAAAGACTTGAGCAGACAAAATCCTGAAACAGATCAGATTAAAATAAACAAAATTACAAAACAACTTGACAAATTTCACAAAAATTTGAATATCGGGCATAACTCTCTTCAAAAGACAATCAACGTCCAAGAAATAAACAAATAAAAATATGAAAACTACCATCGTAAAAGGAAGTAGTTACTACATAAATCAGAAAAATCATATTCAAGAGAACCAATAATATAATTAAAATTACAAAAAAAAGAGAACAGTTAACTAACTAGAGAAGAAGGTGATCTTAGTCTCCAAAGAGAAGTAATATGAACCTGAAAGGGGCCAAGGTCTAACAGCCCTGGGCTGACTTCTACTTCTGTTGCTGGGTAGCATGTGAGGAAGATCCTTCATATTAAACCACAAGGATCAAATTGCGAAATTTGGATAAACAATCTTCTCCTCTCCAATGAACCGAACCTCCGATTGCCAGCCAGATCAAGAGATCTGTAGCACAGAAAATTTTATAGTTGAATAAGCAAGTAAAAAGTTCACCTTGGCGAAGAAGATCGGCAAGATTCTTCTTACTGTTCAAATTCCTAAACAGTCAACCAAAATATGTCAATTAAAGTCTCTGTCACAAGGATTCTTAAAAGAACACGAAAAGTTGAACCATTCACAAGAAAATGAAACGGCAAGGACTAGGAAATCAAAACCCTAAGAATTCAAGGATCGAACAAACCCACGCTGTTCCTTCAAACAAAACAGAAAAATCTCATCTTTCATCACAGAGCCGATAAAAGATTCGAACTTTCATGTAGACTGAACCAAGACGCACCGTCATTTAGCAAACTAGGGAGAAGAGAGACCACGGATCGGCAACACAACCGAACCCTACCTACAAGAAGGCCCAAAC
Organism: Musa balbisiana; assembly: GCA_004837865.1. Taxonomy (NCBI): domain Eukaryota; kingdom Viridiplantae; phylum Streptophyta; class Magnoliopsida; order Zingiberales; family Musaceae; genus Musa; species Musa balbisiana. Next base: position 6,102,974 of record CM017188.1, on the reverse strand, counting down.
CCAGAGGAGGCGGATAGATCAAGAGAACACGGAACCTCGAAGTCAAACGAATCCAGCCGCCCTAAAAAGGTAGACCAATTCAAAACGACATCAAAATGCCGCCTTTAGGAAACTTGACACCCTTCCAAACCGGACCACCAACGACGGAACAGAAACATCGAGGCCACATCCGAAGCCAAAAAAAAACAACACAAAAACCCGATCGAGAGAACCCAAGACGGCAGCCACCCCTACGAAGAAACCCATCGGAGAGCAAGCAGAGGCGATCAAAATCGAGTCTTGGCGAGGGTCAGGTACCTGGCGAGGCAGGATAAGAGGAACGGGGGAGGAGAAGGCGAGATGCGTGCAGAGTATATGGAGTTTGGACCGAGACGGGGGGAGGCACAGACACAGAGAAGAAAAGGATGGAGGAGAGAATAGAAATTTCCAAGATGTCACTCACTCTCTTCCTCGTCCCATGTTCTTCTTCAACGGACGAGACACAGCCCTCTAAGAATCAGGAATCTTAATCCTGGCTTTTTGAGTCTTCGGAGGACACCAACCATGCCACTATTTCTCACGGGTAGGTGGAGGAGTCTGCGTCCATGTTGGAGCTGTAGCAGCTCACATATGGCATTTGGTGCTCCCAAATCCTTCCAACCCTTTTGTGTCTACAAGTCTTCCTTTAAATTTTATTCTAAATATGATCTACTTAATTAAATAAATTCAGTAAAAAAAAAAGCTGATTTCTCTCTGCTTTTATTTTTATTTTTCTATTTGAAATTCCTTCTTGTTATTGATATATTTTTTTTTGTATCGATCGTCGCTCTCTCGTCACCTTCGTTAATCGTTTCTTATCGATCTTATACTTTTATGTAAATTCTTATAGTAATAAGAATTGAGCAAATATAATCTTTTTTTTTTTCTTTTGGCTTAGTGAAAAAACAGAATTCAGTACATATGACATATGTTTTCTTATGGCAAAAGCACTTTAATTTATGTGGTCTTGCTATGTGTTCTTTATTGGAGGCACATGTAGACCAACTCTGCATGATGAGGAGGCCAGCACATGAGTACATGTCAATTATTTCTAATATGATTACATCACTATGAAGAATAATGCAGCCTATTGCATCTCAAACTTGGACCAATGAATGTCACATTCATGGGAATATGAGTGGCACAAAATGATATGGCCATGCCATTTTAATTTGGTACTCTATCACAACAATATGCAACTTGTTGGGAAAGTGAACAAATTAGGTGGTGAGTCCAATCTCTATGTTGTCATTTTGAAGATCTTATTTTAATTTTAGTTTTCTCAATCTCACAAGTTCTATATCTCTTATGTTGTAAAATTTTACCTCCATGCAAACATTTTACTCAAAATTATTAATATATCGTGATGATAAATTAAATATTAGATTTCAAATTTACGACATGCTCTAACACGACGATAAACGAAAAAAGCTTATCTTATTAAGAAAATATCGATATGCTTATAAGCTTTAATAAATAAAAATAGGATGATGTAATATACTTTCTTCTTTCATTTTATTATGTAAGATTGATACTACATATTTTTTCAAGTAATATCAAAAGAGAAGCATAGGTGTAGATGCAAGATTCAAACTCAATGAAAGAAGTGGGTATCCACAAAGATTAATATATTTATGAGCCCTATCAAACTAAAATAGGAGTTCTTTATTGAAAACTTGTTCAAAGTTCCTTTTTTTATATTATAAATTTCACTTGCTACTTCCTTTCAATTTGTAGTGGGCATTAAAGTTTGACATGCAATGTAAATATAGCATGGAACCAATGGGATTGCCTAAGTGGAGGAGTTCATTGATTGACATCAATTGCTATGCTCCACTACTAGGAAGGTCCATGTTGTCTCTAAAAATAAGTTCCATCTAATCCACTCCTTAAGTAGGGTGGGTAGGTGTTGAGTGGTGTTAATGGAGAGGGGATGAGATGGTTCTATTCTATCAACCATTATTTAGATATGAAAATTGAATTAAAACCGGAATTCAATATCAACTTTCCTATCAAAAAACACTTTCCAAGTTTGATAAGTGAATTAGATAAACATGAACACTCAAAAACTCCTAATTGGGAGTATAAAATAGATAAAAGAGTGTTTAGTAGTCCCACTAGTGAAACTACTTTATTTTGATGCTTCCTCCTTCTTTATTTATCCACATGCAAAGAATAAGAGACACAATATAAAGTCAAACATCACATAAACTAGAGAGAAGATCACATGGAGTCTCGTGTACGATATGCCAACAATAAATGTAAACCAAAGAATTAAAGAGCCAAAGACATGATTGAAACCCTCATTCCGAGAGCTATAGCTCCTCCTAATTATGTCTAGGATTTGATATGGAGATGATTAGGGGTGTGTTGGGTCTCTCGCCCACCTAAAACTCATCCTTCTTCCCAACCTAGTGAGATTCCATTCTTTCAATTTGAAAACGCTTAATTTAGGTTTCTAATTATAACACATCCTATCATCAACTTCAGTTCATCTCATATTCAACTCTACTAAAATACCACATGAAATTATGTGATATATATTTACTAACAAAAAATTTAATATAGCCATATTGTGATGAGCAATAATTTTTTTTAAGAAAAAAATAATTTGAATGATTTAGAGTTGAACGACGACTATAATATGGGAGGAAGATTCTATGTCAAGTAATAATTTTTTGGATGGATGATTAATATTATAATTCTTATATTAATAAGGGTGAATTTTTGTAAAAAAAATCTTTCTTTTTGATTTTTATTAAAAATATTTATTATTTTTAGAATTTCACCCCTTTTTTTACACCTAATATATGGAATATCATTTTTTTTTTGCCTATGGACATGTGAACCAATCCAATTGTAATATTTTTATACCATATTATAGTGTTTTGAATAATATAAAAAAATTTATAACATAATATTTTTATATAAGTTTTATAAAATATTATGATTATAGTATTTTTTTAATATTATTTTATAGTGTTTTGAGCGAGATCAATATAAAGATACCGTAACATAATATTTTTTATATTATATTATTTTTTTTATTATTTAAAATATTATAACTGAATCGATTCATCTTATTTATCGATAAAAAGAAAAGAAAAGAAAGATATATGATTGAGATATTTCAAGTATTAAATAAAATAATACCATTAATTTTTTTTAAAAAATAAAAATGTTTTTCGAGAAAAAAGTAATAAAAATAAAAATTTATCTTATTAATAGTATATAATATTTTTATTGCTTAACCAAAGACGACACCTACCGACCTTTTGTTTTGATCAACACGACAAAATAAGAGGTGGCGATTTCGATTTGTTAGCATTAGTGGATTCGAAGGCCATGCGAGCAATGTGAAGGTCAACCGAACAATCAAGCAAGCCAGTAATAATGGACCGATCGGTCTCCGTCCCCACTCATCGTAGAGAACCATGAGCAGACACCAACTCCTGACGCCAAAGGACAGTGCTCGACGATATAATATAGTGTGGAAAATGGAAGAATTTGGTGCACGTCATCGTCACAGGTCACGGAATCACTGCGCCACCGTAGCCGTCACCTTTACCGCGCCTGCAACGATGCCTCCTCCTCAGATGACAACAGTGGGCGAGGACTCGTGGCACGGAGCCAATAATGTGCATGCGTTGCCTTCGATTCCTCATGACTTATCCCCTCATTCGTTTACTTAATGGATGGGTGTTGTGGTGGGTCAATTTGGTGTTTTCTTTGCGAGGGAGGTCCGAAATGAGGAGCTTTAAAAGCTATGTGACTGTCGTTTCCTTCTTGCATTTAGTGACGAAATTGATAGAAGTCGAGGGAAGAGTTTTAGGTTCTGTTCTTACTCTATTAAATGGGAAAAATCACAAGCCAGGGGATCAAATTAAATTTCTTGAAATCATGATTTAGATGATGATGATGATATTAGATTTATTTAGACGTGAGGATGCTTTGTTGTGAGACAAAAATGATTTAAATACTCAAAGATGATGGTTGATATCTGAGTTCACTATCTACTCCTTCATAGAAAATTGTAAATATTATTAGGGATATTATATACTTAATATCTTCTATGGATGATTATAAGATATCTCATGTATTAAAAACAAAGAAATCATGTAATTAATTAGTTGACCACTCATATTACAGTCAACAAATAATCAGATCCACACAGGAATTCACATTATTTGTGGGGATGCGAATAAGATGGTAGAGATCAAACGACGGCAACATTTGGGCTTCGTGCAATATGATCAATCTGTAATCAATGGCCTTTTGGCCCCACCAATTTGGGCTCACGCAGCCACGTACTATAGCCAGCTGTGAAGATGTTCTTTCTATCTAGAGGACGTCAGAGTCACCAAGAAAACTTATTGCACCATCAATTCGTGCATGTTTTGACCACTGTATAATTTTCCTCCCATGTAGATGAGATGACAAACAAGTTTACTTGTAGTACAAAATCCACATGAGAATTTTAGCTGATAATGCACTTGATAGATGAAGTCGACACTCAATTAGCTCAATCTCATGCTGAACTCAGTATCACTCCCTGTGACGACTTTCTGGAACTTCAGTCTGTGGAAACAACATGCAGGCAACATAACCCAATCAAATCATTGGAGCTGCCAAGACACAGCAGCTGATGGATTTTTGACCTGAAATTACTGATGTTATCATACTTGTAGATTCTGAGAAATCTCATGAAGGCTGAACCTTCTCAGTCTTACGGCTGGCAGCAGAAGAATATTAGGTGCCTTTACAGGGAAGATAAATGTGCTATCTTCCCAAGAGAAACTTATAACTTGAGATTAGCATTACATCAGAATCACAACACTTATTGGATCAGTCCTGCTGTGCAAATTCACATTTACTACCCAACTTACACACCAGACTGCTTTGCTACTTTGCTGAATATACCCTGATTAAGCAGAGAAAAGCGGAAACTTGTTCTAAAAGGATATTATCTTCACAACTCCTGCGCTGATTGTTAAATACTGACTGCAGACGTTGTTGAGCTAACAATAAACAGTACTCATGATTAATGAACAGAATCACCTAAACATCTTCCGAACTGTTGGTTGATAATCAGAATCTCACTGCTATCAAGATTACTTACATTTGTCAAGCAAATAAATAATGACAGCACTGCTCTTTCCTTGATTTCCACTTGTTGATCATTGATGATCTGATGTAACACGAAGAATCACATTCAAAGAAAAGAGAAGATGATAGCTACGTATCTTCCTTGAAAGCTTTGATTACGAGTTATGTGACTCTTCCAGATGATCAGGCAAGCTTGGAATAATATTTGCATGGGCAACAAACTGTTCGCAAGCTTTTCTCAAATTTTCGTATACTGGGAGCGACTCTGAAGTTTGAGCTATGAAGGCATCCAATTCAATGGCCAACCTTAACATAATGCCACTCTTAAAGCGATGTGCATTGCCATTAAGTAATTCTAACCATGACCTCTCGGAAAAGGCAAGCATGTCAATCTTCTGATGGATGTCTATGCAGGCGATAGCAGCTACAGGATCATCTTCCATTAGTTTTATGCAAAACCTTTCCTTGATAATAGGAGGAGGGGGCACCCTACCAAAACGAACCAAGTGCTTCCATGTTGACTCCAGTACCTGTACCTGAATTATAATAGAAAAAAATTGCTGAAGCATTTGATAATGTCCAACAAGTTTTAGAAGCAGCAAAAAACTTGGTATAGAAATGGCTCAAGTCGATAATTGGACAACAAATAGTTGTCAGCCAAAGTTTAGAACTGATTTTGCAGATGAGAGGAACAAATCACATAGTAACGAACAAAGAGGAAAGGTCCTCTGGAAAAATGGATTAGCAGGGTGAAACCAGGTGATGAGCAGCAGGTCCAAATGCAGCCTTCATATAGCTTCTTTGTCAGGCTGCTAGGCACATACTGTGGACTAGTTGTAAATGTCATGGCAGTTGATACCATCATGAGAACTAAACAAGGTAACTTGTGAAGCAACTGGCACTCATGAATGCTTCATGAATACTAATGTTGATACCTATGAACATGGAGATCTTTACTAATAAAATAATCACATTCTGAGTGATTTTAGTTGAGAATACTAGAGAACTTTCAAAGATCCAAATTAGACAGCCAAATAATTGTTAAAGAGAAAAATAAATTGAATGCCCCTCAAAAATTACCTTTCCAGCCCTGAAAGCGTCAAGCACCATACGCAAATGTCTTCTTGTGTCGAAGTGATACCCATGATTTAACATTTGTCCATAAGCACTCTCAAAATCATCCCACTTCTGTGTTTGAGCACAAGCCTCAATCATGGTATTGAATGTAAATTTATCAGGAACAACCTTCTGACTCAGATCGCCTCTATTAGTAATTTGATGGCTGCCATCCAATATTTTCTGAAATAGATCCTTTGCTTCCTCAAACATTCCATGATTTAAATATGACTTAAGCATTATGTTATAAGTCACAATATTTGGCGAACAAAATTTATGCATTTGGCTAAAGACAAATGCTCCGTTCTCAATGCTTCCAGAGTCTAGACAGGCCTTAATAAGTCCAGTATACGTTACAACCAAAGGCTTCTTTGCGACCTTGCATATTTTGTCTATCTGCAAAAAGAAATCTAAATGGTCAAAACTGTTCTGCAATCTATATATATATATATATATATATATATATATATATATATATATATATATATATATATGCTCAAATTGTTTTGTCATTGTTTCTTTGCATTTACATGAAACTATTGTTTTATGAATAGAGAAAGGTCTAAATACTAGATTACAATAGTTGTAGGGTATCATCAGTACAAAAATGACTCGGTGACAAAAACCTGGAGCAGGGCTTCTTGGCACCTCCCTGCGCTGCAGAGACAGCAGGCTAGGTCATAATAGAGACTTGCTGTGCCTACAATTCCACGTCTTTCCATATCTTTGACTGCTAGTACAGCCTCATCTATTTTACCTTCTGTCCATAGAGCTTGTACAAGAACTGTGACCAAAGTAACAGCGACCACTGATCAGTATTTAATTCTAGGAAACAAAGAGAATGTATAAAAATGTGAAAGAAAAATGAGCAATCAGCAATCAAATCTAGGCAACAGAAGTGTAATCTCCTCCTAGTACCTCTGTAATTCAAAGCTCCAGGAATAGATTTCTTTTCAACTTTCCTAAAAAACTCATATACTAGGTTGTACTTGCCACATGCCAGCATTACCTGTTTATAACCAGTAATAAAGAATTGAAATCAAGAGGTACTTCATTAAAGAAAAAAATTATTGGTAATAACTAAAATGGATGGAAAAGGCAGATTGGCAGTAACTAATTTCAGAGTCTCCAATATATATTTTAAGATATAAACATCTAGTAGATAAAGACTATATCACAATATTATAGTGATAGGCTTTGGGTTTAATAACCAGGAGTGCAACAACAAGTGGGAAATTGTTGGTCAAGGCATATTTAACCTTTATACAACAAAAGAATATATTTTACAACAAACTATAATACAGAAAAGCTGGTATCATGATTAGTATTATGATTATGTGGAAAATGTGGAATTTTACAACATTCCACTAATAGCATTATGATTAAGAATATTTTGAATTTTAATGCTCCAATTTGATGAATACCTTAAGAAAGGAGCATGGCAAAACAAAATAATGGAGATATCGGAAGTCCAGAATCCAGATTGTGAATCAGAAGCGATTGCATGAACATCCATATCCGGTGACAGAAATAAAAGCATTTTAAAAAGGTTCATACTTACAGCAAAATACATGTGGAGAATTTGAAAGAAAAAACCAAAAAAGATGGCATATGCTCATAAAACATGATCTATAACCTTGCTCATGCTTTAGTTTGTTACTGTTAAATTGAGCATCATATAATACAATAACAAGCCTTTCAAGCACTAGTTTCTTTGTGCCTCTGACAGTCTAGGCAAATTATTCATAGAAGACAAATCCATCCATCAGAACCTTAAGATAAGGATCAAGGCCATACAAGAGATACCATACCTCCATGACAAGGCCATATGTAGTATTTGAAGGCCTTATACCCTGTTGTTTAAACTGTTGTAAAACCCAGAATGCTCCTTCCCATTCCTTCTTCTGAACACAAGCATTCAAAACCTACAATTATGAAAGACATGCAGTTATTATCTTTTAGCCAAAATCAAACAGAACAAACAGCAGACTTACTGCTTATATTTGAATTAGACATAAACCTGGAACTTCTAGAGAATCAAAATCTCTTTTCCTAAGTTCCAGGGTACTCACCGCATTGAAGACAATCAGGTCTGGTTCTATCCGTGGATCCCATTTCTGAAGAGGGCCCAAGTTGAACTTCTTCTTGGGAACAGCTCGCATGCAATCAATCACATCAAATAGTTCCTTCATAAGGCCTGCTTGACCAAGTGTGACAGCAATACAACGGTAAGCTGCAAGATCTGGGTATGAAGATAACCCTTGCTGCAAATAGTTGACATTTAGTCGTTATTGTTGCAACTCTAAAATGATACTAGGAGAACTACAATGAAAATATTACAAAGCTGAGATCATTACACGCATGGTATAGAATATGTTGAGCGCTTCAATAGGTCTCTTTGCCTTCCCAAGTACATCAAGGACGGTTGTATAGATATATCTGCATAACAAAGGCTGGTAACTAACAGATACAAAAAGAAATTCTTCTGCTGCAACTTAGCAGCTCAAAAATAAAAAAGTATCAAAACAGAATTTGCATCATGAATAATGAAAATTTTCAAGAAAAAAATTGAACCTTACATCATAAACATCAAATTTTAATGACCATTAAAACTATCATAAGAAGGATAGTTTTGTAGACCTGACCTGCTCTTGTAGGACTCAAATCTCACATGGGACTGAAGCCATTCAACAACTTGTAATACTCTTTTCCAATTCCCCAGTGCACCCAATATCTGAACGATCCTCAAAATGGAATGATCTGTGAATTTGATCTTGGCACTGTGTATGATTTTAGAAAATTTCCACTGAGGCATATTTATATCAGTTGCATTCAACCTGTGACAACAAACCATAGAAGTGAAATCTTTGAGTAAGCATTGATTGAAACCACAAGTTTGCAGACACTTAAGTATGATAAATACCCATATTATAATCAGCAGGCATTACAAAACAGGAACAAGAAAAGGTGTACCTCAGCAGGACAAAGCTTAGTGGGAGTTGTTTTAAGCAATGAACTATATGTTTCAAGATTTTGTACATTTATTGATTATTCAGCACTCAGTAGTATATTGAAGACCAAGACAATCCCGTACAAGAAGTGCTATCCTACACCAGCTGGTTTGCCCCAAGCATTGTTGTATATAGGTGCCCATTACATACCATGCTCATACACAACAGCTAGATATGCATATATAACCCAGAATGATGTGCAAGAGTGCTATATAGTTGGCATGTGCAACATTGGTTAGCGTCTTTTATGTTAAATGCAGAACCTTGCTGAAGACAACTGCATAAGATTATAGTTATCACAAATCAAAGCAATTTAGCATCCTATACATTAAATGTATAACATATTATGCAAGAACAGTATCATGTGCATCTATTCTGTGAGGCTGGGTACCTTTCACTTGTTTGGTCCTCATATTTAACATAATACCCAGATAAACATTATTTTGAGGGTAGTCATGGAAAGAGGTTCTCTTGCATCATTATGGTATTTGTTAAAGAAATATTTTGCAAACACTAGAACTAGAGATCATGATGATACATTTAAGTATTAAAATCCATCAACCATGAGGTGTTGCTGAAGTAGCTCAAGCTGATAAACTACTGGAACTTATCATATTAGTAAGAAAGTTACTGGTACTTTGCACAAATAACATACATGAATCAGACTAAAATGCATAGCAGGTGTCAGATGCATCAGTGACATAAGATGGACATAGGACAATACATTTTAATTATTAATAAATGAGGATATTGATATCCTACTATTACTAATGCAAGAAAAACATTAGAATACGAGTTATCAAAAGCCTTAGAAACCAGAAAGGATAAAAACACTATCCTTAATGTCGGATAAGTTTCTAACCCACAAATATGTATATTACACACAGCTGCCTCTCTAAGACGATTCACACAAACTCTATTCTGCTTCTTATCGAGTTGGTCTGTCTCTCTCCACGATCCATCTTCAAATGGCTTTCATCTTCAATATTATTTTTATCAAGGTCATAACCAAAACTCTTCTTGCTCGTATTATTCTCGTAAGAGCTGTTAGCTTTTAGTCCATCTTTTGTAAATGCAGGCTCCCCTGACTTTCTTTGGACACTATTCCCAATAGAATATACCTTTTCTCTACAATTAATAGTTTCATACTCGTGCATCTTCTTTTTCTCTTTGCTCCTGTAAGAATGATTGTCATTAATATGACCAATTTGATCACCAGCAATGTCTCCATTGAAATTGTTGTCACCCGACTGTCTACTGTTTGATTTTGTGTGGTTTCCATGTGCAAACATAGCACGTCCACGACAAAATTTTCTCAGATTTTTTGAATTACTACGGTACTTGTTCTTTTCTGGTTTACCTTTACCCATATCACCATTTCTTCTTGCAGATCCTTTCTCCATTAGCCCTTATCAAAAGCCTTAGAAACCAGAAAGGATAAAAACACTATCCTTAATGTCGGATAAGTTTCTAACCCACAAATATGTATATTACACACAGCTGCCTCTCTAAGACGATTCACAAGAGACGACTTGCAAATTTTGGACACTCAACACATTTCATGACTAGAGTGACTGTTGCTGGTCTAAGGATCTGAATTCTACAGAAAATTGCAAAATGCAGCATCAAGCGTAGTGTAAATTCCATTGAGAACTGACATAAGTAACTTGTTAACTACAAATGTCCAGTATTGGAGAATTCCAATTACTGATAAAATTAGCTGTAAATATCATTCTTATGACAGTGAAAAAGGATATTTAACACAACAAATTATACACCAGATATCTAGCAACATCTACGACTTTCAACTGGTACTTTGCATCAAATAAAGGGCATTATGTAACAGGTAAAAGCAAAACCAAAATTTCAGTGCTTACTGCTTTGCTAGCTTCTCTATTCTCTCTTCCATTTCCATCCGCAAAACCCGTGGCCTGTTTCTGACATCAGTGAATACCTCAAAAGTTTTGAATGCAGCTCTGTCCTCAAAATCATAGCTGTCAACATCTCCAGTTATATTATTAGAATCCATATTAACTTTACCATGTATCTTAGTAGCTCCATAATTATTATTATGCATGCCAACATGCCATTTATTTCTATCTTGTTCGTTGGATATCTTGAAAGAAGCAAACTGATTCTGCTTCACAGAGTGGTCTACGTGATTCGTCTGTTTTCCTACCAATTTGTTTACACGTACGTTCTGCCCATCAAAATCATCCTTGAACTCAAACTCTATTCTGCTTCTTATCGAGTTGGTCTGTCTCTCTCCACGATCCATCTTCAAATGGCTTTCATCTTCAATATTATTTTTATCAAGGTCATAACCAAAACTCTTCTTGCTCGTATTATTCTCGTAAGAGCTGTTAGCTTTTAGTCCATCTTTTGTAAATGCAGGCTCCCCTGACTTTCTTTGGACACTATTCCCAATAGAATATACCTTTTCTCTACAATTAATAGTTTCATACTCGTGCATCTTCTTTTTCTCTTTGCTCCTGTAAGAATGATTGTCATTAATATGACCAATTTGATCACCAGCAATGTCTCCATTGAAATTGTTGTCACCCGACTGTCTACTGTTTGATTTTGTGTGGTTTCCATGTGCAAACATAGCACGTCCACGACAAAATTTTCTCCCCAAAGAACGAGAATTGCTTCTCTCCATTTTGATATTATTTCCCTTGAAAGTTTCAAGTTTATCAACCCATGCTGCCTTCTGTTCCTTCTGCTGCATATCCTTTAGTCTTCCGGAGTAGCTCACCTTTCCATTCTCAAGATGGCCATTATCCAGATTTTCTCCAACATCATTAACATTGCTTTGCGAGTCAAATTTTCTCAGATTTTTTGAATTACTACGGTACTTGTTCTTTTCTGGTTTACCTTTACCCATATCACCATTTCTTCTTGCAGATCCTTTCTCCATTAGCCCTTCAATCAAAGCCCATCCACCATCACTTTTGATCCTTGTCAATCCTGCTCCACCCTTCAAATCCTTATTCCTTCTTCGATGATCAATCATTTCACGCCTCAAGCCGTTTTCCTCCACATTTGCCCCCTCCTCGCAATCGTCATCTTTGCTACCATGCAATTGCCTCTTCATTCCGAACGATTTCCCCTTAGCAATTGATGTCTGCTTCGAGCCATACCTATCTTCATCTCCGCCTGAATCCTTACTCCTATCCACCCGCACAGACTCCAAGACTTTCACATAATCGCTGAAAGCGGGGCTAAACTTGAGTTCCTTCTCGATAAATCGCCTGGCGACTGAACCGCTCCCGTCCTCTTCGTTTGCCAGAGCACAACAAAGTCGGCATTTGGTGCTTCCCGCATCAAAATTCCAGTTCTTTGCCAGCCGAAGACTCAAAGCTCTACCGAACAGGGGCTTCTGAGGAACCGGTAGCCGTCCATGGGAGGAAGAAAGATTCGAGTGGGAATTTGCCGGAAGAACCCAGTAAGTGACCGAATTGAGGACACCAATCGGCCCGTTCGCCAGTATCATCTCCCCTCGAATTTGTGGGTATGGCCGAACACTGAATCAGATTAGGAAAACAAAGAGAAAGCGCAGATCGAAGAAGCTTCCTGGGAACTCCAAGGCTTTATCGAAGAGGAGGACTCACGGGTTTTAGGAGCGCTTCCTTCAGCTCCTCCGGCATTTCGAAACCCTGTCGCTGGTGGCGAGTTCGGGGGTTGGATAGAGGGACGCTGAGGTTTTTCTTAGGCAACATGATTTTTGTACCCGACTTCTCACCCGCCTTGTGATTGGAGAAAGCTAATATCCTGTTGCGGTGGGGACTGGCAAAAGTGGCAGGGAAAAGTGTTGCTGTTCATTCGGACCCTTTGGTTTCTAAAATATCTTATTTTTTAAAGGAAAAAACATATTTCAACTACACAAAAATGAATTGCTTATAAGATTTTGGATTTGGATCTCGTCGTTATTATTTTTAAATAAATAAAATTAAAAAAAATTAATTTTATATTTTTATATTACATTATAGTGTTTTTAGTGATCCCAAAAAAACATTATAATGAAATATAATTTTTTTATAAAATAATATTTTTAGTCTTTTTTATTAAAATTTTATATGTAGTGTTTTTTACATTATATTAAAATATTTTCAATAATATTACGAAAACATTGTAACGTAATGAAAAACACTATAAACATTGCATTTTTCTTTTATTAATATTAAAAATATATTATAATATAGTATAAATAACTATAACATAATATTTTTGTACTATGTTATAATATTTTTTATTATTAAAAATATTATAAATAGACTGTTGCTCCCCATCGACTAGTTCATACGAAAAGGAAGAAAAAAGAAAAAAAAAAGATGGTTGGAGTATTTCAAATATTAGTAAAAAAAGTGTTATATATATATATATATATATATGGGGTTTTAGGAAGTATTTCCAACCAGTAACTCTCTCAGTGCCTATAATGTTCTACTAATTTCATATTTACATTAAAGAATATTAAACGGAAATTAAGATCAAGTCCTTAAAAACAAATGAAAAAAGATAAATTGTAGCTAATGCAAGATCTTATACAGAATAAATTATTATCAGCAATGTTAATCAACATTATGTGAACTAGGTTAAGTGTAACATAAAATAATAATTCTTAACTATGTGAATTAGTAACGCTAAACTACGTGCAGTTTCCATTCTCTCGGAGCAACCTTTTTCTAGTTCTCATCTCCTACCTTGATTGAGAACTGTTCTCCATCACTGCTACGCCAACAAGTGGATCTGTTTCCTTTCCTCGATGCCTCCTCACCAGATTCATCAGTTTGACGAGATCCAATGGGTGAGCAGGATCCGGCGAGTTCTCGAGGAGGAGCTCGAGAGCGACGATGATGACCGTCCTGCCTCCATCTCTGACGTTCCAAAGGCGTTGCTCTGCAGCAAACCGGATGCCTACATTCCTCAAATCCTCGCGTTGGGTCCTTACCACCGTCATCGAGAGGAACTCCATGATATGGAGCGATACAAGCTTGCCGCAGCGAGAAGAATGCAGAGCCGGCTGCCAGGTGTTAAGTTCCTGGACGTCGTCGCTCTGTTCATCAAGCTCGAGCTTCCAATTCGCGCTCATTATCACAGGTAGATCTCACGTCATTGTCTGATATCATGTGATAGGAAGACAATCTCTGGTAACTCGATCACTCGCAGGTACCTCAAGTTCAATGGGGAGACTTTGGCATGGATGATGGCATTAGACATCTCTTTCTTGCTTGAATTCCTCCAAATCATTGCCACCAGCAAAGGCAAGATGGTGGGGAGAGCTCCTCCTTCACGAATGTCTCACTTGGTGGGCTTAGATCGGAGGACATCTGCATACAACATGCTACTCTGCGATGCTCTGATGTTAGAGAATCAAATCCCGCTCTTCTTGCTACAGAAGGCCTTGGAGATGCAGTATTCGTCGTCACAAATCGCTGCTCAGATTTCTTCTTCCATGCTGATCGGGTTCTTGATCGAAGTTTCTCCATTCAAGACGTTAGACATCTCCCCATGGATCGATGCCGGACGACACGCCCACCTGCTTGAGCTCCTTTATCATACGGTTGCACCAAATCCAGAAGAGCTTTTCGAGACCGTCGAAGGAGATGAAGAAACCGAACAAGAGCCCCAGGTTTCCGTCAGAATAGGATTCTTCCTCGAAGCAATCGCAGCCTTCATCTTCAACCGAGGTAGAGCCTTGGTCTCAGCAGTAGTAAAATTTTTGGTGACGATCCCATGGAGAACGATCAAGAGCATTCCGGCACTGTCAATCATCGCACACCCAGTCGAGCAACTCTTCTCCTCCCAAAAGGATCAAAATTCCGAACCAGCTCGTGGAATCTCAACCCATGACAGAAGCACAACGCCATTGCTGGAAGAGATCGCAATTCCTTCTGTGACCGAACTAAAAAAAGCAGGCGTAAAATTTTCTGCCATGAACGGGGACATATCGGCAATCGAGTTCGACGCCCAGACTGCAACGCTTCATCTGCCAACCATCAGCCTGGACGTAAACGCTGTAGTAGTATTGAGAAACCTGGTGGCGTACGAGGCGTCGATCGGGTCACGACCACTGATATTCTCGAGGTACGTTGAGCTGATGAATGGAATCATAGACACGGCAGAGGATGCCAAGCTGTTGAGGGAGGCGGGAGTGGTGCTAAACCATTTGAAGAACGACGAGGAAGTGGCGGAGCTGTGGAACAGCATGACCAGATCGGTGAGGCTCACCAGGGTTCCAGCTTTGGACAGGGTGATCGAAGAGGTGAATAGCTATCACAGCAGTAGATGGAGAGTGAGGACGAGGAGATTCATGAAGAATTATGTGGCTGCTTCCTGGGAGTGTCTCGTGTTGTTAGCTGTTCTTTTGCTCTTCTTCATCATAAGCGTTCAAGCTTTCTGCGTGCTGTATGGATGCGGTCTGCAAGACTCGAACAGGGAGAATATGATAAGACACAGTCAACGAGTGCCGTGACATATTGTTCGATATCTGGCCCTCTGTTCCACAGAGGTATTCGTCAATCCATCAAACTTATGCTTCTTCCTACCGAGAATTCAAGAATAAAGAAGGCAAGAACCTATCTCATGCTTAGAAATAACCAAACGATTATATTCTTTTTATAGCCTTTACTTCTCGTGCTTTATAATTAGCCTTTGTCTTGGATGAGGTGTCTTGTGTATAGTCTTAATTTTTTATGATTTCAGTTAGTAGTAAAACATCATGACTAATTACATATTACTTTTATAGTTAGTTATGTTTAATATCTCGATCTTGATATTTTAAAAAAATATATTTATATTTTTATAATTATATAAATAAAAATTCTACTTATGAAAAAAATACTATACATACTATCACGTACGGTGCTAAGAAAAAGATTAAAAGGTAATTTCGATTTTTACCATTAAGTATATTGATTTTATATAAAAGTAATTTTTGTGAAAGCTTTGTTATCCTTTAGTAGATTAATGGCGATTCTCATATGTTGCATTGTCTTATTTCTTTTGCTTCGCTAACTTACCTAATGTCTTCGGCTTCACGTACAGTTAGCAACTCTACGATGATCGAAATTATCTATTTATTTTTTAATATTATTTTTGTATGTGATATTATTTGTGATATTTTTCGTCGGAAGAGTTCACGGTACGAGAATAAATGAGATTAAATAGTTACATATATAGATAGATTTAAAAAATATTAATTATTAATATAATTTTTTAAATTATAATTACCGGGACGATAATTAAATATATATGTAATACCCCCTTGCGGTTGCGGTGCTACGCCCGAATCATACGATTTCATCTTACGTGCGGAGGACACGGCTCTGACATCGTTGGGTGAGGAGGGGGTGTTAAGGGACGTACGATCTCTGGCGTAAGTGTGTTCCACACGTATCTGTACGTCTCGCCTGAGGTTACAATATCACTCGCTTGTCATAAAAACGCCGTCCACAGTATTTCTTTCCGGTTTTCGATCACCCATCTTTCCTCCCCTGTCCTCTCGATCGATCTTTGTGCGCCCCTCCTCGCTCGTTCTCTTGTCTGTGGACGGAAGCATCTATCTACGGTCGTTAAGAATCAAGAAGGCAAGGCCAGTATACTTCCCTTCTCACGCTTCGAAATAGTGATGCAATTTCTTTTTCGGAATGGTTTTTATGTGGTTTTGGATTTTCCATCAATCCATTCGGATTTTTTCTTGATTCAAGGATGAATCCATCTGGTTTGGTGTGTTCTGTGGTGTTCCGGAGGAAGCATTTGTGGGTCTTCGATCCATCTTGAAGTAGTTCAAGATTCAAGAAGGCAAGACAAATTTTCATTTCTTAGTGGGTTGTCTTGGTTTTGTTTGTTTCTTGCTGTTCCGGTGATACCATTCGTGAGTCTTCGAATTTTCTTTTCTTGACGGGTTCTAGCTGGATGTGCACGGACCTCGGTGTTTCTAAGACAGCAATCGTGGGTCTTCGATCAATCCATCCAATTTCTGCATGTTCATTCAACAATTCAAGAATTCAAGACCGGCACTTCGAGTCTCATGCTTCGCAATTGTAGAACAATATTCTTTTATAGATGGGGTTATCTGGTTTTATTCGCTGCTCACCGTTCGAGAGAAAACATTCTTTGGTCTTCGATCGATCCTTTTAACTACTAGAGGATTCGAGAATCAAGAAGGCAGGACCGGTCCTTCCCATCACATGCTTTTGGAATATCACAAAATTTTCTTTTCTTGATGTGTATTTTCTGGCTTTTGTTTGTATTTGTTTGTATTGTTTTTTGGTGAACTGTCTTTCTTTGTTTTCCCTCTCTCTCTCTCGCCGCCCATTGGATGACCTTTCTTTCCTTAGTCAATTTCAGTTGTTTGTTTACCTCCAGGGGCTCATTTTATTAGAAGTTTGGAAACTTTATTCCAATCCCAATGATTATGGTTGGTCTTCTATCGTATTGTTTGTGTTCCTTTTGTGCTTTTCTATTAAGGTCATATGTTTTGTTTTAGAGCTAAGTAGTGGATGACATACTTTGATTTTAGTGTTTAATTGTTATCTTCCATTTCTGAATAGTGGATATTGTTTCTTCTTTATCTCCATATTAGCTGAATGTTCTTTTTGTTCTGCTTGTTACGAGATTAGATAAGAAAATTTATCATCATCTTTCTAGGCAGGTTTTCTTGATTTCTCTGATTCTTATTTTTTTCCTTGCTAATAACTGTTTGATATAGTTTGGAAACCATTATATTTGAAACTAGATTGATGGAGAGTCATGAACCTGTGGTTTCTGCTGCGTGGCTGCATGCTAATCTGAAAAATCCTGATATAAAGGTATGCAGTTATTACCATTCGTTATATTTAATGCTTAGAACTGTTATTTCCGGTCATCGGGTTACCTAGGTGGATATAATTATCACCTGTAAATAATAAGACTTAGTTTATCCAAATAATCTAGAGTTCTACAGGAATACCATCAGTCATAATAGAGAAATTTTAGGGTGCATCACATATTGCTACATGAATAAAGTGTGGTAGAAAAGAACATGGTTTAATTGTAAGCTTCGTTATGGATGACAATTTGTGTTACAACTGGACTAAGTAAGAAAGTTTAGTGTTAAATAATGTGATATTATATGTATATATGGATATTGAATATAAAAGGAAAATAAAAAAAAGAAGGGAACGATATTCTTGCTTGTGTTGTCTTCTTTTTTATAGGCCAAGGTGATCCAGTTTTCACCAAAAGCGAATTATTGGGATAAAATTATAATTTTAAGTTATATATTATGCTCTAAAAGTAGTATATTCAATCTCTAGGATAGATGCTCAGTATTGACATGGGTGTGATGGTGTGAGCGAATAGCATGGCAGGTTGCAAAATTGTCTTCCATCTATTTTTTGGTTCACATGTTTTATAGTTTGTAGTTTCTCTTGTCAAGCATTTCTTTTATTCAAAGTAGACAAGAAGCCTTTCCAAACTACGAACACAAATTTTATCTTTTAATAAAATTATACTTTTTTTACAATAAGGGTGTACCTAGTGCATGAGGCTCCACCAATGCGGAGTTTGGGGAGGGTCAATGTGTGCAACCTTATCTCTAAATCTAGATTATGTTTTTGTAACTCGAACCCTAGTCTCTATGTAAAGAATTTCATCTACTAATTAACTTATTTTTTTTTTTTGCAAGAAAAAGAATCTATGCAACTTCCAAGCATGGGCTTAACGCTTTACAAGCATCCATGTTTTTTGGGCTACTATATATTGAATAATCCAAAAAATAATGAATATTATGATACTGAATGCATAAGTAGTTGTACTATAGAAGATTGTCACCACTCAACTTTTCAGCCCCTAGTCAATACAAGTGCTGTCGAACCTCCTCAAGATGTATGTGGCTATGAAGGGGTAGATTTAAATATTTGTTTGATGCATAAATTTTGAATAAGTGACCATCAAAAAATGAGAATATTTCAACTGGCCAGACATTCTGTTATTGAGGAATTTGATTTAACCTTTTTATCTAGCATCCACCTTCTCGAGCATATTGATTCAATCCTCCCTTTTTAACCTTTATATAGGGACATGGTATGTAGTATTTACATGCTTTTTCTTAATTTCCAAACTGAGATTCTATTTCCTGTAATGCATTTCTGTTGTATCCATTCGTTTACATTTCAAGGATTTCAGTACAACAAAGCAATACAGTGAGGCTTGAGAGTCATATCCGGATGTATCTAAATATACAAGTCTGCAATTTTCTTCTTTCTGATTTATTTGCTAGATTAATGTTATTTAGTTTGTTCTAATTTTTAGGTACTGGATGCTTCCTGGTACATGCCACAAGAGCAGCGGAATGCATTTCAAGAGTATCAGGTACTATGATGATTTTTGTCATTGAGCCATTGTTATTTGACTTTGTTGCTTTTGTTTTTCAAGTTACGGAAGGTTTGTTGTGAATGAATCAACACATCTGGACGGATTGATAAAATGTGCTTCAAATTAACCTTAAGTGGTGGATAGATTATGCGTAGATAGGTTTTCTGCTTTAGTCAATTCTAGGTTCAATTTCTCTGACGTATCTTTTGAGGCAAAAACTAGTAGCAGCCTATTAACTTATCATTAGGATTATGAAGTAGTGAGGACATGAGTGGAAGAAAATAACAAGCTGAAAGAAAGTAGGAAGTTAAAAAAAGGCCATTTCTTTCAAACCAAATGCCTTCACACAAATAGTTATGGTCTCGTCAGGTTATTAACTCATCTTGTTAAGAGGCTTCTGATTGACTCAGAAATAATTTTCATTTTACTCAATTTAGTTCCCCTGGAAGACACTTATTTTGATAAGTTTCCAAGCTGGTAGGTGTACACAGATTGCTGCAGCAAAATATCTAACTACCTTAATCTGTGCCAAGAGGCTTCTGATTGATTCAGAAATAGTTTTCATTTTACTCGATGTAATTCCCCTGGAAGACTCTTCTTTTCTTAATTTTTTTCAAAATATTCCATGCTGCTAGGTGTAAAGAGACTGCTCTAGCAAAATATCCAACTATCTTAACCTGTGCATTCTCCATGATTCTCACAGTGTTTGATTTTTGGTAGTTCTTGAGTTTGACTGCTAGCCTTGCTACATGAGATATCTCAGTGCCTGTTCGGTGAAGGGGCAACCAGAGGATGTAGTCAGCGGCCTTGTCCTGACCAGCTACAGTAGCTACAGCTTGCATTGTCATTTCACTTCTTTCAGAGAACATGACCTTAATGAATTTTGTGTTTTATGGTGAACCATATGAAAAAGCACAAAATAAAAGAAAAACATTCACACTTGGTCTTAGTCTACACATTTCCTGAGAGATCCGATTGTGGACAGAGGACATTATTTTCTGCTTCTATAAATAGCACCCTACCTTCATGCTACTGGTAACAATCCCTAAAAAATTCACTCTTTTATATTTAAAATAAAACTAGGTATTGTTTTGCCTTTTTTTATTGTGTTATTGGTGTCATTGATGGTTGCTATGGCAGTTTTGGTTTGATTAAAGGCTGTTTTTGTGGAGGTGGGAGTGATGGTGAGTGTTCAGATGGTTGTGGTTGTGGTGGAAGTGGCAGTTATATGGTGGTAGATGAAGCATCGAAGGGACGGGTAATTCATCAATTAGATTTTTTGTTTAAATAGAAATAAAAATGATGGCAGTTTACATAATGTCTTTCTTGTTGATTATTGATGTTATAATTTTTATGTTATGGGTGTTAGAAGTAAATATTAATTAAGGGTAATTTTTTTTAGGTTTATAAAGTGTGCTTTATGGGGAGAAAAACCCACTGACAATGCTATGCACTAATATGTATATGTGTGTATATATTGTTTTTACATGCATGTCAAACATTTTTATGCTTAACTCTTAAAATCTCTTTTCTGATGATATTTGAGTAACTCATTAAATGTTTTTTTGTTGGCCAACCTATATGATTTCAAATTAAAGCTTTTCTGCCCGACTGCTTATCAGGATAGAATTAAGTTCAATCTTCAATGGATTGAGTTGTATCTTTATTTATGTTTACCTGTAGTTCATATTCAACATTTTACTGCACATTTTGCGTCAAAAGATCAATGTTTAACTAGGCATAATCACACATTACAATTTGGTAATTCTGCTAGAATCTAAATAATTATTGGATTTGGTATTTGATGCTCTTCAAATAACCAGAATGTTGGCTGCTTCTTGATCTTGCTAAGTTTTCACATGGAAGGTCCTCTTTTCAACCCTCCAATTCTTTTTTTCTGATTTGGATATAAATTATTGATAATTAACCCCATTAATGTATAGCCAACCTCGAATTGTTGGGATGTTACGGCCAATTGTTGTTGTTTAAGTAGAATCGTAGATGTTCATGTGACCAAATCTTATTATCAAAGCCTGTTGTGTTGGTCATGGGAAAATCAAATTTACTTATTAGACATGAGCTGCTTTCATTTTGGTGACATTCATCATTAATGTTGATTGAAGATGCTATTTACTGCTTAGATGCATGCTGATAATTGATCACTATATTTGAACCTAACCATTTCTTTGCAAATATTTCAGCAGATTTATGGGATACAATGTGTAAGGTCAAAATACTGTTTGCGTTAGATACTTGGAGAAGTTTTTTGGTATAGATACTAGGTGATACTTGGAAAGTCAAGGAAAAGGTTTTCTGGGCCAGCATTATCTGTTCCATTTATTGTGTCCTTGGAAAAGTTCGGTTGGAAAATTATCAACTGAACAGCTCAGCAATTGGTTTTTCCTGTCAGTACCTAACCTTTGTCTGGACTTTGTGAACTGGTTTAAATCATCTACTACCATGTTTATATTATCGACTGAACAGCTCAACAATTGGTTTTCCTGTCATTACTTTGCAACCTTTATGTGGAGTTCTGGACATTGTCAACTGGTTTAAATCATATTATGTAATGTTTATCTTTACAAAAATATTCAGTTTAAGCAAGTTTGTGAAATATGACTTTATATATTTTAATATATACTCTGCAACGTCTACATGGTACTAACAATACCATTACTGTATTTGATTCAGGTGGCTCACATTCCAGGTGCCATATTCTTTGATATTGATCAGATATCTGATCCAACATCTAATGTGAGACATCTTAGTGTGTTTCTATACATTCAAGTTTTATTGCTTGTAAATTGGATTTTCTCATATCTATGGTGTTTAAAGGAATTGGATTTGTCTTCAGGTTAGGTATTAGAAAACTCAATAAGGTGACTCTTTTCTTGTTTGCAAATAAAGGTTCTAATCAAGTTTTGTCCGGAAACTATAAGAATTGTGTTAATTACATGAATACAAAATTACAAATGTCACATCCTCTAGGAGAGAGCTGTAGCAAAAAGTAAATCTATGCTATGCATGTTCTACCTAATTTTGCTACCACTAAATCAAGTGAGTCGTTTCCTTGTAGACATAGTAATTAACTAATTATTGTTTTGAAAAGATTAACCAAGGGTCTATGGACCAGAGCATGACTTTGGAAAATGACCAGTGAGATTTAAGAAGATTTCCAGAAGTTTTTAAGAAATAAGATATGAAGAGCCTATCTAATTTATTTTATTAAGTAAAAGAGATACAAGAAGAAGAAAAAGAAGATACCCTTGGTAAAATAGCTTTAATTACAAATGTTAAGTTTCAATTATGATTTTTTTACGGAAATAACAGAAACAGAAGAGATAAACTTGGCTTATTTCCTCTGAAAAAAATTGAATATTCAAGATAATACCACATTACCACCACTATTTAACAATTTATTTTGGAGCAGGCACCTTTGTGCATTCTTTTGTGCCTGTATTACTTTGCAATTCCTAAGCTTCCAAATCATCTAATAAATAAGGATCAGCAATTGTTCCTATGTATATCTCCAATGGGGCTGTAATATCTACGCGCCTCCAGGCACTTCAAGAGTCTTCGAGAGAAATAGCAAGGCTAGGGAACCTTAAAGTTACTATATCCAATTTCCATGACTGTGATGACAAAGGGACGATAACGAATTTTATGACTTGTGGTTTTACTGAATAACAACAGATTGGGCAAGAGATATCAACTTTCTATTTCTTCATAGAAAGAATTTTTGCAGAATGAATTTTGTTCTTTACTGCTAGTCACATGAATAGTTTGGTCTTGAGAGAACTTGGAGAAACACATAATTTTGGTGAAGGGCCAGAAGATGTGACCAAAGTTAGAGAGTGGTACAAAGATAACCCAAGAAAACCTTAGAGGACATGAGCTTCAATGATATTGAGTCAATTCTGGAATTCTGTCAGTGTTTGAAAGCTGAGGAGACAGAAGGAGGCACTCTGAATTGCATAATAATAATAGGTCAGGAAAATACTGTAGAGAACTAAAGAGATGAAAAACCAATCTAGTTTTGGTGTTTTCACAATTCTATTAGGTTTCAAACAAGAGTCATAGAGTGATACTATTAGAATTTTTTTAAAAACAAGAATTTTAATTTTAGTTGTACCGATCAGTACAGACCAGTATTTCCCAATCAGACAGCAGCTCAGTATATGGACCAGATAATTCATCCGGTCTGATCTGATGGTAAGCTTACCATACCAAGTTTACCTTAAAATTTGATATTTTTATTGCATGACTTAAATGTGTGAGGTGATAGAAAAAGTAAAAATGAATAATCATGAATGCTGACAATCTTTGTGGTAGTCATTCTACTGGAATTGACTCGTTTCATCAAACTTAGCTAACTAGAAATCAAATCTCCTGTGACAACTACATCTATTGATTGGAACAAGATGTGCCATACTCAGCCTATTCTTATGTTATAAATGAGGCATTATATAAATTAAGATAAACCATTATACTTAGGCTATATGCACTTAGCAACTAAGATTTTCTACACGGGAACAATATCCTGTTCATGCATTATTTAAAATATTTCTTTCAGATCCATACTTTGGTGATTCAGTAGTTCAATCAGAAATTGTGATATATGGAAAAAATGTAGAAGTCTGTATCTTATATCAATATCTAAAGGTTCAACACAGTATCTAAGTTAGATTGTCATTTCCAGTTGAAACCTAAAGAACAAAATTAAAATCCTCTAAGTAATTGATATGGTTGGCACATGTTATGCGTCAAACAGAAAGTAAAATGCAGCAGTTGTACTTAAAATAGTCATTTTTAAGTTAAGATATGGATACTAATAATTAAAGCAGTTGAGAAGGCTTGAAACTTTCTATTATGATAGTATACTTGTTGATGCACATAATTGCTTTATGCCTAATGGTTATGAGAATATGTGCTTGTTTAACAGATGAAAACAATTAATCAATACTTCCATTTCCTTGTCACTCATTAAAGTCTTTATATATCCTTGATACACAGGAAGCATTCTATATGCTTTTAGAAATTAAAGCACAGTTCTTTCCTTCCAGAGAAGCCTTTTGTGAACATTTAGTCCAGTTGAAACCCGCTTCACTTTGCCCTTCATTTGTAACATAACTTCGTTTAATGTGTAAATACTAAGTATTTTTTGGATAATTGAGAGACACATGTCCATTACTAGTGGTGATTAAAATTGAATTATTTATTTTCATGAATTTGCAGTCTGAAACATTTTACGTGAGGGATCATTTATGACAACTGAGAAACAAATGTCCACAATTATTGGGTATATTTTGTCATTAGATATCAGATAAGAAAAAATGGCATTCACTACGTGGTCTTAACTTTCATATTCATTTGCCTACCTTTTGTTTCATGTGATTTTGGACCTGACTTTATTTCTTGGATGAGGCAATGATATTTAGTTGATATATATGTTTCCAAGGAAACTATACGTCTATAGCACCCACAAATGTTATTTACTTGATGAATCTCTTAACTTTTTGAACTTATCTAAATTTAAATGTGTTTTTGAATCAGTTGCCACACATGTTGCCATCAGATGAAGCTTTTGCTGCTTCAGTTTCTGCTCTTGATATTCAAAACAAGGATGCTGTTATTGTTTATGATGGAAAAGGACAATTTAGTGCTGCTCGTGTTTGGTGGTAAGAGTAGAACAATAACTTGATGACAAAATTCTGTTGATTTCTTTGTAACCTCTTAAGATAAGCCTCAATATGTTGGTGAAATTTTAGAAAAATACTTCTGGAATTCTAGACTCCTCATTATTACAAGCAAATACTAATGATATCATTTGTTGCAATCAAGGTTCAGTTAAGTTCCTAGGACTAGTTTCTTGTGTTTTTTTAATTCTTTTATACTTTTCTAACACTATGTCATTAGGTTATTGGTTCTTAAGTAATCTGCTTGGTGTATGTTACAAGGTTGTGGTTGTGCCAAATTTAGGATCAATTTGTGCGTCAAAGTTATAGTGATATAATTAATTCTCAATGAAACAAAAATTGCTGTGTGAGGAAAGATTCTGGAATTTTTCCAGCTGGATTTGACCCACTGTGTAAGACAGATTTGGGAAGGAAAAGGAAGGGGGTCTTTTAAAAACTTTGAATGATGTTTGATGGATTTTTTTATGCCATTTTTTCGTCTCTTCCCATGACTTCTTAATTATTTAACTCCTTTATGTGACCTTTCTTGCCCTTCTACTTTCTGTAATCAACCGATAATATTCTGGTCATCCATAAATTTATACAGCACAATATAGCAGTAGCTACTCTCCCTGATTATAGCAGCTTCAAACCTTCTTTTACGAGATCTAAGTTTTGCCATTTTCTCGTTGGGCCAATTGATTGATCTTTAAACTTTAGATATTGTCTACTATCGTATTCATCCTCCCAAAATTTAAAATTATGTATATTTATCCCTCCAAATATAATTTTCTATATATAGATACTTCGCGCATGACCATATATTAGATTGTTAGTATTTTGTATCTTTTTTATGTTTTATTTTTGAAAAGTTTGCATTGGTCTGACTAGGTTTACTTTTTTGGTCACTAATTGATTGCCAACCAACCTACGATTTGGATTTTTAATTATATGAGATATTCATTTAAACCTCTTCCACTCTGAAAGAATCCAGGTGAGATATGTTTACTAATTGAAAAGATTTCCTTACATAGGATAATTTTGGATGTCAATGGTTATGGGTCTTAATTTGCTATGCTTACGAGTGAATTACTTAGATTGGAAAAGATTATAATTGATTGATTATTAACTTTTTGGGGCCCAAGGAAGTTTATTTGCAGGATTTTTTTCACCTTGTAATTTGGATTTTGATCAATGATTCAGATCAAACTAATTCAATTGGGTGTTTGGATATTATTATCATCATCATTTCCTATGGTGTTTTTTCCCCTTGTCTTCAGATCATGAAACATTGATGAGTGTGATACTCTTTGACAATTTATAGAAGTTGATATCATCTTCCTTGTTCTGGCTTGGAAGACCTTTGTCTCATCTCTCACCTCTCTGGTACTTCTGCTTTTTACCTGTTATCTTTGGGTTCTTATGCATATATCTAAGATTGTAGCAGATGCTGTTCATAACCTGATTAGTTTTAAACCTTTCTGCTGTGGCTTCGTAGCCGCAGCCATTACATTACTATTCTTGCATAAAGGAGTCCTATTGAGTCCACTGTAACTTTTTTAACATAACCTGAACAAATTTACTAAAAACCATAAAACTTATATGATTGAATTCAAGTACTTAAAAACTTATTGCAAGGGTATCATGACTTGTCATAAAATTTCAATCAAAAGTGGAATGTTCTAAAAGAAAAAAGATACAAAAGTCTGTTTCAGCGACAGTATGCACAACAAGTTCTTTTATTTGTTTGCCTCACATCCTTTAATTCATACTCTTGGCATGGCCATGGTCCATTTTTGCATTGCTTTGTCAATCAGTGTCATCCAGGAAATTTGGGTATTGGGTCATAGACATTTTTTATGATAACAAAGGAGTTAGAAACTTGGAGATAAATCTGTTACAGGTAGAAACTATTTTTTATGTTTTAATACACTAGCTATTTCTGTGCGCATTGAGAGAGGACAATATGGCTTTAGGATTCTTGGTGGTGAACTTAATTGATGTACATGGTAAGAAAGGATTTATGAAATATATGAAAAATAGTTGCAACTACATAGTTCGATTTTCTTGTTAGTAGTATTATTAATTGTTATTGTGATTTCAGTTGCCAAGTGATTTACCTTTCTAACAAAGCATTGAATTAATAGGATGTTCCGAGTTTTTGGACACAATAAAGTTTGGGTTTTGGATGGAGGTTTGCCACAATGGTGCAAATCTGGATATGAAGTTGAATCTACGTCATCTAAAGTGGCAATTTCGCGAGCTACTTCAGTCAGTAAAGCTATTGAAAACATATATCGTGGTCAATTGGTATGTTGTATATTACCTTACAGGTCCAAGTTTGTGCTATACAATTGATTGGTAGGCTAGTCCCTTACTGTTTTTGCTTTAAAGCACAAGTACATATGATTTATTTCAAGTTTTAAATTAAAATTATGCAACTGCTGGTATCTGTATCCTCCTATTTATTAGGACTAAAATATTTGAACTTATTTCTTAGAACTAACCTGTGTCTACTAAAAGATTAACCCATGCTGTGTGATTCTCATTATCATACTGCGCAAGACATGAGATGGGATAAAAGTGATGTGCTACATATATGAAACCAAGAGTAGTGGTGGTTGCAGATAAAATATAACAATTTTCTGAAATGCATTTCTTATATTTGCAGTTGATATGTGAAAAGGATATCATAGGGATCTTAAAGAGAACTATACCAGCATATGGTGTCAGATTGCAGTTCAATATACAGTTTCCTCAAATAGCATTTACCTAGTTTGACATGTTGAAAAAATCATTTTATTCATATATGAAGTGATTATTGCCACTATAAGATTTAATTTATTATTATACAGATTCTTTGTTCTTCTGTGGATGTTTGTGGTTTATAATTGCTGAGGTGCTTATCTTTGATAGGTTGTACCTGCCTCATTTAAAACAAAATTTCAGCCTCATTTGGTATGGACGCTGGAACAGGTTTGAACATTTTTTCTCATTTAATAAAACATGGACATTTTAGTCTATTCAATGAATATGTTAGTATCAGTAAAACTGAGAAAAACTTGCAAAGATGATACATTTGCTCATAAGTAATTGTTTATTTATAGGAGATTCTTTTAATATTGCATGACAAATTTACAATGGCAAGGAACAATCCTTTCTGATTTTCCAACCATTTTCTAATATTGAGCTCTGTTGGGGGCAATGTTATTAGCTTCGCTTATTGTTTCTAATGAAGTCATATTTGATTGTCATCTCTCTCTCCTTGCAATTACAATGTGATTCTATCCTTCTTGTTACAATTGCAATGTGAGTTAACTTGATTTCTTTCCCGTACATTATATGTCTTCCTTGGATATGTTTAAACCTTTTCTGAAGTTTTTCTATTATTTTCGGGCAATTGTTTTTACCTATAATTGTAAAAAATTTTAACAAATGCAATCATTCATTGACTATTCTATGAAGCATAAATGAATTTACTACTTTCTCATATATTTTTTCTTCTGATCTACCATTGACTGTCACACTTTACTGTTGCCTCTGTATATTTTAACTACTAAATTAATATCTTTGTTGGTCTTCATCTTCCTCACAAATAAATATGTATATATATACATGCTTTCTTCTTACTATTGTTCTAAAGTTGCATTTCCAACATTCTTTTCCTTTATCTCTAAATGTAAATATCTATCAAGTACAATTTAGACTTTGTCCTTAATTTACTCTAATCATTCAAAACAGCATCAGTTTTTACAAGGTTTGTCGGATTGATACATTATAGTCGGTACCGGTGTCGGTACACCGATTCGTATCAACACACCAAATTTTTGATTAAAAAATAGCCAAAATTGAGAAAAAACCCTATTTCAGGATTGTTTTCTTAATTTCTTGATATATTAATTAAAATTAAATAAGAATAAAGTATATCTAAACCTTATTTCAGGTCGTCCAGACCTGCACATGGTTGGTCTAAGACTGATTCAACTCCAACATTTGCAAATAAAAGTTAAGTCGGGGACTTAAAATATGAGCTCATAGGTCATCCCAAGACTGAAATTTTTTTAAAATTCTTACATCAATATTCTAACAAATATTTCAATAAAACTTAAAAATGCAGAGACTCTTTTGCTGTATTGGTATGTCTCAATTTTCACTGCATTTGGCTTTCTCATTCCTTTGTTCAAGCTTGTGGTCTATAGTCTCACTTTTCATTACTGAGATTGTCAAGCATCAATATTTGCTTTCATTTTGTCGTATTACTTTCTTGCTCACCCCAACTTTATTTTTTCACTTTTTTTTTACCCCAACTTACTGTAAACAAAGATATCTTTGGTCATCAACTTGATTAATGTTTCTTATCATCTCAGAGTTGTCTTTAATGTTGCAGCATTTGAGATAATAGAGATGCGGTTTCAGTTTGGGTTAATAAGTCAGTTTGCACATTGGTCTTCTTGGGCCCAATTTTGTTTTTTTTATGTTAATGGACATGCCCATCTGACATTGCAATGGATCACTAAGAACTAAGATCAAATTTAGTCAATAATTTCATCTAAATTTAGTACATTTAGCCTGTATACCTCTTTGAGGTCTGAGCATTCAACTAAAGATGATTCCACAAGTTTGTAGTTTTGTATCATATAGAATGATGGGAATCAAATTAGTTTCGTATCATATAGAATGATCTTACGTTCATTCAGTAGTGTGGAGTCCAGATTGTTTATTTAGTGGCTTTATACATGTATGCATTATGCATTACTAGTGGTATTTGCTCCTTGTACACAAGGGACATTATGGACTGTTTGCTACAATGTAAAATATTTTTACATATAAAGACACTCTGCAGATTTTGTATGATTTCATTATGATATATTTGTTTATGATAGAATTTTTCTGTGCTTCATGTTTATAACCAAACAAGAATTTCATCAACAAGATTATTTATGTTTCAGATCAAACAAAATATGAGTGACCAAACACATCAACATATAGACGCTCGATCAAGGTCCAGGTAATATTTTTCTCATATGTGGAAATGATTATTTGGCTTCCATGTTATATATTTGTGCTTAATTACCTTATTACACTAGTTTCATTAATCTGAGTTGGTGTTTTCTATTACCATTATGTTGACATTGTGCTCATTCAGTATTTTTAACAGGTTTAAGTCCTCAGGTGTATATATTGTGTGGCAACGATTGTTGTACTGCCCGAAACATTACAAAATGGGCGGTATGTACTTGTCCAGGCGTGGGCCAATGCATGGACCACCCCTGATTTGGGCGGCCCAGTATAGTTCAGTAAAAGTAATAAATAAATAAATAAAAAGGCAGTGGGGCCCATCCAACTCAACATTAGACTAAGAAAAAAACTTAGAATATAAATTAGACCCTCTTCTCACACTCTTCGCCGTTGCTGCTGCTTTGCAACTGCTTCACCGCTGCCAATGCTGTTGCTTCCGCATTCCTTCTTCTTCCTATGTACGCTCCCACCTCTTCTCCTCTTCTTCCTTCTTCTCTACTGCTTCTTCTTCCACCACTGCTTCCTCTTCTTCCTTCTTTCTTCACCATCCATTCCTCTTCTCCCTCTTTTTCTTCCTCTCCGAAACACTGGTACACACCGGTATGCTATGTCAGTACATTGGTACTGACCGGTATGTACCGTCCAATAGATCACCGAAACGGGTCCATCACCTGAAACGGTGATCCTTGGTGTGTGGTGCTGTTATATTTGCTGGAAGCAGATTTCAATGTTAATAGAGTTAGTATCCATTCTCCTGTAATTACTGCAGCCACAGGTTTAGCAATTCCAATGAGCTTGATGTTATGTAGCAACCAAACGCGTGTTGTAAGTCTTGTATCTCAGCAGAACATGTGGATCAAGGGTCATTTTTATGATAATATGCTAGTAGACAGATATAAATCCACTTGGTAATGATCAGTAAATCAAAGTGTATAATGGATTTAGGTCCAGGTAAACATTTAACGAGGATCATTTTTCGAGTTAATGCACCCGTTATGTTATCCAAAAATTGCTATATTTATATTGAAATTGCATAGTGATGAGATTAAAGCTAACCAGAATTGGCTTAATTGTAACTGAAAGGGGTGCTGGGCTGTACTATGGGCAGGAGACGAGAAAGGCTGAGGCATTGTAGCAATCATTGACTGTGGAGCCTCATAGAAGAGGATGACAGCTGCATGGCCTCAAGAAAGGGGCAGTGCGGCCTGCACTCCTTGAGAAGATGGCGAATTTGCCTGAATCACAGGATAATTTGAACAGAGACATGAGATAGAGAGGAGAGAGATCAGAAGCTAAGAAGTCATTGTAGCCTGTTGTTTTGGGTTTGTGATATGAGGTTTAGCTTATAATATGGACTGTCCCATCATCCTGACGCTTTAATCTAGCAGTAGATTGAAAGATATGTTCTATAATAAGTACATACCGGTTCAGGTTGCAACAGTTCAGGTCAAAATCTACTCTGTATTCAGTTATGACTTAAGTGGATCAGGTTAGATTTGATCCATTGACACCCTAGTCTCTGTTGATCCTTCCAGACTATTTATCTGTTTCTAAAATATTCAAGGATCATTGTATCCTTTTTCATGTTTGCGACCAGGTGTTTCTGTCAGTTCTTATTACTTCCCATCTTTTTCAATCTTTTTCACTCTCTAAAACTTGTTCTATTCCCTAAACTTGTGATTCTAGATGAACATATATATGTTTTATTCTTATTCAAGACTTTGTTGTGACTTGCAGTAGATTTTCATCCAGTTCCCAAATCATTGACTTTTTGAGTTTCTTAAGTTCTAGAATAATAAAATGTCATTATTTTCTTGACTAGTGTTTTCTGTCATTGATATTATCATTCAGAAGGTTGTTCCTAATGTGTTCAATGTACTCAGGATAAAGAACTTTCATTTTAAAAAGTTCATCCTCATATGCAGGTTTGATGGCGTAGCTCCAGAACCTCGAGAGGGAATAAAAAGTGGACATATGCCTGGCAGCAAATGTGTTCCCTTTACTGAGGTGAAAAAATTGCTACTAAATCTTCTGATGAGATGTCTCACTTGTTTTAATGTCCCAGCGCTAAAGGATCTTTTGTTCATTAGGCAGAATTCTGTTACAGCTTTTTTGGGAGGACAGGATGAATTCAAATGTATTTAGTCACTGAGGTGACTAAATACGTGATGTTTTTGCTAAAAATTAGTGCATGCAAAAAGAAAGTTCAGAAAAAATTATACTTGTAAAATGTGGAAAAAATCAGAAAATACCACTTATCTAGGGAGATGGTTTCTGAGTCACAATTATGCATTTGTCGAATAATTCAAGACATTTCACACTTATAACACTTATTTGAGTTGACATGTGACTATATATATGAAAGCGTATGTGCAGAATCACAAAAGAGATGAAAAAAACACTACTGTCTCACAAACAAGCAGCAAAGGTTAAAGAGAGCATTTTTTTTTAACATAAAGTAAATTAAATTAGGTGTGTGCTTGGTGCATTGTATAACAAAAGAATTTCATTTTTCACTAGCAATCTCGATTCATGTAGAAGTTAGCTTTGTACTTATGCTCGCTACATTCTTAGCAATAACATATATAATGCTGCACCCTGCATATGTATTATTGTAATGTGAATGTGGTTTTTGAGTTTACTTAATCTCTTTTAAAGCAGATGCTTGATGGTTCACAAATGCTTTTGCCTGAAGATCAACTTCGTGAAAAATTTGTGCAAGAAGGTGAGAGCCTCTTCCTTGTAAAAATGATCAGATGCATCTGTTGGTGCACCATAGCAAGTGAATGTTCTCTAACCTTATTTCATTTATTTTATCATGCTTCTCTTTTTTTGTTTATATAAATGAACCTAAATATAACGTTTTAGCTAAATTAGAGTATATTACCCTCTATGAGAGTCTCTTCATGTTCCTGATGTGCTACGAAAAACAAGTTTGTATTTGAAAAGATCTCTGGTGAGATACCTTTTCACCAAGATATTTGGAAAGATGTATATTTTATTTAGTTAATGAATTCTTTTAGTTTATTTGTAATGTGACAATGTCAAAGTCTTTGTTAAGCTCATTCTGAAGAATGATCTGATATAAAACAGAAGGCATTTCAAGGTTCTTACTGAAATATTGTGAATTCCTTAAGAATTATATATATGCTTTGAAAAAGCATAGTTCTTAGTATCATATTTTTCCTGGCATTAGAATTTGTTAATTGGTTCAGACTCCATATCAGAGGGGAAATTATTTCTCTATATTAAACAATCTCTATCTTATGAGGCATTTAGTGAGCTGGGGCAATTTATGATATTGGCTTGTAAGCCCGAACATGCTACGCTGTGTAGTCATATTGATCTGTGTTGAATATATTTCACTCTTTGATATTGACAACAAATTCAAAGACTGCCATTTGTAAAGACTTCGAAGTCAGTCTTTATTGGCTAGGTCATAAGAATTTGTGAAAAGTTCATTAATTTTCTGTAAGCTGATAATTAGTTTCGTGAATTGTAATTGACTTGTCTGAGATACTGGTGCTTGGCCACACCTTGCAGCCGAAGTTTAATTAATGAAGCATGGTCTACAAAAGTTACTGCAGCTTTTGATGTAATCTTTAGAATGCAGTTTTCCTTTTTTTCCTCCTATATGAACACTATTTTTGCTGCAGGCATCTCTCTCGATCGTCCAATTGTTGCCTCCTGTGGCACCGGTGTGACTGCTTGCATAGTAAACATGGTAAGATAAACAATTTTGTCATCATGAAATGATATAAAAAAGTAACAAGTCATGATGCTACTCCAGGGTCTTCATCGAATTGGAAAGCCTGATGTTCCAGTTTACGATGGATCATGGACCGAATGGGCAACTCAACCAGATGCCACAATTATCACACTTGGTGCTGATTAACTCCCTCGAATTTTAGTTATTTCCCAAGGACACTGAGTCTTGAGGTTTGCTGATAATGGTGTTGTTACGTTGCAATAGATGCATCTTAAAGTCATCTCATACATGAGATTCAACAGCAGGTTTTCAGTACTTAAAATCTTTGTGTATTAAGCTAGTTATCTTCCACAAGCCTAATAAGGCTGAGAGTGTGTCAGAAATTGTGGAAATCTGTCGTATAAGATTGAAACTGGATATGGTTCAATGTTTATCAGTCACAAGTATCATTGTCATATATGACCAAGTTCCAGTTTTATCTTAACTATGTGAATCTCAATGCTTTACATGCATTAGCCTTACAAGAAATTTATTCTAAATAAATAAATTTATTCTAAAAGAAAAATCTTGGTGTTTGTAGTTTTCACCTACTCGAGGACATACTAATTTTGACAAATGATTTATGTGATCTCAACGACAGGAAGACCAAACCTAATAATAACAGTGCATTGTATTAGTATCTCAAGAAACAAATATATTTTTCTTTGTGGATGAAATTGAGAGAAAAATTTACAAAATAGGCTTTTCATTACGAAAATCTTTTAGGTAACAAATCTCTTTACTATGACTCCGACTCCTCCTTCTCTTACTTTTAATTGGATTTAGGATCGTTTGCATTTATAAATAATGTATGTGTCAAATTAACAGCAATGATCGCGTGGCCTAATGGATAAGGCGCTCGCCTCCGGAGCGGGAGATTGTGGGTTCGAGTCCCATCGCGATCGTTCTAGTTTTGGAATCCTCTTTTTCGTTATAACCATTTTCTTGGCTGTGGTAATCTTTTGCGATTAGGTTGTTGTGCATCACCACTTTCCATCCACTCTTTAAATGCAACACTTTCTTCTAGTGTTTGTTGCTTTTTCTTAATCTTGCATTCTAAGCAGAGGAATACAACCCATTAGTTTGACAACCTTACCATTAGTCTTTTATCTTGAGCGCCGCCGTCGTTATTTGCCTGTTTGGTATTAGTTAGTTTAGTTGGTAAAAAATTATTATGGATATCATCTCATTCATCATCTGTCATAGTTGTAGGTTTTGCATTATCCCCCTGCAAAGGTCCATACAAATCTTTGCAATACAAGAGATCTTTCATTCTTGATTTCCATATCATCCAATTATTTCCATTTAAACTAATCATGCGAGAAACATTACTGGCCTCCATGTTCAAATACAAATTAAATCACTATAACCCTGCTCTGATACCCGTTGATGGGGATATAATGTGGAATATCCTTTATATATGAACAAGTACTAAAAGACCATAATACGCAGCGAAATTAAATGGAAGCACAATCAAATGAAACACCAAGATATACGTGGAAAAACCCCTCCAATGTAAAGGGTAAAAACCACGGGGCAAACTAGAGATAATCCACTATGAGAATAATGAATATACAAATCTCAATCTCTTGCTCTAAATCCTAGCAACAATCACAAGAGAATAACTGGGATACAAGGATCACGTCATTGCCCACAATATCTAAAACCTCCCCAAGTAATCACAGCAAGAGTCTACTGTATATTTGATCTAACCTGAGATGAGAACACTGCTAGATGATTGAGAACAGTCTTTCTGCGTTGTCCTTGTCTTCTTCCCTTTCTTTCTCTTTGCTTTTCTGTCCTTTTCTTCTCCTCTTTGGTGTTGCAAAGGTTATTGCTTGTTGCCCTCGTTGCTATCCTTTTATAGCCTATTTTCTACTCCTAAAACGTAGTCATCACACCCTCCTAATGTTAATTAGGATTAGATTAAAAGGGGATGATTCAGCCCACGTTGAGCTGAATTTGGCCTGTCAGCCCAACAATTCGTCATCCTCGATGAAATCTAGGCTTCCTTTCCATCTCTCTCTCACACGCACACATTCAATTTGTTGTGGACTTTGAAGGCATGTCTGTCTTCGTTTCGCGATTCTCAAACCATGAGCAAAGAAACTGCGGTGGAAACTTCTGCGTGGTAGTGCCGTGGACACGAAGGAGAAGAGGATGATTTGATGGCAGCTGAGAACTAGTTGCCCATTGGCGGAGATCAGGATGAGTAGTGGCTTTCGAAAAGGACGCGAGTTAGACGTGTCATGTCAAACAATAATGGACACGACATTTTTTATCTTGTTAGAATTCGATTATGTATCGATAAGTTTCGCAACAAAGACTAATAATCCCTTCCTAAAACCATTTCTTTCGATTTCCTACCCTCCCATCGCATCGCATCGTCTTGCTTCCCTCTGAAGATTTTAGTTTCATGTGGAATTCTATAAAGTTCCAACATACATGAGAATAATCTCCCACCATTCCTCGTATCCGAGAATAAACTTGTGCGCGCCAGTGCCGTGGACACGAAGCAGAAGAGCCCTGTGAGTGAGTGAGACCTGCCTGTCATGCCACAGCAGACTTGTGATATTGAGTTCAAGAAACATCCAAAATAATTCCAAATCTTTAATGCAGCCAATGACTTGCGAGGAGGAATATAAATATTATTATTATTATTATTATTTTAGACAGCTGTAGAAAGTAAGATGTTGCCAATAGATGTCATCCATTTGTCAATCTACATTTCAAAGTCCAACATTGAGAAAAAGTAAACACCCAATCCAAATACATCTTTCTCACTTCTTCTATACGTCCAAAACCTCACATATCTTTCTCCAATATAAACCAACCAAACAACCAACCATCCATGGCGAGATCTCATCAGCAGTTTTAGAGGAAGAAGACTGAGCTCAAACAACAATGGCGTTACCAACCTCATTCAGCCTGGCAATTCTTTCTATTCTTCTTGCAGCCAACTCCACCATCGGCTCTCTCAACGCAACGCATGAAAGCTTCATGCGGTGCTTCCTTGACCACACTCGTTCCTCTAACTCATCCGCCCAACTCCTGTACTCGCCCAACACCACCGCCTACGATGCCGTCTTCAGATCATCCATACGAAACATCCGCTTCCTCAACTCATCGAGCACGACGAAGCCCGTCCTCATCGTGTCCGCGACCAACGAGTCGCACGTCCAGGCCGCCGTCGTCTGTAGCAGGAAGCACGGCCTCCGCGTCCGGGTCCGTAGCGGCGGCCACGACTACGAGGGCATGTCGTACGTGTCGGAAGGTGATCGGTTCATCATCGTCGACCTCGCTGCTCTCCGGTCCGTCACGGTCGATGCCGAGCACGGCACAGCCTGGGTTCAGGCGGGTGCAACGCTCGGAGAGGTCTACTACACCATCGCGGAGAAGAACAGGAAAGTTGGGTTCCCGGCCGGTACCTGCCCCACTGTCGGCGTCGGCGGCCACTTCAGCGGCGGCGGGATAGGGACCTTGTCGAGGAAATACGGCACCGCTGCTGACAACATCGTGGATGCGCGGTTGGTGGACGTCAACGGAAGGATTCTGGACCGGCAATCCATGGGCGAGGACTATTTCTGGGCCATCAGAGGCGGCGGCGCAGCAAGCTTCGGCATCGTCCTCTCCTACAAGATCGAGTTGAAATACGTTCCGCCCATCGTCACCGCATTCAACGTGATCAAGACCTTAAAGCAAGACGCCACAAAGCTGGTCACAAAGTGGCAGCAGATCGGCCCCAACCTCGACGAGAACCTGTACATACGGGTCATCGCGCTAGCCATAGAGGACGACGAAGCAGAGGGGAACAGGACCATCCAAGCCATGTTCAACTCCCTCTACTTGGGAACGTGCAAAGAGCTCCTCACCGTGATGGGGAGTAGCTTCCCCGAGTTGGGGTTCGAGGCGGCAGACTGCAACGAGATGAGTTGGTTGGAGTCCATTCTGTTCTTCGCAAACTACTCCGGCAGACCGACCGACGTCTTGTTGGATAGGAAGCTGGAGTTCGACTTCTCCTTCAAGGCGAAATCGGACTTCGTGAGAGAACCTGTGACAGAGACAACATTGGAAGAGATATGGAGGTTTCTGATGGAAGCGAAGGATGAACCCTTGATAATGTTCATGGAGCCCTTCGGTGGGGTTCTGAACGAGATAGCAGAGTCGGCGACTCCCTTCCCACACAGGAAAGGGAATCTGTACATCATCCAGTACTACATGTGGTGGCTTGAGACGGACATGGAGACAACGGAGAGGCACCTGAGTTGGATGAGGAAGCTGTATGCCTTCATGACTCCGTACGTCTCTAAGAACCCGAGGGCAGCCTATCTCAACTACAAGGATATCGACCTGGGAAGGACCGCTAGAGTTTGGGGTCCCAAGTACTTCAAGAACAACTTCAAGAGGTTGGCGAACGTGAAGAGCAAGGTTGACCCACACAACTTCTTCAGGAATGAACAAAGCATTCCGCCTATCAAGTCGCTGTAAAATAAGAGAGATAAGGATCCATCTTGACGATGATACAAAGAGAGAGAGAGCATCCTGAGGTGTGACATGATCTCGAGTCATAGTAATGTTCAGCTGGTGTCTACATTGGCAACAACAGAAAATTTATACCTTGTTGGCAGCAATTACATGTAAAGCAAATAATGGATTCAACCTTATCATAGTGAAATGGTGGGGTGTACATGCAAGCAGCAAATCACATAAAATCAAGAATTACAGATAAATAAATTTGGTGAAAACAATCCATGGATCATTGTGGCCCACACAAGAAAAAAGAGCCATTACACATCAGCATGCCCAAAGCCATGTACTCAGTATTTAAGAAGCCATATTTGAAGTTAAAGGCTGACGACCATCCAGAAGCAAAACTTTGACTGCAGAACTTGACATGCCCCAAAAAAATGCCTGGATGCTTCTACTACATATTCCATCTCCATATCTAAAGACAAGTAGAAGCCCGTCTGACAAGGAAGAGCAACCATAAAGGAGAGAATCTGAACATAACAAGTGGAGATATCCACAATGACCCAGAAACTTACCATTAGTATGCTTTTTTAGTTAATTTAGTTGGTAAAAATATTAACAGTTGAATCCCTCATTCATCACCTTTGTAAATAAAATAATATTATGGATATCATCTCATTCTTCGTCCTCAATGAAATCTAAGCTTCCTTTCCATCTCTCAAGCTCTCTTCCCGACTATGTTCCATCTCTCTCTCTCTCTCTCTCTCTCTCTCTCTCTCTCTCTCTCTCTCTCTCTCTCACACACACACACACACACATTCAATTTGTTGTAGACTTTTAAGGAATGTCTTCCTTTCGCAATTCTCAAACCATGAGCAAAGAAGTTGGGGTGGGTGGAAACTTCTGCGTCGTAGTGCCGTGGACACATGAAGTAGAAGAGGACGATTGGTGGCGGCTGAGAACTACTTGCCCATCGGAGGAGATTATGATGAGTAGTTGAGATGAAGGTTTTTGAAAAGGATGTGAGTGAGACCTGCCATGCCAAATAATTTCATGTGGAATTCTATACAGTTCCAACATATATGAGAATAATCTCCCACCATTCCTCATATCTGAGCTAATGGCTCAATCTTTTGGAATTTATCACGAAATAACACACATGAACTGATGTGAAATCTCCAAAGAATTGTTTATCACGTATAGCCGTATATCATCTATTATCACAAGATTATTGGTGGATTGATGGTCAAGCACATGTTGTTCTTGAAAGCAAACGTTATGCCCATGCAGTCGTAATATCGTGTTCTCGAAGGAAAAGCTGAGATGGACAACCATTACCATAGTCCACGATTCATGCAGACCATAAGAAAAGTCCATGTGTAGGATAAGAACGTAACATGTCATCCATATATATCATAACAAGTCAGTCCTCATTTCAATCTTCCTTTGGTAAAATACAAAGACTGTTCAGTGGTAGCTTTTGATATGCGAAACAGAGACGTGTGTTGACTCTAAAACGGGAGTCTCTGCTGCATGGCACAAACCATTCAACGATGTCCAATCCCATCCACTTGAGCAACAACGTTTCAACACCTCGATTTAGCAATCTTATGCACTTCAATTATTATATATGCTTTGGCAACCTTGTTGTGCGAGCCCAGTTACATGATTGCTCATGTTGCATTCGGAGTAGGAATGAAGTCAAATGGTCTGGACATGATACACAAGCCATTTACGGGTGGCTTCAAAGATGTCACAGTTCATACAAGATTTAACAGGTAATATTAATATTGCTTGTGTGGATAACACGCAAGCTGGATTCAAACTTTCAAAGATGTGCCACAGCAGACTTGTGATATTGAGTTCAAGAAACATCCAAAATATTTCCAAATCTTCGATGCTGAACATGCAGACAATGACTTCCAAGCAATATTAGCTGCCCAAGAAATCATCTATGATTTTTTTTTTTGATATTCTTATGAAAACAAATTTATGCAGACAATGGCATCGATTTAATGTGTTCTTTAAAACTTCTTATGCAAATTTATGACCAGAAATGCTTATGTTTTATGATGTGAATCCACGAAAAGTCTGATGTGGATTCGGATAAACCACATCAGTTCTATGACCGAGAAGTTGCAGCATTAAAGGTGACAAAAAGGAAAAGAAGCATTTGTCTTTGTTATCATTATGTGATGAGACTTCACGTAAGTAAATTGACTTCTCAATGATTTGCCTTGCAATCAAGCAGGTTTACGTGACCTCCTTGCAACCATGCACGTGTACATAAATTAGACCTTGTCATCATGTTATTATTCATTCTATTGACAGTACTCGGTGTTTATGGATTTGTAGGCATCAAATATATCAATTAATGTTATATTATTTTTAAGATATTATGGATGTAGCTTTTTGCCTAAGTCATGTGATTGATACGAGCATAACCTCGTGTCATCTAACAGGGACATGCATCAAACAAGATTAATTAGTGATGAGCAAAGGTTGCATAAACTATCCATCGAAGCATGAATACAATCCAATATCCTCGATCATTTTACATGTTATATTTTATTTATATAGGTTATCTCGAAGCTAGTGGTCTGCACGTATATTATTAAGAAGTATCTGTAAATGATATTTTAGATTGGAGTTTTCAATATATGTCATCCATTTGTCAATCTACATTTCTACATGCAAGCTGTGTAGATAAAGTCAAACATTGAGAAAAGTAAACGCCGAATTCAAATGCATCTTTCACACTTCTTCTGCACGTCCAAAACCTCACATATTTTTCTCCTATATAAACCAACCAGCCATGGAGAGATCTCATCAGCAGTTTTAGAGGAAGAAGACTGAGCTCAAACAACAATGGCGTTACCGGCCTCATTCAGCCTTGCAGTTCTTTCTCTTCTTCTCACAGCCAACTCCGCCGTCAGCTCTCTCGACGCCACGCATGAAAGCTTCATGCAGTGCTTCCTCGACCACACTCGTCCCTCTAACTCATCCTCCCAACTCGTGTACTCGCCTAACACCACCACCTACGACGCCGTACTCCGATCATCCATCCAAAACATCCGCTTCCTCTACTCGTCGAGCACGACGAAGCCCGTCCTCATCGTGACCGCGACCAACGAGTCGCACGTCCAGGCCGCCGTCGTCTGTAGCAGGAAGCACGGCCTCCGCGTCCGGGTCCGAAGCGGCGGCCACGACTACGAGGGCATGTCGTACGTGTCGGAAGGTGATCGGTTCATCATCGTCGACCTCGCTGCTCTCCGGGCCGTCACGGTCGATGCCGAGCACGGCACGGCCTGGGTTCAGGCGGGTGCAACGCTCGGAGAGGTCTACTACACCATCGCGGAGAAGAACAGGACCGTCGGGTTCTCGGCCGGTATCTGCCCAACGGTCGGTGTCGGCGGCCACTTCAGCGGCGGCGGGATAGGGACCCTGTCGAGGAAGTACGGCACCGCTGCTGACAACATCGTGGATGCCCGGTTGGTGGACGTCAACGGAAGGATTCTGAACCGGCAATCCATGGGCGAGGACTACTTCTGGGCCATCAGAGGCGGCGGCGCGGCAAGCTTCGGCATCGTCCTCTCCTACAAGATCGAGTTGAACTACGTTCCGCCCGTCGTCACCGCATTCAACGTGATCAAGACCTTAAAGCAAGACGCCACAAAGCTGGTCACAAAGTGGCAGCAGATCGGCCCTAGCCTCGACGAGAACCTGTACATACGGGTCATCGCGCAAGCCATGGACGACGACGAAGCAGAGGGGAACAGGACCATCCAAGCCGTGTTCAACTCCCTCTACTTGGGAACGTGCAAAGAGCTCCTCGCCGTGATGGGGAGCAGCTTCCCCGAGTTGGGGTTCGAGGCGGCAGACTGCAACGAGATGAGTTGGTTGGAGTCCGTTCTGTTCTTCGCAGGCTACTCCGGCAGACCGACCGAGATCTTGTTGGATAGGAGGCCGGAGTTCAACAGCTCCTTCAAGGCGAAGTCGGACTTCGTGAGAGAACCTGTAACAGAGACAGCATGGGAAGAGATATGGAGGTTTCTGATAGAAGCGAAGGATGAACCCTTGGTACTGATCATGGAGCCCTTCGGTGGGGTTCTGGATGAGATAGCAGAGTCGGCGACTCCCTTCCCTCACAGGAAAGGGAAT
The DNA here is from genome assembly GCA_004837865.1 of Musa balbisiana. NCBI lineage: Eukaryota > Viridiplantae > Streptophyta > Magnoliopsida > Zingiberales > Musaceae > Musa > Musa balbisiana. The sequence goes on along the minus strand of CM017188.1, from coordinate 6,060,288 downwards.
CTGTACATCATCCAGTACTTCATGAGGTGGTTTGAGACGGACATGGAGACAACGGAGAGGCACCTGAGTTGGATGAGGAAGCTGTATGCCTTCATGACTCCGTACGTCTCTAAGAACCCGAGGGCAGCCTATCTCAACTACAAGGATATCGACCTGGGAAGAACTTATAGGGTTTGGGGTCCCAAGTACTTCAAGAACAACTTCAAGAGGTTGGCGAACGTGAAGAGCAAGGTTGACCCACACAACTTCTTCAGGAATGAGCAAAGCATTCCGCCTATCATGTCGCTGTAAGGATACATCTTCACGTATGCATCTATGAGCTTCATTATGTTGTATTGATATAATTCCATCGTAGAGATGTAAGAGCATGCATGATGTACTACGATTAGGTTGTATAAGCAATAAATCATGAAATAAGGGCCGGCGAGTTCATGCCAATGAACGACAATAGACTCGACGATGAGAGAGAGAGCATCCTGAGGTGTCACTTGATCTCAAGTCATATTAATATTCAGCTGGTATCCACATTTGCAACGACAGAAAATTTATGCCTTGTTGGCAGCAATTACATGCAAAGAAAATTTCTTACCACTTCCAAAACTACAAGATATGCGAAGAAATGAAGAAAAAAAAATATATCACATGTTAGATCGAAGTTCTAAACCCTCTACATAATAGAAGAATGCAGGACAAGATTTCTAATTCACTCCAGCAGAAAATTCCAATTTGTCAGGCTCATATGCAACAAAGTGTAGTCTAGTCAATAAAAGAGGCAAGCAAGAGAGAATCAGTCTGTGTCCATAAAAGATCTAAAGAAAAGAAGAGTGAACACATTAAAACAAGGCATCTAAGAAACATAGGTGATGTAACAATACCCTGCAAGCAGTCGCAGTTCTCAGCTTCCTTCCTGACCACATCGAGGACCGAATCGATGAGCTCGGCGCCCTCCGTGTAGTGTCCCGTGGCCCAGTCGTTCCCAGCCCCGGACTGGCCGAAGACGAAGTTATCGGGCCTGAAATCTGACCGACGGGACCGGATCTGATGGAGTCCATCGTGCCCGGTTCTAGATCCATGACTAGCCTAGTTGTAATATACATTAATACGCTCGAGCTGGAGGCCAGAGTCGCCAGAATCCTTCCCGGTGCCGTCTATGCGGTGCTAGTCGCAGATCACCTCCCAGAACTTGGCACCGATCTAGTTCCCGCACTGCTCGCCCATAATGTGAGGTACCTATCTCCCTCATCTTCTCCTTCGCCCACCGCTGGCCGGAGCGCTTCCTCGGGTCAGGGTATGGATCGCCCGACAGAGAGTATGAGTAAATGGTGGCAGAGAGGTCGGTAGAGAAGGGCGTCCTCTATACTGGGGGTTTTTGGATCTCCTCACCGCTCTAAGCATACCGATAGTAGGTAATTAAACGACGATGGTTCTTCGCTGACACTGATTCGACAATTTTACAGCTCAGACGCGGTGACCAGAACCATCATCGAACGAAAACGTGGCTGGGCCAAGGCCCGCTCGGTATGCGCACATTGGACGGTCCAGATGTGACATCTGGTGCTCATCGAACGGTGGATGTAACGAGCGCGTGACAGGCACGGGCCCGGTGCTGATGAGCTGTCATTGGCGCGTGAATGGTCGGTGAGCGTCATCCGTGTGCTGTCAAAAAAGCAGACCACGAACCAGGTTGACCGAGAACGAGATTTTATGGTCCGGTTCACTATGAACCGGATCGGTTTTATAATTGGATCGCAATTGACTTCTGTATGTGTACATGCCCTATGTATTGATGATTCCGTATGTGTACATGGCCCTATGTATCGCTAATCCACCAATGGCTATATGTAATACATAAACTGTGATGGGAATTATGATGTGGAATTGCTACAAGCCACCTTGGCTTGCTTACAGGAAAAATGCAATCCCTCGAGTCCATTTTACGAAGTCAAAACTGAGACCATCTCCTGCGACTGAACTGTGAGGGAATGCATCGCTGATGCTGGGGAGGAGAGAGCAGCTCCAATCGCTGAAAGCACGATGGCAACAACTCTGGTGCAACATGATAATGACGACGACGACGACGACGACGACGAAACAATATGCATGCACAACTCCAATAACACAAAATCTTTGGCCTTATTGTCCAATCTCTCTTCCATGAACAGCGCTGTAAGTCTGGACTCTTTCCACATCGGATTAAATGCATCTTCAGGTAAATTCTGTAAACATAACAAAATTATAATCATATTATTATTACATAAAAATTTTAATATCAAAAATTAAAATCCAATAATCATAAATCGATGATTACATGTTGGTATCATAAATCAAATAATCATAAATCGTCAATTCCCCCTTTTTTTTATAACTATTACAATTTAGTTCCTATAATATTTATATTTATAAACAAGTCCTCAGAAACATAAATATAAATATTTTAATTCTTTAAACCCCATATTAATATGTCTTCATGGCATCAATCGATATCACATATAATTGATTATTTTAAAACATTTAACTCAAGATATTTTATATCTCAATTATTGATTGTCGAACATAAATATTCATGCTCCACTATAAATATTAAGATAATTTAAGCTTATATTAAAGTTCGCTAACATCCTTTGGCTAGTTGCATTGTACTTAACTTAAATGTTAATGTTTATGTATACTTAATCAATATTTCGTAAAATATTGAATACGATATATTTTGAAAAGCATATACTTCAATGAATCGAAAATATAATATATTATTTTATCATATTCATGAAGTGTAAATATCATAAATCATATCATAAAATGAAGATAATATATACATATTGTTCATATTTTTATTTATATGCTAATCGAGATTCAATATGTATGAGACTAAAACATTATATATATATATATATATATATATATATATATATATATATATATATATATATATATATATATATATATATATATATATATGATAGTTGTGCATGCAACAATCATGGCTTCTAGCCAAGGTTGGTCATAGTACGTTAAACGATTACTACAACTAGAGCATGATAGTGTCATGATACAATGACAACTAAAGACTAAGCGACAATTGCACAAGGTTAATAGCATCATTAGGGGATGACAAGTAGCATCGATGATAGGCTGCATCATGCAGATAACAAAAGTATATTTTTACCCTTTACAAATCAAACAATTTTAATCTATCCTTTTGTTTAATTTTAACAATTTTATTCATTGAAAATTAATTATTTCTAACTTATGACCTTAGTCATAATAAAAATGTATTGTTTTACCTTCATGAAATTGATTATTTTCGACTGATAACTTTTGTTTATAATTTTGCCTTTTTGATTTAGCAATATTATCACAACAACCATAATTCGATAATAATAAATTATGTCATAAATCTTGAAAAATATTTTATTAGAATTAAATGGAAAAATAAATTATTGATATTTTATTCCATGTGATATAATTTATTATTATTAAATTTAATTGCTTAAATTATTTAAAATTTTAATTATTATTATAGATATTTACATGATTATTAAATACATGAGCACGAAAGAAATTGTGAAATTTTTTTATCTTTCACATAAAAGGATAATTTATATTTTTATCATGATTACAATTACCATATGAGTTTTCTTTTATGTTGATTAATATTTAATTATTATTATAATTATTTAACTATTTTAACATAAATTAAATTTAAAAAATTATTGAATATTATTCATAACTTATATCCCTAGGTTTTATCTAACCAGTATATGCTAAAGTGGCTTAAATGATCTTTTAGGATATAAATTATAATAAATATTTTATTATTTATAAAATATTTTAAATTATACATTATATTATTGTATTAGTTTTATAGTTACATGGCTTACATCAATAACTTATAAAATTATATTAAAGAATTAATCCTAAATAATATTTTTTAAAAATTTATGTAATGAGTTAGGATTATATTATTTTGGATATTCTTATTGTTTACAACTATATACTCAAAGATAGTAATACTATTCCACAAGAATAGTATTAGTCATTCATAAATAATTTTAAATATCAATATTTCATCTACAAGTAAAATATTGATGATATCAATAGTTCATCGTATTTTAAAAACTCAAAACATTAATATTATTTTATATTTTACATTAATATTTCTTTTCATACATTATATGTTTAGTTTTTAGATTAATTGATTCTAAATGATTTCCGTATACATAATTTATACTAGATGTATTAGACCTTAACCGTTATTACTCACATTAGTATGACATTAACGATATATAACCGTCATTACTCATATTAGTATGATATTAATGATATATAATCACCATTAATTGATTATAGATAGAAGTGTGGACATTAATAATAGATAACTATCATTACTCACATTATTAGTGAGACTTAATATTATATTATCATATTTATGAAACTTATTCACTTATTTTATAAAATTTATATGTACGTGTAAAATATTTTTTCAAAAAAATTCAGAATCCAATTAAGTAAAATTATTTTTAAATATTTTTATTTTACTTATTTTGATTTAAAAATTTTCTATGCCTTACGAATTAATAAGCCAAGTTGGAAAATGTTATATTATGTGGCCCTATCTAATATACTATAAATCTGATTGACTCTTATCAATATAAAAAAAAATTAAATATGGTATGATTTATTAGGAGATTAACTTGATGGGAAAAACTCTTTAAATTATTCTATTTTAGACTCTTTGTTTTTATCTATAAATAAACAAGAATTTTAAAGCTGAGAGGTTATAGATTTTCTCTTTTCTATCTTTAGTGAAAAATTAGTGGTGGTAGGAGAAGACAGACTAACTCTTGATACATAATCTATATCAAAGATTTTCTAAATAAAGTATGCAATTCTATTCTTAATATTTGATTTTGATTTTAGTTTTTTTTTAGAACAGATGCATAATTATAGTTTTATGCTTACACACGCATCTTTCCCTTATATAAAACTACCACCCATGGCGAGATCTTATCAGCAATAGACAAAGAAGAGTGAGCTCAAACAACAATGGCGTTATCAGCCTCAACAAGTCTTGCAGTTCTTTCTCTTCTTCTTACAGCCACCTCGGCTATCAGCTCTCTAAACGCCACCCATGAAGACTTCATGAAGTGCTTCCTTGACCAAACTAGTCCCTCCAACTCGACCTCCCAACTCTTGTACTCCCCCAACACCACCGCCTACGACGCCGTCCTCCGATCATCCATCCAAAACAGCCGCTTCATCTACTCGTCGAGCACGACGAAGCCCGTCCTCATCTTGACCGCGACCAACGAGTCGCACGTCCAGGCCGCCGTCGTCTGTAGCAGGAAGCACGGGCTCCGCGTCCGGGTCCGAAGCGGCGGCCACGACTACGAGGGCATGTCGTACGTGTCGGAAGGTGATCGGTTCATCAACGTCGACCTCGCTGCTCTCCGGTCCGTCACTGTCGATGCCGAGCACGGCACGGCCTGGGTTCAGGCGGGTGCAACGCTCGGAGAGGTCTACTACACCATCGCGGAGAAGAACAGGACCGTCGGGTTCTCGGCCGGTGTCTGCACCACGATTGGTGTCGGCGGCCACTTCAGCGGCGGCGGGATAGGGACCTTGTCGAGGAAGTACGGCACCGCTGCTGACAACATCGTAGATTTGCGATTGGTGGACGCCAACGGAAGGATTCTGGACCGGGAATCCATGGGGGAGGACTACTTCTGGGCCATTAGAGGCGGCGGCGCAGCAAGCTTCGGCATCGTCCTCTCCTACAAGATCGAGTTGAACTACGTTCCGCCCATCGTCACCGCATTCAACGTGATCAAGACCTTAAAGCAAGACGCCACAAAGCTGGTCACCAAGTGGCAGCAGATCGGCCCCAACCTCGACGAGAACCTGTACATACGGGTCATCGCGCTAGCCAAGGACGACGACGAAGCAGAGGGGAACAGGACCATCCAAGCAGTGTTCAACTCCCTCTACTTGGGAACATGCAAAGAGCTCCTCACCGTGATGGGGAGCAGCTTCCCCGAGTTGGGGTTCCAGGCGGCAGACTGCAACGAGATGAGTTGGTTGGAGTCCGTTCTGTTCTTCGCAGGCTACTCCGGTAGACCGACCGAGGTCTTGTTGGATAGGAGGCCGGAGTTCAACAGCTCCTTCAAGGCGAAGTCGGACTTCGTGAGAGAACCTGTGACAGAGACAACATTGGAAGAGATATGGAGGATTCTGATGGAATCGAAGGATGAACCCTTGGTACTGATCATGGAGCCCTTCGGTGGGGTTCTGGATGAGATAGCAGAGTCGGCGACTCCCTTCCCTCACAGGAAAGGGAATCTGTACATCATCCAGTACTTCATGAGGTGGTTTGAGACGGACATGGAGACAACGGAGAGGCACCTGAGTTGGCTGAGGAAGTTGTATACCTTCATGACTCCGTACGTCTCTAAGAACCCGAGGGCAGCCTATCTCAACTACAAGGATATCGACCTGGGAAGAACTGCTAATGTTTGGGGTCCCATGTACTTCAAGAACAACTTCAACAGGTTGGCGTCCGTAAAGAGTCAGGTTGACCCCGACAACTTCTTCGGGAATGAACAAAGCATTCCGCCTATCAAGTCGCTGTAAAATAAGAGACATAAGGATGCATCTTCTATATATATATATATATATATGCCATCTAAGAAGATTGCGTATGATGTACAACGATTAGGTTGTATAAACAATTTATGAACGACAATAGACTCGATGATGACATAAACAAACAGTCTCTCTCTCTCTCTCTCTCTCTCTCTCTCTCTCTATATATATATATATATATATATATATATATATGGCGTACCATCCAGAAGAAAAAAATTGACTACATAACGAGGCATATCCATATCTAAACACAAGAAAACGCTCATATGTAAAGGAAGAGCAACCGTAAAGGAGAGAATCAGAACATAATAACGAGTGAAGATATCCATGATGGCCCAGAAATGAGATGTTTAGAAATCCGTTCCGTAGCAGCTTGACTGAAGGCTGGAACTAAACATGGAGAAACCAACAAAAAAACATAAGAAAGATTAATTAAGGATGTAATAAGGTGGAAGGCAACAGAAGTCTTGGTCAAAGTACTTGAAATGTAAATTACCGAAGAGATTAAATTCCTTTATGTAACATAATCATAAAATCAATACCCAGAAATTACCGTGCGATCATGATGACGCCACAAAGAAACAAATTCTATTAAGAAGATAAGATAATTCCAAGCTACACAAAACAAAGATATCTAAAAAAATAATTCATCAATCAAACTTCAAGCAAAAATGAGTTAAGTTTAGATTACATTTGGTAAGCTTTCCAATCTTTAGACTTAAAAATTTTATATTAAAAAGTAAAACTTTTAGTTTCATTTATACATGATTTTATCGACGAAAACATAAAAATAAAAGATAAAATGATCATTTTAATATTTCAAATAGTAGTATCAATGATGGTGGTGGACGATAACTCCTTTGAGGTCGTAGGTGACCATTGTGTATAAAGACAACAAGGGTGAACTAGGAAAAGGCTGCTTACTACATCGACATTAACGCAGATACAAAACGGCCCTCACTTTTTACTATAACTCTATTCATCCATAACAAATACTTGAGCGACCCTTTTGCTGTTATGTATTTATATCAATACAGATGCAAAGTAGTCTTTACCTTTCGCTACTATTATCCTCATCTATAACAATCACCTGATCGATCCTTTCATTACTTTGTATTGTGTCAGCGTTGACGTAGTTGCCGATGATAAAAAGACCACTGATGTAGATGCCAAGTGACTCTTTTACTGTTATGCGACTATGTCGACATCGACATAAATGTAAAGCGACAAAAGGATCACTCGGTAACTTTATCGATTTCGATGCAAATGCATAGTGGCTCTTAGCTTTCGGTACCGTTTTTCTTATCCACAACAATTACCCGTAGCCCCGTGCAACATCACCGTTCACCACAATTGACACCATATGTCACCACCAATTAAAATGTTAAAATTATTTTTTTATCCTTTGTTTTCGTGTTTCTTGAACTAAATATTTTACTAGGGATTTCAATATAATTTTCTACGGATTAAAATAAACTAACTAAGGTAACGTATAATTAACCACAAATATAAAAAAAAAGGGTTCAAGTTCCAACGTGGAATTGAAGTTCTGAAGGTTCTGATAGTGATCATAGCAATTTTGAGCTTGCCTCCGCAGGTTCTAACACTTTGTAGTGTTATTTAAGCTTAGTTACATTCACAAATTTAAGCTCTTTTTTTTTTTTTTTGAAGAATACACAGAAAGAAAAACAAAGTACAAATGCAACTATTAGATGAGCCAGATCAGAGTAGAAAACAAAGTCAAGGGCTCTCAGCATATCACATTGAAGTACAAATGCAACTATTAGATGAGCCAGATCAGGGGTAGCAAACAAAGCCAAGGGCTCTTACGTGTCTCAACATAACATACTAACTAGACACGAAGACAACAACCATACAAACACGAAACCAGATTAACTCACACAAACCAAATCCCTCCCTCTTGCAGCTGAAATTAGAAACGGCAAATATAGAAATGACTCGGGGCTCAGTCTGCCAACTCTTCTTCCTCTTCTTCATATTCTTCCTCATCGGCTGTTGCGTCTTGGTACTGCTGGTACTCAGCCACCAGATCATTCATGTTGCTTTCGGCCTCTGTGAATTCCATCTCGTCCATACCTTCTCCAGTGTACCAGTGCAAGAAAGCCTTCCTCCTGAACATGGCTGTGAACTGCTCGCTAACCCTCCTGAACATCTCTTGGATGGATGTCGAGTTCCCAATGAAAGTGGAAGCCATTTTGAGCCCTTTCGGTGGAATGTCACACACGCTAGACTTGACATTGTTTGGTATCCACTCCACGAAATAGGAAGAGTTCTTATTCTGAACATTGAGCATCTGCTCATCGACTTCCTTTGTGCTCATCTTTCCACGGAACATGGCTGAGGCAGTTAAGTACCGGCCATGGCGGGGGTCGGCAGCACACATCATGTTCTTGGCATCCCACATTTGCTGGGTCAATTCAGGTACTGTGAGGGCCCGGTACTGCTGTGAACCCCTTGAGGTCAGGGGTGCAAACCCTACCATAAAGAAGTGGAGGCGGGGGAATGGGATGAGGTTTACAGCAAGCTTCCGGAGGTCAGAATTTAGCTGCCCAGGGAACCTAAGGCAGCATGTGACGCCACTCATTGTAGCAGAGATTAGGTGATTGAGATCGCCAACTAAAATATAAAGAAACATCAAAAAAACATCAATGAGCAATAATGTAATAACAAAGAACTGAAAGTGTGCAAACTGGAACAACATTTTAACTCAGGAAAATAGAAATATTTGATCATGATTCAAGAAGCATATGGAGAAGAAAAATAAATAAATAAATGGAATTATATATGAATTTTGGATATTTAGTAAACAAAATATGTCATGTTTACGTACAAAAAGAACAGGGTGTATGCTGAAAGAAACAGATAAAAAGGAAAAAAGGAGTGAAGAAATGAATCTCACTTAAGGCACAAAGAAATTGATCCTTATATAAAATTATTAGCAAATGAAAGCTTTAGCAAACTTTAGAAGTATAAAATGAAGAAGCATATGATTAATTTCAGACCAAAAAGAGAAAAGCATCAGAGTATCAACATCTTATTCATTTAGAGAATAGTTATAAAAATCATAACTACAACAAGAATGAAAAAGAACCAATGAAGATGCAAGCATTACTTACAGCTAGGGTTTGAAAGCTTCAGGGTGCGAAAGCAGATATCATACAACGCTTCATTGTCAAGGACCATGCATTCATCAGCATTCTCAACAAGTTGATGAACTGAGAGTGTAGCATTGTACGGCTCCACAACTGTATCAGACACCTTCGGCGATGGGAAAACAGAGAAGGTTAGCATCATTCTGTCTGGGTATTCCTCCCTGATCTTAGAGATAAGAAGGGTGCCCATGCCAGACCCAGTTCCTCCTCCCAAAGAGTGGCAAACTTGAAAGCCTGTAGAACAAAAAATGTTAAATAAATTTACAATTTTGCACATAAAGGAAGATCGGTACTTGCCAGAATTCAGCCTACATCTAAAATCAACAAAATCTACAACTACTGAGACCATGATCTCAACATCAAGCTCGAAAACTTTGGGAACTTTGTCACATCTCTATCTCTGGGGAGATCAATGTCGCCTTTTATCGACCAGCATCCAGGTGAAATTGTTGATTATGTGCAGTTAGTTATAGAATGTAATTTACTTTTGGACAGTGCAATTTATTTATTTCACTAGTGTTTTCACAAACTGAAGAGAAACCACCACAGATGAGTAAGTTGGCTCAGACTAAATGCCTGATCTTGATCATTTATGACATTGATCAGAATTGTAGAAAGCAAATAGCCAGGTTCCACTAGTAAAATTACTTTTCCATGGAATGAATAACACTATTTCTACAGATAACCAATAAACTCCAGTCATTTATATGACCAACTATTTGTAGCTTAAAAGGTTCAGTTTCAGCTAAACATGAAGAGTGAGTCAACCCAATGAGCTCAACCAAGAGATGCTGCTATCAAGTCTAGCAGTCTATAAACCACTTCTCTGGAATGATCATTCAGCTGGATCAACCAAGATCACATAACTGTAGTTCGTGACTATGAAACTTGAATAAAGAACAGTGTCAAAACTCTATACAAGAACATGCCACAAAAATAAACACACCCTATATAGAAGCCTGATGTACATGTGTATCAACTGATTATGGAAGACATTTTCTATCTTGAACATTTTATATGGAAGCGACCACTACTCCAATTGATAAAAGACATTCTTCAGCTTTATTTGCAGAACAGAAAAAATCAATCAACACAAGACGTCCTATTTATCAATCAAAAAATATGTATCAACTATCAACTCTTTAGAGAGGAAGGCATAACCATGTCATATCGAGTAGCTTAAGAATTTGCAGTATAAACTGAAATACTTACAAATCTAAATCTATTAACCTGGAATTTAATAAATGAATGAAATATTTTAAAATAGTTCAGTAGCTACAGTGTAAAAGAAACAATCAAGCACCGAAAGTAGGACTAAGCAAAAGAAGGATTGGAAGGCTCCATCTCAATCCCCCATGTCCTTTACTTGCTAGCTAATAGTTAAGTTATAAAAGCACTGCTTTGGATACAAAATAAAGACAATAATGGAGATTAAACCCATAAAATCACATGGTGGGTTAATAAGGACACTTCAATGTTGTTTCCAAAGTTGTGCAAACTACCAAATAACTACAAAGATTGCTAAAACTAACCAGAATATTTCTAAAGTTAAAAAGCACAATGTAAAAATATTATGGTAAAGGTAAGCAGACAAGAAGCAAGCAAATGATCGAGGAATAACAGAATTGTGCTTGTGCAGACTTCATAACTAATGTTCATCGTGCAACATGAATACCCCATTTATGAATGGGTACAAGTTAAAGAGCACAATGTAAAAATATTATGGTAAAGGTAAGCAGACAAGAAGAAAGCAAATGATGGAGGAATAACAGAAATGTGCAGGAAGTTTCATTTCATTTCATCGTATACAAAAAAAATAGGGGCAAAATTTAAGATCATAATAGTCTTATGCAGAAATATCAATTTCTTACCACTTCCAAAACTACAAGATATGCGAAGAAACGTAAAAAAAATCACATGTTAGATCGAAGTTCTAAACCCTCTACATAATTGAAGAATGCAGGACAAGATCTCTAATTCACTCCAGCAGAATATTCGAATTTGCCATGCTCATATGCAGCAACGTGTAGTCCAGTCAATAAAAGAGGCAAAAAAGACCGAATCAGTCTGTGTTCATAAAAGATCTAAAGAAAAGAGGACTGAACACATTAAAACAAGGCATCTAAGAAACATAGGTGATGTAACAATACCCTGCAAGCAGTCGCAGTTTTCGGCTTCCTTCCTGACCACATCGAGGACGGAATCGATGAGCTCGGCGCCCTCAGTGTAGTGCCCCTTGGCCCAGTTGTTCCCAGCCCCGGACTGGCCGAAGACGAAGTTATCGGGCCTGAAGATCTGACCGACGGGACCGGATCTGATGGAGTCCATCGTGCCCGGTTCTAGATCCATGAGCACAGCGCGGGGGACGTAGCGGCCGCCGCTAGCCTCGTTGTAATATACATTAATACGCTCGAGCTGGAGGTCAGAGTCGCCAGAATACTTCCCGGTGCCGTCTATGCCGTGCTCGTCACAGATCACCTCCCAGAACTTGGCACCGATCTGGTTCCCGCACTGCCCGCCCTGAACGTGAAGTATCTCCCTCATCTTCTCCTTCGCTCGCCGCCGGCCGGAACGCTTCCTCGAGTCAGGGTACGGATCACCCGAGAGAGAGACAGAGAGGAGATGAGTAAATGGTGGCGGAGAGAACGGTAGAAAAGGGCGTCCTTTATAGTAGGGTTTTCTGGATCTCCTCACCGATTAGAAGCTTACCGTTAGCAGGTGCTTAAACAACGATGGTTATTCTCCGACATTGATTACACAATATTACAACTCAACAATTTTACAACTCACTGGCGGTGACCAGAACCATCATCGAACGAAAACGTGGCTGGGCCAGGCCTGCTCGGTCGACGCACATTGGACGGTTCAGATGTGACATCTGGTGCTCATCGAACGGTGGATGTAACGAGCGCGGGACAGGCGCGGGGCCGGTGCTGATGAGCTGTCACCGGCGCGTGAATGGTCGGTGAGCATCATCCGTGCGCTGTCAAAGAAGCAGACGACGAACCTCGTTGACCGAGAACGAGATTTCGATCCGGCAGTAAGTTCGCCTTATGGATCGATCAATCGTCGATATGATATATACTAAAGTATACCGATATATCGCATGTTAGTATGATAAGTTATATCAGTGGTACAGTAAAATCATTAAAAATACTTTTTAAATATTTTAAAAAATAAAATAAAATTTTGGATTAGTACTTTTAAGCTAGAAATAAATATAATTTTAGTATTTTTTTTAAAAATAACATATTTCTTTATCGGACTTTAAGAAATAGTTTTATAATACATTTTAGATCAATCTTATATTGAATTATTTTCAGTGAAATGATTTGAATCATTAATTTTTTTAAATAAATTTTAAGATTTAAATTAATCAAATAATTAATCGATTAATATACCTATTTTTACTACCAAAATGAACAATAGGATTCCACAGACAATGGATTAAGATTCTCGATTTTATATACTTGTATATCAATTTGATATGTTTATTGAACATAATTTTAAAATTAATCTCATAACATAGTATATTGATATATTGTATGTCATTGGTGTATCGATATAGTCATAGTCATATTTTAATTATCGTAAACCATATATCCGAAGTGATTCTTAAGACAAGGATAATAGTATAATGTATTAATGTAGAACATAGAGAATATCAAAATTTCTACTTTCACCACTAATATATTACTCTGTATTATATGATTGATCATTGTATAATTATTCGAAAAGGTATGATAAATTATCATCACAATATTGTTGGCCGTAAAATTTTACATAATACGATGAGTTTTGCTGTCTATATCGTATAATCTCTCTCTCTCTCTCTCTCTCTCTCTCTCTCTCTCTCTCTCTCTGTTTTTAAAACCCTAATTACTCCTCCTGTCACCACTGTCGCAACCTCTGCCCACGCCGTCACCGCTCAACCATGCGAGTCCTCACAGTGATGACCCTACAGTAGCGATGAGATGGCAGCCAGAGACCATCATCGATCCGGCAAAGCGTTGTCATCGTTTGCTGCTGCCCTCGCACACGACCAGACGTGCGAGTCTTCACAGGCATCCCTTTGCCGCGTACTACTTATGGCCACCGTGGTGCGCAACCATCCGTCGCCTACATTGCGTTGCACTGCTGTGCATCTCCAACGATCATCGCTAGTGTCCTGTCAACATCGGCCATGGCCAGCGACTGTAGGAAGCCTCCGCATGTTGAAGCGCTACTACGTACACCAGCGCCAATGTTCGCCATTGCCCAAAATTTTCATCCACTACCCAGAGACAGTGTTGGACCTCCATAGAGCCAACGACCATCGGAGTCCATTGCTTGCCTGCCCCCGACCATCATCACCGTACACCAGTAGGGCCAGCAATCGAACCTCTGTCCATCGCCAAGCAACAGCCACCCACAAACAGGGCTGTCTCTATACAGTAGTGCCACCGCCGACAGCAAGCTGCTGATGGCAACGTTGCACTTCCTCTCATCCGACACCCCTTTTCCGCCATCTCTATCATTCGTGGACCCTCTGCATGAGGAAATCTGCATAGCTAGCAAGCACGCAAGCAGCATAGATGGAAAACCCTAGAGAACAACAATGCATATGACCAGCATCGTAAGGCAAGGATGCAACACACATAAATTATTCCAGCATCATATAATTAAAATCGAATAATATTTTTTTACAAGCAAAAATACTAACAAACATATCTAAATATAAAATAGACTAATATATTTTTATAATCTAAGGTATTTTGATTTTAAAATAATAAACCCTGATACCAATTGTAAGAATAAAAATTATAATCATGCAAAATTTATGCAAAAAATTTTAGTACCAAGAATTATAATTAAATAACCATAGATCGAAGATTAGATGTGTCTACCTTTCGATGTTATTTAGAATTTTTTTCTGATCCAAGAATATATTTCACAATTCGATCCATAAGAAACAATATCGATCTATAAAGAGAACTAGACTTTTATTCTCTTCTCTTCCTATATTTTATATGATCATTATGAGTGATAAAATATGGACTAAAGAAATACAAAAATAAATCTACAGTTTAATGTTGTATCATGTTATCACATGCATTATCATTTTTAGGAGGTTCTATCTATTTATATGCGATAATAGAGAATCTAAGATAAATAATTTAGAGATCATTTCTTGAAAAATTTCATCATAAATATACCTTTTTTAATAATTAATTAATAATCATAATTAAAATTAAATTAAATATATTATATTTTTTATTTAAATTAAATAAGATAACATAACCTAACAAATTTGTTAGACGGTCAAATTTTTGTCTTTCTTGTCCATTTTCTGCTGGAGAAGCTTGAATTGTTCATTCTTCCACAGCAGAAGTGACTACCGGAGGATTAAAGTCCAGTTAGATTCTTTTTTTGTTGTTCACATGAGAAAGCCACTTGTCGTCTTCTCTGCGTGTTTAGTGGAAGTTGTCATGGAGAATAGTCCAAGTCACTGAGATGTGTGGGCTGTGGTGGTCGTCGGTGCTCGTCTGTATAAGCATGCATCCGTCTTATACCCTCCACCGTCAGCCCATATCGTCTTCTTCTGTACGAGGTGAAGCCTACGACTGAAGTTTACCATCCAATTGCGGAAGTCCATCTGATTCCGGGCGACAAAGTCTGGGATTCATTCGATGGAGTACCTCCCACTCCCATCGAAGAAGAGAACGATGATAGGAGAAGGATATATCGAAGTCGACGCGCGCGTTTGACTGCTGTTATGCGCGGTAGCCTCTCTGATCATCTATCTGCTTCGTTTCTGTCGTAAAGGCGAGGAATAAGGAAGGATGCTTCTTGTTCCCAGCCTCGTTCTCTTTCTCTCCTTCTCCCTCTCTTCTCCCTCGGTTGTCAGCTACCGTGATGATGGGAGATGGATCGAGTCTGTCATCCCAAAGCTCCACATCGATACTTGTGTACCTACATCAACTGATGGACATTGCGTTCCTCAAATTGTCGTGAACGACTTCTTAGATGTTGGTGCCATGGTGATCGTTCCGAGGCGCGGCCGGTCTAATGGGAGGCCCCAGGACGATGAAGGTACGACGCTCTGGGTCGGCACAAACAAGCATCAGGAGGGATGCATGCCAGCTATCACGATCGTTGGCCGAGCTCCGGTGATGCTTCACAATTGTTCGTCTAAGGTCTCGGACTACGATCCGCTGCTGTGCAGCCCTCCGGATCTGAACCCAATCTCTGTTGATTACTTCGTTCCGATGATGGACCTTCATCAACTCAACTGCACCACCCTCATCTACACTCCTTTTGGCTATGACGCGAATGGAAGGGGCATTTGGAGCTCAGTGGAAGCCGAGCTTTACGTGTCACGGGCACCGATTGATTGGTATGATCAGTGTATGGCTTCTGGCGGGATGTACGTGGATAACACAATCATAGGCAGCTCCTGCTTGTACCATTATAGTTCACATCTTAAGGACGATCCATCCCAGGTAGGTCATTTGTGGTTACAGAGCATCATCACAAAGCCAAGGCCATGAAGGAAATCTTGCTCGGTATTGAACTCGATCACTCTCTGTTCTATGTTTTCTTTCTTATCCTCAAAATTTTGAGCGCATTTCAGCAACACTCGGGTCAAGTTCTTGATACCTCTAATCTAATCTGTAGAAAATGTTGAACTGCGATTACTAATCCCTCGAGTCCTCGACTCTAATTTACAGGTGGATTTGGATTGGTAGGATTTGTGTGTCTCTTGTACTTTTCCATCTGCTTCTTTGGAAGACCGAAGACTTGGATCTTGTGCTGGAGGAAAAGGTCGAGTCATGACAAGAAAATGGAGGTCCTCTTGGAGAAGATTGAGAAGTTGGTGCCCGCGAGATACTCCTACTCTGATGTAGAGAGAATTACCTCTTGTTTCAGTCATAAACTAGGACAAGGTGGTTTTGGCGTTGTGTACAAAGGGAAGCTCCCCGACGGCCGACCCGTTGCCGTCAAAGTCATGAAGGATTGTAAAGGCAGTGTCAAAGACTTCTTCACTGAGGTCATTGCCATTGGCTGCACGTACCATGTGAACATCGTCTCCTTGCTCGGCTTCTGCTCAGAGGTCCCAAAACAAGTTCTCATCTACCAGTTCATGTCGAATGGTTCGCTGGAGAAGTACATCCACGACGGGAGACAAGCCACATCGACTCTCGACGCGACAAAGTTGCTACGGATTGCCATCGGCGTCGCTCGAGGCCTGGAGTATCTCCATCACGGATGTAACGTTGGAATACTGCACTTTGACATCAAGCCTCAAAACATTCTACTCGACGACGAGTTTTGCCCCAAGAGGAGTATCTCCATCACGGATGTAACGTTGGAATACTGCACTTTGACATCAAGCCTCAAAACATTCTACTCGACGACGAGTTTTGCCCCAAGATTGCTGATTTCGGACTCGCCAAATTGTGCCGCTACGCGGAGGGCATCATCAAGATGCTGGGCGCCCGAGGCACCGTCGGGTACATCGCCCCGGAGGTGTTCTCCCGCTACTATGGAGGAGTGTCTCCCAAGTCCGATGTCTATAGCTACGGCATGATGATTCTTGAAATGGTTGGAGGAAGAAAGAAGTGCACAGCTCAGGAGGAGGAACCTACGAGTGAGATTTATCTCCCCCACTGGGTCTGTAAGCATCTCGATTCGGATGGAAACTTGAGGTCGTTTAGAGCCATGACCGAGGTGGAAGAAGAGATAGCGAGAAGGATGGTGTTAGTCGGGTTGTGGTGCATACAAACGAGGCCTTCGGACCGACCCTCGATGACGAAGGTGCTGGATATGTTAGAAGGAAGGATCACAGAGTTGCAGGTACCACCAATGCCAGTTCTTTCTTCTCCCCCAGCATCAACGATGCATTCCCTCGCAAAAGATGGTCTCAGTGGTGACCTCTTAACAGCTCACGATCATATCTGGCTTTATTGGTAAGAATGGTATGGGTTGATCTATATGAGCAAATGACTATGTACCATTTATCATAGTATTTGAACACATTATTTCAAACCAATGTCACAAAGTCTCAAAATAAAAATATGGGAACTGAATCCATCATATCAAAAAATTTTGGCTTTGCACATTGGAAGATCAAATCTATGTTTGTGTAGAGTGAGTGCTCTGAAGAGAAAAAAAATTATGGTACCTTTCTTCATATCTGCCTCCTTTTGCTATAACTTAGCCAAACATTCTAGTCAAGCCTATATCACAGAACAAGAGAGTGCTCTGAACAGTTAACCAACCGTCATCCACGGATTGCAGCTGGTCGATGCCTTGTTTCCAGCTGCGACAGCTGAAGGCGACTCAAACTCCCAAGTCATGGGCATGCAGAAATGGCCCTCGGTGTCACACACGATACACCGTGCCCACCTCGACGAGTGAAGAGTGCGGGATGCCCAGTGACACTGCTGAGCTCCGGGAATTGCGTCGGAGGAATCCATACACACCATCGATCGCAAGCTTCTTGAGGAATGGCGACGACTCGTGGGCGAAAACATGAGTGTGGCCCATCATGTATGAAACGCCGGCCTCCCGCTCCTCCATTAGTTCCCACACCTCGTGGCTCAGCTCCTCCTCTGCTGCTGCTTCGACCCCCTTGAATTGCACCCTCTTCGGGCCACCGTCGGCTCCTCCGGGAGCACCCACGACCAGAGTGCAGGGCTCGCTGATCACTGACATCGCGCCGTTGGTCGACGAGCCTCGACCACCTTCCTGCTGAAGGAACTGCGCAACCCTGAGGAGCAGCTGGTTCTCCAGCTCGTAGCTCTCCAGGCGCCCATCCTTGTACCCGTACCTGACGATGCATCGGAAGAGGCCGGATTCTGGCGGCCCGACCCTTCCGATCAAGAAGCGTTCGTCGAGTGGAACTTTCGGTACTGTCAGTGTCTGCAGGCACAGGAATATGAGAACCCGGTGGAAGGCAGGGAAGTTGGTGACGAAGTGAGCAAACATGGGCGGGACGCCGTTCGTAACATTGGAGTAGACAAGACAGACGCCGGGGACTCGGACAAGGCCAAGGCTCGGGCTGACGCTGAGGAGCCGATCGAGGCTGACCTTGTTCTGCAGCTCAAATTCCCTCTTCTTGACAGTACCGTAGTGCCACGTGAACATAACCATAAGGATGATCAGAGAGATGAGAAGGGGAAGCCAACCTCCATGGTGAACCTTGGCAATGCTTGCAGATAAGTAGAGGCTTTCCAAGGATCCAAAGGTCACGGTGAAGAGGAGTGCCACAAAGACGGATCGCCTCCACACAGTAGTGATGATGAGGAACATCAAGCATGACGTCACTAACATGACTGTGATCACAGCTAGACCTGAGAGATGGAAGAGAAGAATAATTCATGGATCATGCACAGCAACCAAGCAGTATACCAGAATGGGGGTAGGAAGAAGAGCACGCACCATAAGCATTTCCGATCATGTAAGCGTCTCTGAAACCAATGGTGACCATGAGACACGACAGCATCAAAAGCCAGTTCACCTCTGGTATGTATATTTGGCCATGGATGTGGCTTGAGGTGTGTATGATCCTAACGCGTGGAAAACACCCCAAAGCTCTACATTGGCTGATGATGGAGAATGTTGCTGAAATAATTGCCTGACTCCCAACAACTGTGGCCAACGTAGCAATGACAAACACTGGCCAAAACACACCTTCTGAATTGGGGAAGAACACAGAATTAGGAAGAATACAAGCAACATTGCTAGAGAACAATGGAAAAAAAAAAAACTGGGGCTTAAAATGACACAGCTAAAATAATCAACAGAGCAATGTGTTGAACTCTCATTTCGACATATTTTGTCAGAATTATGAAGTCTCATTAAATGGTGAAGATGTCGTAAGTTCATATACCTGGGAGGGCTTTAAAGAAGCTTTGTTGGAGATCCTCTCTGTGCTTGGACAGGTAGGCAGCCTCGCCCATGTATGCCACAACCAAGCAGGGATATACTACCGCCGTAAATGCTATCTGCCATGGCAGCAAATTATATATAGATGAAACTTAGTATGTGCTCCAACTTACGTTTGAGGGAAAATAGATCTTGATCAGAGAATTATGCAAAGAACAGTTTGAAGTATATGAAGATAGAACAGACAGAACTGCAGACCATAAAAGATATATCATCAAGCAACTACACTGTACAGATGTCATGGAATGTATGCCTAAGTTACATCAATAATCTACACAAACTTAAAGACTGCAATTGATTTGCAGTGCTGTTGGGGAGTGATGCCAATTCTGTGCACCCAAGAATATCTATGAATAGCTAAAACTATTAGTGTAGTTACAACGATGATTCATATAATAAATAATATTCTAATTCCTAAATCCTCAAGAAACATGCTGAAGGCCAAATAATTACTGTGCAACCAGTGACTAGGGTTCAAAAACTGATACTAGTGATTCCACTTCATGTTAAAGCAAGTTAACATCAGCTGAATCTCAAAGTAGAAATAGGATTAGAATTTTGAGAAAAAGTAATATAAATACCCTTTCCAACTTAGCAAACAATAAGCAACTGCCAAATTTTTGTCTCAAAATATAATAATAGTCTCAGAGGATAATGACAAAAAATGTGCATATGCTCACAGCACATGTCAGAAGCCCAAACCTGGAAAATCCTCCACTTCCCAGGTAAGCCACAACTGGATCAAATTGCAAATGGAAATTTCATACATTTTGAATACAAAAATGAGAAGCAATGGTTCACAATTTTGGGTCTTTCAATCACAAATGCAATTGAAATATTCCTAGAATAGCCTTTGCCTCAACTGCAAATTTGAAGCACAGGTATCAGCAACACCATCTTGGGCTGTAAGGTCGCCTGCAATTAGAAATACTCATAACCAAGACTGCCAAAAGATTGCATTATTGCATCCACAAATCCAGTTTTGTCATTTGACTGCCTGCATTTACAACAGCAATTTGCAGTTCTTTTTATTTCTGTGTTTGCTATTGCATAATCGTTCACTCTACATGGGCACTAGAGGGATGGTGGCAATCAAGAAGGATGGTCATAGAACAGCAAAGAAACATGATGAAAGAAAGGCGAAGGGAAGGTTAATTGTGGCAGGAGTGACAAGAGAGAAAATTTAGATTTTCTTTTGTTTGCTGCATTTCAACTACAATTATCAACATATCAATAATCTCTTCTACACACAAGTGGTGTCCAAACTACAACAAAGATTGATGTTCTCAAGAAAAAAAGTACATGATCAGAATTGTTCTTGTCCAAAAATAAAACAATTCTCAAAACTTCCCAAATAAAACAAAAGAGATCACAAGTCCAACATGAAAGACATTAGCAACACACCCCTAATTTAGTAAAGAAAACCGAGATCTACTTGATAGTCATAACTTTCGATCATCATTATAATGGCCACTAACAAAGTTGCCACTGAAAAGGGATCTTACCCTAATCGAAAGATTCGAGAAGTGCCCTAGGTCAGCAAACATCGCCTCGGCTCCTGAAAAGACCGCACCAGTTATTAGCCAAAAGTAATTCAAATAATTGATGATAAATACATATGATATTCCCAAAGTAACAAACCTGTAATGCAAAGGACAAGACCTCCAAGTGAACTCCATCCATCTTTTCCAGCTTTCTTAAAAAAGTAATATATATAATGTGGTGACAGGGCACGAACAACACCAGGGTTCCACATAATCGTGTTGTAGATTCCAATACTACTTATGCAGACAAGCCAAGATAACAAGATTGGAGCAAACAGGAAGCCCACACGATGAGTTCCATAGTGTTGGAGAGCAAAAAGGCCCACTAAGATGATACAGGAAATCAAAACAGTGTAATCTGCATGGATAAGAATAATTCAATTACATATAACTCTTGGCAGATAGCGATATAATTAAATATCAATATGTACTATACGACTTTATAGATTTATATGCTTGAATAGGCTATTGAACGAGTGGTGGGCATAGTCCCACGTTCAGAAGTACACATCTTCAACAAATTAGCAAAAAAGAAAAATAAACGTTAGCTTAAAAAGAACATAGCTTGTCATTTGTCAAGTGATTTGCGTATATGCACATGTGAGAGAGAGAAAGAGAGATGCTTACTTTCATGCAACTCAGGAGCCTTAATTCTGAGTCCAGAAACTGCCGAGACAACTAGAAAAGTAGAAAAAGGAGAAAAAGTCAGTTGAAGCATGGAGAGAAAAGTTCCACCAACTCTATACAATTGTGTAACTCAGCAAATAGTCAATCAGCCACTACAATTTCTAATAATTATCAAACAAACACGTTTTCCTAATGAAAACAAAACTAAAAACCATTAAAGAAATTGCTTCACAGCCTAAAAAATATAATTGCTTCATAAGAAAAAGACCAGAATTCACAACTCAAACCTTAAATACATGTTGATTTATGCCTTCTTCACCACACAAGAAAGTCTAAACAGTTTCTTTAGATTATCTTACCACTCTAAGAGCTTAAGACCTATTTTTCTGCAAAAGGCATATTGGGAGTTCACACTCCTATTTAATTTATATTTAGAAACTTACATAAAGAACAATCATTTTCAGATTTCAACTTATTTCTTAAAAACATTATTTTTCAAGCATTTTTTACCTGACATAGTAGGGGTCAAAACACCATCACCGATGACCATGCTCGTCCCTAATAGTACAAAAAGCAGCAGCACTAGTCGTGAAGTCTGACTCTTCTCAATAAACTTCTTTATCGACAAACTAGTCCTCGTTTCCTCACGGTGTGGTTCCAGCTTGTAAGCAGTTAAGTGCTCATCGGCGGCATGAGGTGTGCTCAAGAGTCCCATCTTTGAGTTCCGGCACATTAGTGAGTATAAGGCAAAGGTCCCACCTGTAGAAATCGTTCCCATATAAGTGAAGGAAAAACAAAGTACAATAAACGCAGTCAGGAACTACAAAAGCACCTTCCCCATTGTCATCTGCTCCCAAAACGAAGATGATGTACTTGAATAGAGCGATGAGAGTGAGAGTCCAGAAAACCAGAGAGAGGACTCCAAAGATCTCAACATCTTCCTCGTGAAGACGCAGCTTTCCCGAAAAGGTGCTCTTGTAGACATAAATGGGTGAGATGCACAAATCGCCATACACCACACCAAAGCTCTGGTAGGCCAACAAAAGGGTGGTCCTATATGCTTTCTGTAAACAGCAACCAATGGATGACTTTCATCAAACGTTGCCATTGAAAAGGAGAAACTTTTGCGACAAAAAGGTCATTAAGGAGCAGGAAAATTGTAAAGGAAAAAAAATGACCAGAACAATAAAACCTCACAAAAAGAATAGTCCCAAAGATGATGAAACACTTAAAGAGCTCAGACACCAAAGTTACATTAACGAAATCACAGAAGAACTAAAGGTTCATGCCTCTACTCTGGCAGAAAAATCACATCAACATTAAGTCCACGATTCGAATTATAGTGTTAGAAAAGAGAACGGTAGAATTTACAGAGGATATAAGAAAACGAAATGGAAAAGCTAAATATTGATTTCATTTTCATCCTTCAAAAAGGAAACTCATTTCGAGAGAAAAAAAAAAGATTTTGTACTAAAAAACTACGTCACAAATGAAAGAGGGAAAAGAAAAAAAGAACTTTTTGAAGTGGTTAAGTTCTACACTTGACGTCCACATTCAAGAGATCAAAGCAAAATAGGTGTGTCGATTTCTATCAACCAGAGTTTCAGTAGTCGAAGCAAAAAAGATAGAGGAACATGTCTCCAGACCTAACCAATCCAAACAATTGAGAAGAAAACGCCACGCCTAACCAAAATTCCGAATTCTCGCATGCACTCCCAAAAGAAATCGCAAGAAGGGGTAAATAGAACAGAAAAAAGATGAGGGGAGGAAGGGGGCAGGAGGAGGAGAGCGCTGCTCACCGAAGGCCGGCTCTCCGAGGCTGGAGATCGGGACTCCAAATCCATCCCCCCGAAACCCCTTCAACCCTCGCCCCGCCGCCGCTCCCACTCCACCTCTTCGTCTGCCTCACTCCGACTCCCAGTCCGAGCACGGAATCTCTCAAAGCCCACCAAAATCAATCCTCTCTTCGATCCAAGAAACCGAGGAGGAAGACTCGATCGGGGATGAAGAGGAAACCGAGATCAGGAGGAGAAGCGGGGATGGAGCAGTTGAGGAGGAGGAGGAGGAGGAGGAGAAAGCGAAAACGTGTCCTTCTTCGAGGGGAGGAAGTAAGTTGAAAAGAGGAGGCGAGGAGCGCCAAAACGTTTCGGCCTCCGCAGGACGTGCGAGTTTTCCGCCTTCTGCTGCTATATATCTCGTGAGTTGGGTCTCTCTTATTACCCTTCTCTCACATTTAACGCCCCCTCCCATTAATATTCTCATTTATTATGTCAATGTAAATCCATTTTTACTTGTAACTTTGAGATGACCTAAATTTATTATGTCAATGTTTTTTTCTTTTTTGCGAGAAATTAATTTACAATGTGCAATTGTGCATATTAATCAACCCTATTTGATCTTTGAAATCATTTTTAAATGATACCACTTCACCGTCGTATTTTAATTACATGCTCATATTTTATCATGAAGTATACCTTTTTTTTTCTTTTTTTCTGGGGATGAATTCTTAGAAAAACATCTCCTAGAAAGTTTCTCTTATTTTTAGAATTTTTAATAATATTTATTTTTTTACCTAATATTTCGAATTTTTTTGACTATGGATCAATTCAAGCCTACCTATATTTATTGTTTTAACTGCTTAAGATTTCAGCAATTAAAACTCACTTAGATACCTAAAGTCTTCGAGTTCTTACCAACTTAAGTACATCTCATAAAATTTTATGACGTCAATTTGGGACGAACCAAGAAATTAATCTAATGTTGGAATGATTAAAATTCTTGCCAATAAACAGTTTAGAAGTTGCGAATAAGAAAGTTGTTTTCTTCTTCACCATAAGAATATTTTTGGCTGATTTGTTTTCTTGGATTCATTCGAAAAGGAGAATTCCTCAAGGCACTCTAACCTTATCAAATCATTTTTAGACGAATAGTTGGTGCAGACTGCACAAGCCGGCCATACAAAGATTAATCTCAACAGTAAAGCATCTGTTGTTGATGTATCCGTGAGTTCCGAAGTCAGGACGAGGATGCAAAACTTGGTCACTGTCGAGCTGCCGGACTTGTGTTCCTCGTGCACGGAAACCGTGCGGTGCAATTGAAGTGCCTACAAAACGAGACCCAGGAAACGGAACGACGAGGACTTAATGCCTCGAGCTCTTGTTTCCGCTGATACATTTATGCGGTCTTCGGCAGCTGATAACGAGAGCTGATGTGATGGCTGCTCAGATGGTGGACAGCAGACAAGCTTAGGAACTCTCTCTCTCTCGTTCTTGCAGGTGAGTTCACTATCGGAGCAGACTTCTGCCAACCCTCACTTTCTGCGTGACAGCAGCAACTACGAATAATCGTTTGGTACGCTTCTGTCCTTCCTTCTGCCACTTTTTTCCTTACCTACTGGATTTTCTCTTTATGATATCAAAGTCACTCCATTTATTCTTCTTTCTTTTCTTTATATATATAATATTATATATATATATATATAAATAAAAGATATTGTTCCACATGCATCTTTTGTTCTTATTTTATTCGGAAGTTGAACATGCAATTGCCGTATTCACTAAAACATCTTAAATCATCAATGGAGATTGAAATAGGATGATTAACTTCAACTTAATACGCTAAAGTTTTTGAATTGGATTAGTATCAGATCTTATAAAATTTTAATATGATAGCATAGTCAAATAGATAAAATTGAACTGAATCAGAAAAGTAAACGCATTTGAAATGAATCACACTTGAAAGCCACGTCAATGGTGGAAAGTTATGGTTTGATTGGATGGCCACTTCTTTTTGTGTGGTGAAGAGACTTTTCGATTGATTACGCTCAAAAGATCTCTGATACAGAGGAAATTTTCTGTCCTTATGATTTGAATTAATAAAGATATGAGTGAATCATATGGACAAGATTAAATCCTCGAGAATAAACCAAAAATATCTAATGATAAGAACATGATTTCATGATGTCTTTATCTATATCTATAGGCATTCGACTTTGCCAGCTCTCTGTCAATTCCAAGCCCTAAGAATAGACCTAAGTTGATTTTGCCCTATAAGATGGTGAGTAATAAATAGCCTTCTTTGTCGGGGGAGTAATAGCGCCATCTTACTGTAAACAGGCAAATGACATTAATTCCATCGTTTTCAAATCGGTCTCCGATATGCCTCTGACAATTCTAGAAAACTGAACTCCCTCACATCTATAAGAACATTTGTATTTTCATATCAGAATCCTTTCTTCCAGATTTGTGATGCCTGTATGATTCTCAAATAAATGGACGACTCTATTTCTAAATATCTTGACGAAAAATTTTAATGACAACTTAGATCTGTCAATAAATTTAACTAAATAAAAAGGGTGATGAATCTGTCGCTAATACTTGAATTTGTCTCTAAATTTAACTAAATAAAAAGGATGATGAATCTAATCTGTCACTAAATGAAAAGGGTGACGAATCTGAAAAGGGTGGATGATGAATCTAATCTATCGATGATAATTTTCTCTACAATCTCTCCATTTTACATCAAAACAAAATTTTTAATAACATAAAATTTCACATCAATATTAAAAATATCACAATCACAAAGTCTATATCATTTTGTCTAATATTAAAGTTCATACAATCACAAAATTCACGCCATAATGAAAACAAAAACAGTACATCGCACCGTAAGATCAAAAAGATATTCACTTGTTCGTTCTTCATCATTCTCTTTTGCATTTCCTTTTTTCATTTCTTAGCACTCTCTTCTACGTCCTGCATGAGGTCACAATTATAAAATTACAATATAAAAAAATAAATAGATGTACAAAGAATGAACACTTCTACGTCTTCTTCAGTATGATTACCATAAGAGTCGGACATTTGACAAGATAAGATAGTCTGAAAAGATTGAAATCAAAAGTAAAATAAATCAATACTAGATTGGAATTAAACTGCTACGTATGAAAAAATCACTAAATACAAATCATGGCTATTTGAATCTCACTTATTTTGACACTCTTGCACCATGCCAACACCCAAAACTTCTCATCGATCCTATTGAATGCTACCACATGCAGCATGGAGACCACAATAAGTACTTCACAACAATAAGCACAGAACAACAAGAATTTGGACATCAAGCGGCAACATTCCTTTCGACGATTCAATCTCACTATATGACATCATTCAATAATAACATTAAGTCAAGAAAATAACAAAATGATCTAAAATCTGGTGAATATGTCAACCCTTAAAATTGATGAATACGGGATTATTTGGCGAGCAACAAAAGCAGAACTACTAATTGATAATTATCACACAATATGAAAAATATTACAAAATGCCTAAACACAACATCAAAATTATAGCTGAAATCAATGGAGCAGTGGATGACCAAGGATTCATACCATTCTGGATTGGATAGACAAAGTTTTGAATAACTAACATGGTATTTCGAATGCAAATGCTGAACCAAAAAGTGAAGAGAATTGACTAAAAGTCCCATATGGCATCACGAATTGCTGCAAAAAAAAGAACAATTAGAGAACATAGGTGCCAAAGGATTTAGATGGGTCATTACAAATTGACAAAACCTTCAAACAGTTAAACCGGTAAGCATTCCTAGCTACATCGAAATACATATACAGTACTTTCACAGATTTGCTATTAAGTAAGGAAAAACAAGAATTTGGAATGTTAAATGGAGGCAGGGTATATGACCACGATTATGGATCTTTCCTAATGTAACTCGATAAAGGGCCACCAAATTGTATATATGCAAGACAAGAGACCACAAAAATGGATCTTTCCTCATTTAGCTCAACAAAGGACCATCGGTGATTCAACTCTGTAACTGGCTTAGTGCAGGGAAGAGGTCACTGTATATTCACATATGCAGAATACTTGACAGTCTTAAAAAAATTCAAGTTGTCATATGTTCCCATTGGATATGGATGCTACAAACAAATTTTTTTAAAAGAAAAAAAACTCTGCTCTGCAAGAAGCTATTCATTTCTAATTTAATTCAAAAAGAAAAAAAAACATCTTTCTTAATTGTGAAAAATCATAAATGAAGAATGGATATTGGCAAAAAATTTCCAAGGTGCTAGACACTAAAAGATACAACTGATTCCTTTACTCGAAGACTTTACATCTTTGCTTATTTTTGAGATCCTTGGCTAGATTATTAGTCAATGTGCCAGATTTAGTGTCCAGCAGCCATCATACAACTAAAATACAGGAAAATTACACAAACACGTGTCCTGGCCCCCGGCACGCATGGAGACAAACACTTTGCTACCTAAGATGTGCCAACATGAGTACGACATGGTATTGAATGAATGAATTTCTTGAATAACAACATAGTTTAGGACATTGGCGTGCAAGAAATGGTGATGAAAAATTCTTTTCAAAAAGGAGAAGATACCTAAGTTATTGTAACACATTTTTCGACATGTTTAAATCGCTTAACATAATGAGTTATAGGAAAATGATAAGTGAATGCAAATATCAGGTGGAACACACACCTGAAGATCATCACAAGCATGTATTTTTTTGAATGTTTGGGATTCTAATTAAGACTACCATGTAGAGTCTAGAGACCAAGCTTCTCAAAAATTTACCGAAATCCCTAACGTCATAGCTTCTAAAATAAGCAGCACCACGGAATTAAGAATAAAAAACTTAACATGATCTGAATTTATAGGAAAATAGATAATATATCACACTAAAATTGTGCCCTATTGTTTTTCCCTAGTGTAAAGACAAAAAGTGACATACCTAATGTAGTTGGTGATGGCCTCTTCTTCATCCCTTTTATTATCTTCTAGTAAGCTTCACAAATCAGCAACGGACCATCCTTCCACAGCTTCTCTCTCACAAGAAACGGAAATCAAGAAGACAACTCGAGGTATCGCTCTGGGGTCGGTCCCGTGTGGCCAGACATATACAAACTCGTTCCTCGACCAGCGCACTCGTGTCGATTCCGACCGGGGATCGTACCTCGCGATTAGGGCAGTACTTCGCGTACTTGTTCCAATCGCAGGACAGAGTCTCGCGGTCGGCGGCAGGGAGGAGGAGGGTCGAGGCGGGCGAGTTCGTTAGAGGCGGAAGCGAAGACATCGGCGTGGGGAGGAACACGCCGGAATTAGGTTTAGGTTTCACCCACGGATGAGATTTGGATCTCGCGGTGCTATGCTCCACTCAAGATTGCAATCGACGGTCTAGATCGTATATCTATTTAAATTTGATAAATATTTAAATCTTAAAATTAATATATTGTACAATAAATAATAGTGATAATGTACTTTTTATAATAATTGTTTTGTGTTAATAATAATAATAATATTCGTCAATGAAAATATCATTTATAATAATCATAACTTGTCCTCGTAAAATCCAAAGTTTTTTTTTACAACATTAATGGCTAATTTATGATATTTTGCTTTATAAGGGTAACGACATGTTTTTACTTCACTGATTATGTCTTGAAAAAAATATTTAAATGATGTTGAAGATATCTAGATTATATTCTCTGAAAGAAGTTGATATGCTATACTCACCTCTCCTCCGGAAGGGTCGTCTCAATCTTAACAGTTCGATCAGGTCAGGCTTTGTCTAAGGATACCTTGATTAACGGTTCCACCAGCTTAGGATGTGGGGTCGACTTGGCCAAGTCTCGAGGGTCCATAAGTGGTGTCTCGGGTCGATCTTTCTTCGGTAGGGAGATTGCCATCAACTCCCTTGGATTTGTTCTCAGCTCTATAAAGCCAAGAACTTCATCGTCATGTGATAAGTTGATACCACCACCATTAGTCTGTTTAGTGTGAGTTAACTTATAATCACATTGTATACCGGCTAGATATCCGTCATCATAAATTTAGTCAATATTGTTTTGAAATATGATTCATCTTCGAATATGACATACAGATTCACAGCCCCGAGAGGCAAGTAGAGTTGTCGACGAACCCCATTAGCAAAGAAGTCACTAGGGGAAGATTATTAGTTAGTAGTTTAAGTTTTTTAAAAACATCAAAATAGAGGATATCAGCAGAGCTACCTACGTCGATCATGACCCTCTTCATCCAAGTGTTAATTATCCTCACTGAGACTACTAAGGCATTTTTATTATTTGAGTCGTGGTACTCTGCCTCTTCCTATTTGAAGGTTATTTACGGGTTGCCTTTTATCCTCAGATGTTTTTCAATGATAGCTCAGGCATAAGCTTTATAGGCTAAGAAAGTTTTTCTCCCGAGACAAGTCTACTAATGATGGCATCAATCTATCTCTCTACTAACCCTTAAGGTCAGGATAAGGGTTTTCGGTACTTTCGAATGAACCGTCAAAAAATATCCTCGATGTAGGAGCTCTTTAATATATTCTTTTAAGTCACAGTAATCTTTAGTATCATAATCGTAATTTTGATGGAATTGACAATACTTGGATTTGTCTCTTTTTGTCAATTGGATCTTCATTGTATGAGGGTCTTGTAAGAGCTTTTATTTTTTATCTAAAGGAAAATTTCAGTTCTCGTCATATTTAAGAGGGTTAGCTTAGATCTCGGGCTCAAGCTGTTCATTTCTCCTTCGTTAAGATGACCTCTAGGTTAGGGTTGATTGTGGCTGCTCCTGCTTCATGTTCTTGCATGGCTTCTCACATTTGTCCAAGTCCATTGTCTTAGTGGTAATGTATTAATTGACCATTTACAGTATCTCGGGTATATTCACTGGTAGTCTCTCTATCAATGATAAAAAAAGATGAGAGGGTTTGAGCCATATTATGAAAGTTTATATTATATGTGATGGATGAACATCTATCTACTAACCCTTAGATCTCATTTGTGAACCAAGTAATAATGTCTGCAAGTGTTTCTTTCTCCCATTGCTTGAGTTTGAGTGTTGTTGTTGAAGGTTAAGAGGGTATGTTCCTAAGGAGGTAAAGTTTAAACTCCCCTGTTAGCTAGGCGGAAAAGTAGATAGAAAATGACTTATGCCAAACGTACCATTCTCATGTTATGTCTATTTATATGGTTAAGAAAGTATAATATATTAGTGCATTCAATATGCCATTTAGCAATATCCGAGCATGAAAAGCTAGAATGTGCTTTATCGAATTAACATTACCATCCAATGCCTTCAAGGCCAAGAAATGGAAGCTCATTGGAATTGATTTCTCTTAGTTTTTTTTTTTGGTGAATAACGATCGATTGGAGGTGGGGCCGACCATTACTTTCATTTTTAATTGTTGGAGTTCTTGTTATATCTCCTCTAAATATTGATCCATCTATTGTAGTTGGATCCGTATAGAGTCCTTTGTTGAGTCTGTTGACTAGGCCTCAGATTCAGGTGGGACAAACTAAGGGTGGTGCGGTCTATATAATTCTATAGTCGAGGATCAAAGTTCCCCCTCGGTTGATGGTTCGATAGGTCTCGGATACTCTTAGAATATCAGCATCATGTCGGATTAGAGAACCTCTTCGAGTACCAATGGCGGTGGAGCTAAGGATTGCGGGTGAGTTGATGGTATCGCATATTAGGCCAACTAAAGTAAAAGTAGAGTGATGACTTGTATTATGCCTATTAACATTTACACTTGATGAGTGAGATTTAATAACACCTTAGTGGAGACGAGTAGGTATCTCGAGACCGTCCCTAGGGATGAGAGACCTGGATCATTGAATATACAATAGTATCTCTTCGATGTCTGCATGAAAGTGGATGCATTAATGTGTGAAAACGATGACTATTATTCCTTATGTAAAAGTATTATAGGTCGGGAGTAAAGTCTCTACAGTCGAGCATTCATTGAGAAAATCGATGAACAAACATTCCTACGACATTGGGCCCTTCTTCTAGTGCCAAAAATATTATGAAAAAATGACGTTGATATTTTGGTCAACCTAACGTGATTTTGACTTATGTGCACACGATTGTTCGAAGCACGAAGTGGAAATATTGAGTTCTCAAGGTGCCATATGCATAAAGATCGAGGTCAAGAGAGATTTCCTAACTCAACCTCTCCAATACATAAGTTAGTAATTCAAGGAAGGTAAGTGTGGTGATTAGCAATTAAAAGTGATCCTCCTAGCAACTACGTTAATAATGAGCCTTTATACATGATCATAAATAGACAGAATATTTTATAAAATATTCTATAAGGAGATAGCCCTCAATCACCTCCAATAATATTTATTTAATTTTTTATTCATGTGATCAATAAGGGTAAAAACAATATGTAACTATTTACCTTATACTTTTATCCACGTTCGCAAATCGATAAAGAGCACTTTCTATCTCCAATGATATTCTTTTTATCACATATATTTCATTTCATCACTTCATTTTTCATTTTAAGTCACGACACATTGTTGTTGAAATATAAAAATATTTCAAAATGATTGTGCCTTATCAATTTATTAAACTTTAATGATTATTTTAAATAATTTGATTTCACATTAATAAAAGTACACATAAGTCTTTTTCTTACCTTTGATATGAAATTAAGTTCGAAGGTTTTACAACCTCATCAAAAACCTATATGATCTAAAAGCATGGTTGGTGTTCTCCCATTCAAATCCATTACTATGTCACCTACTTTGATACAAATAGTATATCTGACTTAATTAATTTATTAGATCTAAATCATCCATCTAAGATGCTTAAGCCGGAAACAATCATACTATACACATAATAAAACACTGTTTTCATATCAGGCTTATTCCACTTCTGGTATGTTACACAGACCACAGAAACTTCCTCGCTACTAATGAAACTATTTTCCACGAGCAAGTCGGCAACCACGAGAACTCTTCGACGTGGAAGCCGTTCGATCATCGAAGAATACAGACCATATATTATGGCAAGTTAGTCTCTGCATGTCATCGTTTCTCTTGCAGACTCTCATCTCTCTAATGATGGAAAACTGAAGACTTTCTGCTTCTCCAAAGCTTCCGGGTCAACCTTGATAACCCACTCCTTTGGTAAAGGGTTTGGAAGCGTAAGAAGGCATGATATGAGACTGTGATCGGACCTACAATTGCTTGACAAGTCCAAACGATGATTAGACGTGCACATATCACCTTAATGCGATTGATAGCAATTATGGGGAAGATATTATGCTGATCGCAGCAGATTCATGAGTCTGTTAGTTCATGACAAGTGCTGAATTCTTCTGTTTCGACGCCCCTTGCAGGATACGGAAACCTCAACCTGTGAGTGGACTGTTCTTGACGTGGAATCGTCAGTGCGAGATATCCGGTAAAGAAGAAGCTGAGCAACTGGTCAATGCCGTGGATACGGTGAGTTGCAGACCAGCAAGTTTGATTTGAGTTCGAGCGACAGGGAAGATATGGTGATGGGACTTGATACCGATATTAAATGAAGGCAAACATACGGCACGTGAAGATGAGACGAAGGTTGTGGTGGCGATGCAGTCGTCGAGAGGAAGAGAGGAAGCAGGCATATTGCTGCGTGGAAATGTCAACCTTGAGAAGTGACTTCTATCGGTAATCGACATTAAATGAAGGAAAAAATACGGCAGGTCAAGATGAGATGAAGGTTGTGGTGGCGAAGCAGTCGTCGGTAGGAAGAGCGGAGATGTGATGACTTCTCTATCAGCAACAGATTATTTGGTTGTCACCTAACTCCATATCTTATTGACTCTAAAAGAAACATATAGCACACATGTGGTGAATATACTATCTACATAGGTGTGTTTTTCTTTAAGGAGAATGCAAGTCATGAATATATATATAAAAATATATATAATGTTTTTATATGCAAACAAAAGTAGGATTAGTATTTAAATATTTTTTATTTGTTTGCAAGCCATGTTATAATTGTTGAGCTGACAGCCCATGTTCAGTCCATGGTGGGCTTTATCCGTCCACAGTCCACACCTTTGACCTAACCTTAGAAGCAGAAAATAGAAAAAGATAGCAAGGGAGAAGGCTGCAGCCACGGGATTCCAAAGAAGAGAGAAAAAAAAAGCACAAAAACAAGAGAAAGAAAAGGAAGAAAACAAGGACAACGCAGAGAGACTATTCTCAATCATCTAGCAGTGTTTTCATCTCAGGTTAGATCAAATCAACAGTAAACTATTGTTGTGATTACTTTGGAAAGTTTTAGATATTGCGGACAGTGACATGATCCTTGTATCCCAATTATTCTCTTGTGATTGTTGTTAGAGTTTAGGACAAGAGATTGAGATTTGTATATTCATTATTCTTATAGTGGATTATCTCTAGTTTGCCCCATGGTTTTTTTCCCTTCATATTGGAGGGGTTTTCCACGTATATCTTGGTATTCTATTTGATTGTGATTTCATTTAATTCCGCTGTGTATTATGGTCTTCTAGTACTTGTTCATATACAAATGTTATTCCGTTTTATATCCCGTCAACAATGTCCCAAATGCACTTCTCAATAATTGAGGATTAGAAATTACATCTAATAATTTTTTAAGATGTTGACTAGCTTAACCACCAAGATCGTTAATGATTGATAATAAAATTCTAGAAATAAATCTTATTTTTATCACTTATATTTATAAACAAAATTAAGTCATATATATATTTTTTAGAATTTGATCTTAGGATTCTTCTATTGAAAGTCAATATTTTTACCAATTAATTGACTAAATGATGATTTAGCAAAGAAGGGTAGAAAAAGAGAAATAAATTATTGCATGTAATGTAAAGAAAAAAACTAATTTTATCAATACATAATTAAACCAAACATGCTTTACTTAAATAATCTAACAAAAATATAAAGATAAAATTCTCATTCTAAACAAATATTGCCCTATTCACACAAGTATGGAGAGATAATAAAATCTTTTTCTAGATAAGAAGAAAAAGTTATCGACGAATTACTCATCGATATCTTAAAAGGGTTAAAACTCTAATAAAAATTAAAATAGATTATATAATAATATCGATATATCAACAAATTTCCACTAATCTCGATAATTGGAAATATAGATTTTCCCTCACTCAATTCCTAAAATGTTGTACTTCAAACTGTTAATGCTCAAAATGAAGGATGCCATTGGCCCAAATGGACAGGGAAGCTCTCATCAAGTTTGCCATTTCAGCCCAAGAACTGATGAACAGACATTTATTTGTATGAGTGAAATCAACTCTACAAATTGGATTTGAGATAAGGTGTTGAAAAAGCAGGTGATGCACTGATGTTAATGCACCAATTTCTTCAGTCAGTTGGCATCAGTTATTTCATTTATGTATTATAAATTAGTATTATGTTAATGAGAGATTAAAAGAGAGTCAGATTTATTTATTAGTATTAACCCACAGCTTAATAAGCTTCAATTATTACACTCTTAAGTAGTTTGACTCAGATTTAAATATAAAAAAATAGTGAGTAATTCTAATATTGGTTCCATTGAAATGCACAGTTGCATTTTGGTGATACTGAGAAAAATAAATGTCTCAAACATCTCTCTTTTTTTCTATTATATCATAATCCAACTTTATCAATGTCATTTCCATCCAAAAAATTAAGATGGTAGATTTACATGAATTGTATTTTTGAATTCTTAACACTCGATTGAGGATTTTGACACACAAGTTTTGAGAACAGAAGACCTTTTCCATTGGCACCATTTAAAATGTTTAACCTAAAACACAAGTCAGTAAGCCTTAAAGATTTAGGTTGATAATGATCCAATGTATGCCTAAACATCTCCTTTTTATGAGCAAGTCGGATAGATTTAATGTGTGAACAAAGTTCGTACGATGCGATGAAGCATTAATAAATAATTAAGCCACCCCAATCAATACTCTGTTCCTTCTTATTCTAATTGGTGTGGGTTGGGGATGACAGCGTGATCTTCTTTTTTTTTTTTACCCTAATTTATTGTTTAAATATTTTCTATGTGTTAGGGTTCGAGCCTAAGGGTCATCCGATGTGACTCGAGGGTGTTCTTGTATGACTCCGAAATGATTTTTGAATGATTCTGAGATAATTTTTAAGTGCCTTCAAGGTCTTTTTTGATATATGCTTCTTTCTAAAAAAAAAAAAAAGTATACCTTCCGACATAACGTTAGAGTTAGCTTTTATACATAATATGAGAGAAGGTAAACCTATAATCGCTTCAATTTTCTCCTTTAGCATTTTGCTCACGTAAGTGACAGGAAGAAGATAGGCTCGAACGATTGTCCGAACGATCTCTATTAGACTATTGATCACAAGGATAAGTAGGTGAAAGATGACAGTGATCCTTTCTTTCCGTATTAATCTTTACGTGACAACATGTGTCAAATAATGATTGGTTGATGAGATGTTCTCTATCACTATATATAATAAATATACTAATATTTTATAGTTAATTATATTTAAATATTTATTTATAATTTACAATAATATACTTTTAGTCCTATCTTTTATCTTTCACCATGCTAGTAATGATTTTATATTTTCTAATTATAATATCTATTCATATCATTTTAAATATATCTCTCTTATTTTATTACGTATCAAAACTACACCTAATTATTGAACAATTAAAATGACATGACCAAGACAACCTATATGAATATAAGTATATACATTAAAAATATTTCTAAGGTATACAAATATTTATTTATAGAAAATCTTTCATGATCTCGAGGTGAAGATGAGAACTATCATTTTCATTATATAAGTAAGATCAAATTTGTTGACGATCAGATCAAGATCGACACTAACAACATATATTGTGCATAATCGGGACTTAGATCGTGTTCGATCGAATCGAATCGAATCGAATTTGATCAACTTTGATTATGATAAAAAGAAAAAGAACTCTTCTAATAGCAAAAGTTTATGGTATCATTTTTAATCTATGATCCAATTAAGTAATTCTAATCATAAGGAAAATATATAGCAGCCAACAATCATTGTTACTCGTACAGTACTTAAAAAGTAGACAGAATAAGATTTGGAACCATGATAGGAACTAGCCAATATTCATAGTTTGATTGTCATAAAAATTACGTCACCTAAGTTGGAGAAAATTTTCACAAATTAAAGACTAAAGTAAAAAAGAGATGGAAGAAGAATCTCAGTCTTGTCTCTATGGCATCAATGGAAGTATAAAAATAATGATGTGATGCATAAGTCGAGGAGTGATTAGCTCGAACTCGATCGGAATATTAAGAGCCTCCCTAATATGTTGTAGGTCGATAGAGGAGATCCATGAATTAAAATCGAAAGATCTCGACGTGATATGTGAGACCCCACTGCACGAGAGACTCGCCTTCAAACGGGTAGTTCCCTTGATATAACCACTTCAACCCCTTCACTCGAGAAGGAAGTTTCATCTATCGACACCGACGGAGAGGATCACATTGGTGAGTCATCTAAATCTGCTACAGAGGAGAAAGAAGTAGACTCAAAAAAGAAAAACATCTAAACCATGGGTGTTCTATGAAGGTCGAAGAGGCTTAAGTGTCGAATGCTCTAAGTGTCCGAAGACTCTGATTTGCCTTAAAAAATATGAGAGGAGCAAGGGACAAGGATAGCTATTTATATGGCTTGAGTGATCCTTATCCTAATCACCTCGCTTTCCGATAGTTTAGCTAACATGCTATGTGGTGACATGTAATTGCACAATCATGGTGATCTTCCTAATCCTCAATGACTTCAAAAATTTTCATGTGGTTCCATTGAGATTTGCCATGTGGACAAAGTGTTAGATCATCAATGCGAAGATCTTAGAGATTAGATTTTATCAAATTCAATGATGGCTGAAACAATGTGCTCACTGGGGATTGGGACAAAAATAAAGCACACATGCACATATGACTAAAGACAGTTGAAAAAGCAGAATGAACATATCAACAATGCAGTTGAAATGATCGAATGCGCATATCGGTAATGCATAGTCGAAATAATCAAATGTGCATAACAACAATGTGTAGCCAAAATGATCGCATGAACGATGCTAAGCCAACTACCCAAGAAAATAATTTATGGTGCTACCAAGGTGACCTAGATCGCTTTTCAACTTACCCCTACCTCACTTGGACGAATGGAAAAGCCGAGGGGCAAATGATATATCAACGATGACCTAGATGATACCTTGGCATCAAATAGGCAACATGTGGTCGACACATCGATTGTCCAAAGTCACATAGACTAGATATGACAAATGCCTTTGCGTCATTTATGCGATAAGCGTTTGACGCACGATTGACAGCACACAGACTGTCTGAGGCCATGTGAATTGCATATGACCGACACCTCAATATCCCGAATGAGTCAAACCAATCAATTAGCATTTCGAATTCAGTACCCTATGACGATAAGACCTCAATTATGTTCGATAACTACTCATATTTGTATCACCATAATAGTTGACAATCACGGGAGTAATAATCGTTAGAGCCGTATTCCTCATATTAAAAAAATTCTTATGAGCTCACTCGAACAATCCGAATCCAACACTAATTTGATAGTCATAAAGTCATCGGTCGATAATACTCCCGACTTAATTTTACACAGATTCTAACATATTTAGAGTTAGACATGCTTTATTTAGACAGAACTTGACATGTGAGTAGTGCGGGGAAGAATATGGATTGGCTTCGACTTAGCTTCAAGCTTGTCTGTTGTATCACGCAAAGAGAATCTTGTTCTACGATGAGACCAAAACTTGAGCTGGTTGGATCTACCCAGTGTTGGTCGAGTGGAGTTTGTACAACGCGTGAAGCATTAATAATTAAGCCACATTCTTGCCAAATGGGCCCCAATCAATACTCTATTCCTTCTTATTTTAATTGGCGTGGGCTCAAATTGTAGGGATGACAGCTTGATCGAATCATTTTTACCCAAACTCTCCACTTTTCCTAATGTAAAAATGTCATGTCATTCGAATCGATACTTCTAACTATTTAAAATCAACTATATGTACAAAGTCGAACTCATAATTAATACTATTTAAATATTTATTTATAATTTATAATAATGCACTTGTAGGGTCTATTTATCTTTTAATATTTTCTAATTATAATATCTATTCATATCATTCTAAATATGTGAAAATTATGCCTAATTATTTATGACCTACACAATCTATGTGAATATAAGTGCCTATATTAATTATATTTTTAATGTATAAAAAAGTTTTATTTATAAAAAAATTCAATGGTCTCTGTGTAGAGAAATCATCCACCTCTGTCATGCCTCACGAATTTAATTCTCATTCACAATGTGTGAACCTAACTCAAAATCAATAATTTTATAATTCAACAATAATCTATAATCCAAACACACATTTGAGGTTACTAAGAAACATTCAAGTCAAAATTCACATATATGATTTATAATTCAAAAAATTTGTACAATTTATAAACATACATCACATCATTTAATGATTCAAGAAAATTTAAAGTCAATTCAACTAAACCATAACCAAATCATAAATTCACAAGCATGTGAATTTATACAATCACAAAACTAATATGTACCACATATTTATGTTTATATAATTATATAATTTAAACTTAATATTTTTAAAATCTCGATATGAGAGTTACTTTTTAAATATTTATAAGATACATCAACTTGTTGACATTTCATTATACACAAAATAAACTTATATAATATCAACATATTAAGTATGAAAGATTTATTCCAAAATCTTCTAGTTTTTCATTGTCTCACTTCAATTTAAATATTTTAACGAGCGATAAATTATCTTAAAAAAATTATATAGCAACCGAATAAGATAAGGTCAAATTTATTAATGATCAGACGCGAAGAGCCGTTACTTAGATCTGATTTGATCGATTCAAGTTTGACCAACTTTGATCATGATAAAAGAAGCCTCTTCATACAACAAAAAATATTTTGGTACCAGCTTTATCTATGATCCAATCATCAAATAAATCTAATCATAAGAAAAAGATAGTGCAGTCGTAGCTACTACCTCAGTCACTATAATGTTATCGATCAAGAATCACTGTAACTCGGTCCAGTACTTAAAAGTCGACAGAATAAGGTTTGGAACCATGATAGGAAACATCCAATATTCCTACCTCACAAGGTACATGGTCATGAAATCTAGCGTATCTGTTTATCCACAGCCTGCATGTGCATGGCCTGTGTTGATATGCAAGAGAGAGAGAGAGAGAGAGAGAGAGCCACAAACAACACTGCCCATCTCTTATAGATCTGATCTTGACAAAAATTACAAGATTTCTGATACTTGTCTCAGAAGTTTTATCTCGTCCTTCTTCATCTATCAATCTTTCATTCGCAGAGAGGAGTCACAACAGGAGGCAGCAAAGCCACGGTGATGAGGCCCCCCCATGTTGCCTCTCCAGTGCCCAAAGGAACGAGAAGGACACATGTAGACTTGACCACAGGAAACCCAAGCAAAAGTAAATGGTGGTCACAGTGAGCACTGCATCCAGTTCCAGATAGCAATGGGATCGAGTGCATGGGCGCTGGCAATAATGGAGAAGAAGAAGAATGTGGTGGTCTGCCAAGTAAGGTGTGCAGAAGGGACAGGCTCTGGTCACGGATCGAACTGTGAACTTACTACCGGACAAGAGGGGCGGAAAGCGAAGTCCTTCAACCTATAAAAGATTCTGCGACTGCAGAGGACATGTCACGCGGGGAAGCAAGGCTTGTCCAGCGAAAGGTTTCATGCAGGTCACATATTGCAACATGCATGCAGTGCCAAACTGGTCTCTGAAACTGTGTGTGTGGGTACTTTACATCTTCCAAGGGGGTATTCGCTTCCCTGATTCTGCAGGCAGTGCATACTTAGCAAGATCTTTGCTGAGGTACCTTATGGACTTCCGAGTCATCCTTGGATCTTAATATGGATGACCTCTCAAAATCTGGAGAATGATGACGGCATAAAGAAGCAGAAGAGAAGAGAGAGAGAGTAGATTAATGGAAGGATGAAGATTGGTAGGAGAAGACTCTAAGATCCTGGATGCATCAAACACGGTTCAAAATGAGTCGACTCTCATGTCATCACCCTTATCCCGAACTCCTCTACAATAAATATATCATTTACTTGCTCCTCCAATTTCAATTAACATACACATTCTTTGTGTTTTCAGAGAGAGAGAGAGAGAGAGAGAGAGAGAGAGAGAGAATAGACTGATGGAGAAGAGAGGCCACCAGTATAGGTTTATTATTTAGTTGCCCCTCCAATTTCAATTCAGTGCACATGTTGTGTGTATGAGAGCGAGCGAGAGAGAGAGAGAGATAGAGAGAGAGAGAGAGAGAGAGAGAGGTCTTTGAATGGAGCTCAAGCTGTCCTCTCTGGTTGGAATTTACAGTACGTGCATGAGAAACTAATCCAACTCAAAAGAGTTCGTACTTACACAGTACGCAACAGTGGGAGAATTCCATCTGCTGTAAGGAAGTCTTCGATTACACCACTGGTTTTAGGTAGTGGGTCTCAGCAACCCACCAACATTATTTTGCCGTGAGGTAGTGGCAACAATGCCAACCAAACAGTCAACTACCAAAAAGTAATATATGATGCCAAAAAGATACAACAAAAGGTTGGAAAGACTTTTTATTTCTAGACTTGGCTACAGAATCCAATGGCCTAATATAGTTGAGAGATAACCAAAAAGAAGAGAACGATAAGGACTAAACAAACATCGGAGAAGGAAATCAAAGGCTGTAATGGATCAAAGGCAATCTTTGAAACAAGGGAGGAATCTCAGAATACTGCTGTCCATCTCAGCTTTCTTGAGCTTTGTGTGGGCTGAACACATATGACACACCAGGAATCACATCTGGAGCACTAGAAGATGAGTACATAGGTTTGCACATGAAGGGGGTCTCACGAGGGATTTCAATGAATACCTGGCAACAAGAACACATGGCAATCATAGCCGTCTGAAGATGGTGTCACTCAAGTGGATGATTGAAAATGACAAGCAAGCATCAATGCCAGATGACGAGAGGACCTTTACGGCCTCCTTTTCATGCAAATCTCTTGATGTTTGCGTGTATGTGTGTGTGTGTGTGTGTGTGTGTGTGTGTTTAACCATGCATATTTCTATGCATTCTCCAACACCAAATGGAAACTATTGGATGCAGATGCTGACCAATCTCTGAGAGAAGATGCCATCTGCCAGCTTCATGCATCAACATGCCAACCTTCGCTCAGCATTTCAAGCTTATGAACTCACCATCTACCTTTGCTTCAAGCTGAGAGGATGACACCAAGTAGACTGTGCAGAGCCTGTTAGATAAGCAACAAAACAATCAACCTCGAACGCTAATTTCCCTCCATGTATCTCCAAACTCCACCTTCGTTCCTGCAACACATGTAGCCGATCATGGACAAAGATTATACTTTTACAATGTTAAAGAGAGAGAGAGAGAGAGAGAGAGAGAGAGCAGAGTGCAGATGCAGAGCATGACAACTCCACTCCGGTTTGTGTCCCCGAAGCCAACGTCTCTCTTTGTCTCCATCCTCCCTGCACACTCTCTCTGCTTGGTTCGCACCTTTTTTACTTCTCTATCCAAGAAATGCCTGCAAAGGTCCTATCTTTTTCACCTGCCTACCCAATCCAAGCCCACCCATGGCGGCTTCCCTCCGTGAGCTCCTCTCCCAAGAGAGCACACATCTCCATCCGAAGCCCCGTAAGTCCCCGAGGCTCGGCCCCCCTCCCCTTTGCGCCGACCGCCGGAGCTTCGACCGCCCCCGCCGCCGCAGCGGCTGCTCCAGCCGCCCCTCCGACCCCTCCAGCTCTAACTCCAACGCCTCCAGGGTGAACTCCCTCGGGTCTGCTCCCCCCAGGTCCTTGGTCCCTGCCGCCGCCGCCGACGACTACGTCGACGACGACCCCTCGGCCGACGAGGCAGCGGCCCGCGCCGTCGTCTCCGTCGTCTCCGGCTACGCCGGTCGGTTCTTGAAAGATGAGGCTTTCCGCCGGCGGCTGCGCGACAAGTGCGCGGCGTGCATCGCTACGGCCCGGAAGGGGGTCGCCCACGCGGTGCTGGCGAACCTGGAGCTCGGGATCGAGAGCATCGAGCGGCTGGCGGAGGAGGGCCCCCATGGCGCGCCCAG
This sequence comes from Musa balbisiana, assembly GCA_004837865.1. Classification (NCBI taxonomy): domain Eukaryota; kingdom Viridiplantae; phylum Streptophyta; class Magnoliopsida; order Zingiberales; family Musaceae; genus Musa; species Musa balbisiana. The sequence goes on along the minus strand of CM017188.1, from coordinate 6,017,344 downwards.
AGACTCCAAGATCCGATCTTTGCGGAACTCCATCCGGCTGCTGAGCGTGGTGGCGTCGCTCAACTCCCCCCGGTCGCGGGCCGGCGGGTACACCTGCGGCGTGCCGAACGCCCACCTGTCCGCGTGCGCGCAGCTCTACCTCGCCGTCGTGTACAAGATAGAGAGGAACGACCGGGTCTCCGCCAAGCACCTCCTCCAGGTGTTCGTGGACGCGCCCTACCTTGCCCGGAAGAACCTTCTACCGGACCTCTGGGACCATTTCCTGCTCCCCCACCTGCTCCACCTCAAGGTGTGGTATAACAAGGAGGTGGAGCTCGTCGCGAGCTGGGATGCGGAGGACAGGGACCAGAGGATGAAGGGCTTGAACAGAGCTTACAATGACCAAATGGACGCCGGCACTGCTCAGTTCGCGGTCTACTACAGGGACTGGATCAAATCTGGCGGAAAGGCGCCGCCCGTCCCTACTGTCTCGTTGCCGCCGAGACCCAGTTACCTCGAGCCATGGGGGAAGAGATCCGTGTCATTGTCGCGGAGTTCGATCAATAGAGACCTGTACGTGACAATGTCTCTTTTGTTGCTTGATCTTATGCTTGCTGGATACGTTCTTTTGCTGTCTTATTTGACTATAAATTTAACGAAGGTATCAAGCGGTGTTCGGTCTGTCATTGGAACCGGAAGATATCGGCGACAACGGTGTGCTGATTGATGACATGCAATCGGCTTTGGAGAGGGGATTTGATGATAATTCAGCTAGCTGCAAGCGTGGGAGCCTTCTCCATGTGAGTCAATGCAGCTTCTTCGTTTCGGCGAATAGTTGGAAGTTTGATTAACCTTTCTGCATTATTGGTGTCTTTTACAATGGAATCTGCCTGACATATATGTAATAAAATAAGCTGATCGTTAATAAACAGACAAACATGTCCTGGATTGCTTCTTGCACAAGTGATCTAGATGCTGTAGAAAGATCTGTTTGGGTCCTTGGGAATCTTGTCCGGGACATCCCTAGAAAAAAACTTGGTGGTGTTGTTTCATATTCAGGAATTGTTCTTTGCATGCTTCTGAAATCCTCTTCAGCTGGGAAGCATGAGGAGAGAACACTGCTCCAAGAATCTTGTCGATATGGTCCTGCTTACATGCCTAGACATCAAGTAAGGGGTCACAGTGCTTTGTTTTGTTGGGTTGTACTATTCTACTTCTATTTCTGTTAATCAACCATGCCTCTGATTTGTGCGGCACAGTGAGATGTAATAGGAAAAAGTTTTCAGATTGTAGAGTGTCAATGTTCTTTGACATGCCTGATTTTGTTAAACTTAGAATTTACAAAATATTCTTAGCCCCAGACCTTTGTGCTATGTGCTATGTGCTATTACTATTACTATTGAGGAATATATGACAATCACTATGATTTTTCAAATCATGCATAGAATCATCAGGATGATTTTAACCCTTTTCCATCTTCTGATCTTTTTTCCTCCAAAATGCCTACTTAGATGCTACCTGTAAAAAGGATCCTTATGTATTTTTTTTTCCTTTAAATCTTGACTTAGATGTCAACTAGAAAATGAAAATAAAGTAAACCACGATCCTGCTTCAGATACTCGAGCACATTTGTGCACCATCTTTGTGGCCCAATTTCATATATACCTCTGCTCACATGTAATTTCACATGTACTGTCGTAAAGTTTGAAATATAACAGATATAATTCTAAAGTTTGCAACCTTCCATGAATACCCTCGGAGATATCATGGATACCATAATAAACCTCATTAATGCCATCACAAATATTCACACAAAGATAGTCATATATTTAAAAAAAAATAGGCATATATGAGAAATTTGAAACTTTAAAAGACAACTGTCGTACTTGCAACTTTAGATGGCCTTGAGAAAGTTTTTCTTTTTCCAACTTTTACGTCTATGCGGTCCGTTCAGCATGCTTGCTCTATGATTTAACAGCTTGTTACGTTGTGGCTGTGGTGTCTTTTCTCTACTATCAAGACCGTAGATTAGCAAGTCCAGGAAGAGAAACAATTTAATATTCTTGCAGATTTCCATATGGTTAGAGAGAAATTCTGCCTTTAATTATTTGGGAAAAGTAACTCTTTTGTGATCCGGTAACTGTTCAGTTTCTCAAGTGTTGCTTGTTTTTTGAATAGACAGAGCAACACTGGGGTTAAACAAAGAGAACCAGACACAGTGCGAGAGCATCCAATCTCTGGAGCAGCTTCTGTACCCCGCAAATCACATTCTTTTCGATTATTCTCTTGTCGAAGCATGCCGGATGCAGCTTCAGTTCATCATGCACAAACTCCTAAAAAAGATTTTGCTGTAATTGGCAGCCAACCAGGCAGCAATGTGCAATCATCGAGTCTTAGCCGAGCAATTGATCTTATTTCTCAATCCGATAATCTTAAAGAATGTGAAGCTGCAGTTCACATAATTGCAAAAGCTTGGCATTGTACACAAGGAGGTACTGCTCTTGTGACAGCGTTGTCAACATCATCTGTGATTGAGGGTCTTCTGGAGGTAAATTTTACTTCTAAAGATGATGAAGTACTAGAGTTATCGATCTTGATCTTAGCAGAGTTGGTTGCAAGGAATGATGTGAACAGACAGGTGGTACTGCATGCAGATCCACAGCTTGAGATTTTCTTGAGACTGTTGAGGAATCACAATCTTTTCTTAAAGGCAGCAGTAGTGCTTTACCTGCTAAAACCAAAGGCCAAGCAGATGCTGTCCTTGGATTGGATACCATTAGTTTTGCGGGTTCTGGACTTTGGGGTTGAAATGCAGACTTTGTTTACTGTACAGTGCCATCCCAAATCAGCTGCATTCTATCTTCTAGAACAGCTTCTTATGGGTTTTGATGTGGACAGAAATGTTGAGAACTCGAAACAGTTGGTTTCCCTTGGCGGATTGGACCTCCTGATCAAAAGACTTGAAGCAGGTGATGCTCAGGAGAGTAGAAACTGTGCTTCACTCTTAGCAAGATGTATACGAGCAGATGGAAGCTGCAGACAGTACTTGGCAATGAACATAAAGAAGACTCCCATAGTTCAACTCCTAGGGAACCAACAAAAGTCCCATGGAAGTGCGATTTCTTTGCTGAGTGAACTGCTCTGTCTCAACAGGTCTGGTTTAAATCTCTAAGCTGCATTTTGCCTGTAGCCAATATTTTTTCTGATTTTCTGTGGATATTTTCTATAGCAATAATATTGCTCAAAAAAGTTCGGTTAGGCATTCTTAGGGACTAAAATTTCTTTTGACATTCCATGATATTTGTTCGGATTTTGCTTTGTAATAAGTGTTTTTTTTATACATCTCTTTTCAGATTCAAAGGCTTGAAATTATTTTAGTGGTTGAAGCTGTTATTGTTTTGTTTATAAATGTAAATATGCACATCCTTTCATTAACATGTTCTTTTATATAAATGAAAATAATAATCTTAGAATTATATTAGTATATTGTTTTCTTTTCTTTTGTATACGATGATTGCGATATATGTCTTGGCTAGCAGAGAACTGAGAGAGAGAAGGGGAGAGAGAGAGAGAGTTATATATATATATATATATATATATATATATATATATATATATATATATATATATATATATAATATTTATATGCAATAAATCCCTTATAGCTAAGAGAGCATTAGGTTGGCATGGTGAGAGACCTTCACAATCCTCGTGGAGGTGGGGACAACAGAAAAGATGCATTCTTAGTACTCTATTACATCTACTAAATTATGTGTACTTTAGCAAAATAATAATCTAAATAGCAATACACAGTTAGTTCCTATTGTTTCTCTTATGGTACATACCATATGCCTTGATGTCATATTGATAGCTTCTCTAAGTGTGTCTTTGTGTAAGGATAAAAAAGATATTAGGACCTGATCGACAATGGTAAAAATGTTGAAGTATTCGAAGTGATGATTTTCTATGATATGGATGTTCAATATCATGCATTTTGTTACATTCATACTTTTGGCTTGAAAACTTGGAAACTGGACCTCTGATTATGACATGATGACTAGACCTCTAATAATGACATGATGATTTATTCCATCAATTGTCCACGTATATATTCATTCAAGTCACTATAGGGAGTATCGGCTATACAAGCCTAGCTTTCCCCTTCCATGCAGTAACCAAATAGTATGACCAAGATGAAGGATGTGCAGAAGTGAATTAATGAGCACTATGACCACCTGGAAGCAGGCGAATAATACATTGAGACTTTTATATATTGCCATGATGGAACCACAGTAACAATATTTAGACTTCTAAATTGTATGATCGTACAGTAGAACAGTAATCTTCATGTTAGGTACAATCATTGGCCTACCATGAATGATATGGTCACACCACTCCTCTCTTGGTTGGTTGCAGCAATTGACTATTTCTTGCGGACATTGTCAAGCATAAAGAACACAGTGTGACAACTGAATTAGTATCCAAAATTACTAGATCAGTTTTGTTGTCATCTGGAGCACAATATTACTAAATGCATGATGTTACACAAGTAAACTATATGAAGATGTTTCTCATGGGAAGTATCTCTTCAGCACCTGTTTGGAGGACAGATATTTCAGATAAATAAATGCTAAAATTTTATCAACTAATTGTATACCATACGAGAATCTGGTTTTTAGGGAATTGTTGGATTATGTAACTTATCATATCAAGTAATGGCAAGATCTTAGGGTACCGAAATCACTTTAATTCTGTAATGTTTGTAGTGAACGTTGTTAATGACCAACTAAATTGAATGATATAATCCATTGTCCCAACTGGAAACTTCCTTTGGTTTATATTTGATCCATTCTCCTTATTAAACAGAACAACACAGATTATGACATTACTGAAGGAGCTAAAAGATGACGGTTTCCTGAACATAATGCATGTCCTATTGGTTTATCTACACCAAGCACCACTTGAACAACGCCCAGTAGCAGCAGCACTTCTTTTGCAGCTTGATCTTCTGGTACATCTTCCAGACCAATTGTTTTTTATGTGTTAGTTTCTTAGTAGTTCCATTTTAGATCTATGTGCAGTCTCCATTTGCCAATTATGTTTCAGGGAGATCCTTTGCAGTACAGTATCCACAGAGAAGAGGCAATTGATGCTTTAATAGCAGCCCTGGAACGCAATTTGCACAATAAGAAGATCCAGGAGAAGTGCAGCAGAGCTCTTTTGCTCTTGGGGGGCAGGTTTTCTTGTTTGGGAGAGGCCACATCAGAGTCATGGTTACTTAAGCGAGCAGGTCTACATGATAGCCTTTCAGATTCATTCAGAAGCAAAGAGATTTTTGTAGATGACAATATGAGACCGGTAGGTTTTTATTCTACCAGAGAATAACATTGCATTAGCCATGACATCCAACAAGCATATCTGGTTTAACAGCTTACAAGCTGGCTGTTCTTTTAATAGTCTTCTGCAATGATATAGAAGCTATAACATTCCTACTCTGAATTTTGAAGTATGCTATAGCCTTATATTTATCTTTAAGATTCAAATATCAAAATGAGGAACATTTATGGATTGATATGTGGAATTACCCTATGGCTTGACATCATTTGGTTAATCTTTCTCATGTAAAAGCATTTTGCAATGACCCATACACTGAGCCATCTTAACCAAGATATTAAATCTAGTTTGTAGTGTTGTCTGACTAGTTAGACCTCTTTACATAAAAGGTAGACAACTTTTAAAGTTAATTTGCACTATGGTAACATGAAAGAGAGAAAACCAATAAGTTGGAGGTAGGGAAATATTTAGTCACCATAAGATGTTTTTAAGCGTGAACCTCATGAAGGGGAAAAAAATCTAAATTTTATGCATCTTTGCAGAATGCTGGTGTTTGTTTCATAGCACATCACAAATATGGGGCATCTCCATCCTGAGCATTGATCTGGATTGTTGTTCCCTCAGTCTATATGGATAGACCATTTCTGTTATTGTGTTCATAGTAGAGTACTACATCTCTCTGTTCACTGTTGTAGATTGTGACACTCTAACTCTTCGTGCACTATATGGAATTTATTGAAGGGAAGAAGAATCTTGTCTCTATGCTAAAAATTTATGACATTCTACTAGTTTCTCTACAGGCCCATCGAAAAATTTTGAGTTAATTGCAAGGCTTATGCCTGCTATATTACTTCCTCTAGTAGGTACAATACAAAAATACTGTTATGTAATTGTCATACATCACTGAGCTTGACCACTCTTACTCCCAATTAGTTTGTAAATATTGATGTTGATCGACATTTAGATCTCACTTGAAAATTTGTATTGCTATGGCAAGTGATGTAATTGTGGAAGCTTTGTTAAGTTTGTTTCTCCCATACATTTCTCTTACAATCTAGAGTCATAATGAAATTAACTTGCATTGTTCTTTGCTATATGTAAACCTCTTGTTTGGGCTGTTTGTCTTCTTCTTTATTATCTTCTATGATTGCTGTTATGTGTGCCTCACCCACTTGTAAGTGATGTGTTCACGATATTGCCTGTTATGTGTGAAATTCCACCTGCAAAATCCATCCCTTCTCATGTTTCTAAAAGTCTTCTGTGGTATCAGTTGTTTGGACATTCCTCTAAATCTACTCAGATTAAGTATTAGGCTTTGTTTTGTCTCTTGTGAAGTAATCAACCTATCTTCATCATTATTATATATTTCATTGCCTAGAGTAATGAGTAATCATTTTGTATGAAGAGATGGCATTTATTTTATATCGATGGAAAATTTTGTGTGGTAGATCGATATATATGATTCCTTGCTGAGACGATTTATTGTAATTACCAGGAAGAAGAAAAAGTTACTGAAGAATGGCTTAGGAAGTTGGCCATTGTCTTGTTAACTAGTGGTAATAAAAGGTTCCTGGTTGCTCTATCAAATTGCATGGCTGATGGGATCCCTGGTCTGGCACGCTCATGCCTTGTTACAGTCGCATGGATGAGCAGTTCCCTTGTCTCATGGCATAATGTGAACCATCTGCAGTCTCTAGTTTGCACAACTCTAGCTCCTCGCTTGTTCGAGAGCCTGAGCTATCATAGAGCACAAGAAGAGAGGGTTTTGGCTTCACTCTCACTATTCAACTTTGTTAGATATCCAGGTAATGTAACTGCTTCCTTTTCTCCTTGTAATTTCTTTTTTGTCATTTTCTTAGCATGCTAAATCGAAGGTCCTTTTTGACTTGTACATAATTAGATGTCAATGTATGTGCTACTCTGCTGTAGTTTTTATTCATTTTACTGTGCACTCTCAAGCTTAATATATATCAGCAAATGAAAAATCTAAAAGCATTAAACACATATTATTAGACTGAGGAAAGATTCACGCATTGTATGATAAACATGTTATTTTGATGTGTGGCTTGTTGAGTTCATTATTTAATTGTTTGACATTAGAAAGTATCTGGAATTGAACCATCCAAGAGACCACACTTGCATTGAAATTGTTTGATGCTACCTATATAACACAATCTTTTACAAATTCAGGAATCTAATGGAAAACTGAATAGGATATCACATTAAACTACAATATTAGATCATGTGATGTGATTATATCACAGGGCATTCCACATATGCATTTTTTTATGAATATGCATAAATATTCCAAAACTGAGTGAATTCGTGACTTAAAACATGGTCGGAGAGCACCTGATTCTTTGTCAAGTTCCTTCATTCCAGTGAGTCAGTTGGGTTGTTGTGGGTTGAGGACCCATCTAGTCTCGTGAGGAATCATCCATTGTCCACTTCATCTCATGAACCACATGAATTTGCCCTCGACTGTTGCTTATGAGCGACAAGCTTCCTTGATTCGTATCAGATGTACGATCTCTGGAACCTCCTATGTATACCACAACATGTACCTCATGATTGAGGATCTCGATAACCTATCATCTCATGTTGCGTTTATACACTCTTTTTGTTTGTTTGGTCCTTGACAGCACCAACTAATGCGAAGCATCAACATCTTTAAGGAAGTGTGAGCAAAATAGGAGTAAGATTTACAATTATTAGCAACATAAGAGTGATTACCGGCGCTAACAATCTTTGAATATTTTGGTTTTGAGACAATCTAGTGTACCTGTGCTGCATAAATTTTTCTCCCAGCCTTCAAACACAGATGATAGATATAACTTCATTACCTACAAATAACCTCATTTCATGTAGTTATCTGTTTCTTATTTGTTTGTTTGCCCTCGACAGAGTGCCTTCCTAAGCTTTTCCCGATGGACAGAGAAACAATTTGCTCACTCCAAGATCTTGCTCAAGTGACTTGGACTGCGAAAGAACTTCTCTTCGCTTGCTGCAGGTGAGCAATCTGTGCAGTCATAGACGAGGAATATAGCTTGTCGCAGAGATGGCATTCATGAGCGCGATCTCATCGGACGCAGGTGTCCTGTGTAAGTTTCTAGCTTCATTTGTAGTTCCTGTCCTCCTAGCAAAGGCAACAAGAACACTTCTTTCCACTTGTAATAAGGCTATTTCCTCCACAAAATTCAAGCTTAATGTCACTTGCTGCTGAAGTCTGGGCAGGATGGTTTAAGCTCCTGATGCAAAGCTTGATGTAAAAGAGTGTGCTTTGTAGTGTCCTATTCTTAGTGGTACATTTCAAACATTACATGCAATAATTCTTTATTTCCCAGAGATGCATTTCATGGTTTTGCAGAAGAAATTTCCATTGTTCAGCACACATGACTGAATCTTGTTGTTCTTGATCTTAAAGACTATAGAAAGTGGATAATGTGCAGGATTCACAGGTTAGAAAGCTTGTAGCCTGTTTAAGAACTCCACAGCTTGCCACAGCTTACCACTGGCTCATAGATGACTTCTGAACTCTTTCCAAGTCCACTATATTTATAATCAAGGCTTTTTGAAACTAGATTTTCAAATTTCCAATGGCATTTGAGGAATCAAACACACAAAAACTCATCCACTTTCATGAAAATTCCACTTCCACTTAGTTGATTCGCTTTTATCGAATCATACACAAAGTTATCGTGATAAAAATATGCAATAATTGTTCATGTAAAAGTATTTGAAGACATCGCGATAGTTAGTATATTATGTACGCAATCAAGAAGTTGAGTTAGTGACTATTTAAAAATTAGAAAATGTTATTATTTTTTTACGTCTTTTCTTCTTCGAATTAACTCAATGAATTATAACTGAATTAAATGGTGGTTTATTTTTATGATATAGAAATTAAAACATCAAAACTTGCTAAGCCGTCTTAGCTCAGCCGGTAGAGCGCGTGGCTTTTAACCACGTGGTCGTGGGTTCGATTCCCACAGACGGCGTTTATAATATTATTTTATTTTACGTTAAATACACGTGGCTAGCAGGTGCAAAGAATCGCGAACACCAATCAGGAAGTCGCGCGCGCATCGTACGGCGAAGAGGGTACGGCTTCACGATCGAAGGTTAAGCAACTCCCTCGTCGCTTTCCCACGACGCCGCCTCTCCGATCAAGGTCGCAGTTGCGGTCCCCAAATACGTCGAGTTTTTCCTTCTCCTTCTTTCTGCTTCCCGATACCCGTCGGCGGATCCTCGTCTGCAATTTGGTCCGTCGAATTCGTTGTTTTATTTTTCCTCTGAGATTGTTGCGCTTTCTTTTCGATTAACTCTCTCGTGTTCATGCAGCAGCAACATTGATACGATCTGGTCCCTAGGTTTTAGGACTTGGATTCACCATCAATATATAAGAGGGTATGTACCCCCTCCATTTTCTCTAATCCTTTGATGTATGTATTGCTAAGGTTTGTGATGTTTTGCTGCTTATGTGACTCGTATATTATATATTATGGTATCTAAATCATTCTGCAAATTCTGTTGTGAAGATTGAAGCTAAAGGGAAATTTCATGCTTCATGTCTAATGTTGTTTTATGGCACATATTTGTATATACGGTCTCCCATTTGTTTTCCATGAAAAGAACCTTTAAGTAGTTCTAACTTCTGAGTGTCGATCCTGATTTATACAATATATATTATAAATATATATAATATGTGCTTCGATTTCTTTTCTTTAATGTCTTTAGCACAAATGCCTACTCCCTGTGCTTATGTATAGACTTTCTTTGCCAAGTGATCTTTGTTGGTGAGTTTTTGATGGCACTTCAAGAAGATCAATATGGTCTTATAGGTACAGAAGACTTATATAGTGGATTTATTATAAATTTTATTATATAATTAAGTGAATCCAATTGATCCTAGTCTGGTTATGATCGATGAGTTACAGAAGCAAAAGCTAACTCTACCCTCTCAACAACAACAATGATGACAACAAACTATAATGTCTCAGTTATTTGGGTTACATGGATCTTTAATTTGTCCAACAATCTTGATAGTCCGCTTTTAGAAGTCAGTGGGGACTCTTTTGTTGATTATGTTGGAATCTAAATAAAACCGAAAGGTATCTTATGAGGGGGTCTAGGAGTCCTAATTTGGGTAGGAAAGTGTTGATCAACTATAGAAATGATTAGTCATGGGTTGCTACATCAGTGTTATGTGGTGTGTGAATGAAAGGTGTACTTTCTTAACCACAGGCCTTCAATATTGCTCTAGTCTAGCTTTCATGTTTACTTCTTCCCTCTACTCTTTACCTCTATTTTTCTTCCCTCTGCTCTCTCCTTATATTGGAATTATCAACCGCATGCCAGAAAACTTCTGTATGTCTTTTGTCCTGACAAAATATATCTGGACACCTGCTGATTTTAGGCTGAGATAAAGAAAGTGCCCCTTATTGTTTGAGATCTCATCTTCAAATTTATAGCCTTCTATCATCCTGGGCAATGTTGCTTCTTCTTCTTGTTTCTTTAGAAGTTGGTACTTAATTTAACTAATATTCACATACCAAACGGAAAAACCAATTGTTTCTTCCTTTCTTCTTGGTACACGCATGCATCTAACTCGTGTTGCCGACGGATGAAGTCTTAAGATAAAATGATTACATTATCAAGAGTCAAGACAATGGAATCTAATGAAAGATCTATTGAATTTCATGATGCATAACTCCATCTTTGATGGGAAGTTGTACCAATGTTAAATGCTCAAACAAGAAAATGTTTAGCACTATGTCTAGTATATTGGTATGACTGCCTTGTCTTTCTTACTTGTGAATCTTGAATATTGCCATATATTATTTTATGCACTATAACATCATTGATCAAGGATCTTGTCATCAGACTATCCATGTATGGTTTAGCTGAATTACAAGTTGAAGGAGATGAAAATTGCCTAGTTCATGCCATTATGATTCTGTTTAATTATGATGATGTTCTATGATCAACTTCTCTATTTTTTATATCAGTTTTTTTTAATTGAACAGTTTCGAGCATTAGCAGATCAGCTTTTCCACAATCCTGATTATCATAAGCATGTGAGGAAGGCAGTTGTAAAGTATTCTTGTCTTCTCTGTTTGCCTTTTCTCCTCGTATCTTTTTAGACAATCTTTATCTGATAACATAGAATGTTGAACAGAAGCTTCTTAATTGGTTAGCTTTTGTCTGTTCTCTACTTTCATTTTGCATCACTGTGGGAATACCAGATATAGGTGTGATAGAGGGGATGCCAATTCTTAGCACGGAAATATAGTTTTCGGAAGCTCCTTACTAGTTTGCTGTTTTTCACTAGCACATGCCCGAACCTCCTACTACAACACTACCTGTTTAAGCACATTTACCTGAAAATTAACCAAAAGAAAATCAAGAATGTTGCTACAATTACTAGCTTAGCTCCAGTCGCCTAAACAACAACTCTTTAGTGCAATGTGTTGATACACTTGGGTACCAACTAGTACAATTTTGTCTGGGGGTGGAAGAATTGAAAGAGTAAAAGAGAGGCAAGAGGAGAGTAGAGGGAAGCGGAGGAGGAAGAGGAGGAGATGGCAGCATATAGTGGTAGGATGGGAGGTGGAGGGGATAGAGAGAGACATTTACAGAGAAACAGAAGCATCGACATCGATAGAGACATGACATGACAATTACATATTGAGGATAGCCTATAGCTTCTTCTTATCATTGATGTTTATACACTGCATTATCCAATCTGGGCTTCAGGCTGGTGTGGTTGTCACTCCTTTTGTGGGAAAGTCATTTTCAGAGTACCGGTAGTTGTCTCCTTTAGTAATTGGAGTCATGACATAAACAGCTTGGAGATGATAAGTCCATTTATTCTTCTATTATAGCAAATCAATAATATGCTTCACAAAATTTGATTTTTTATCTTCTCAGCTTAAACATTTAAAGAAACATTATGAAGGCTGTGTTCCCATGGAGTCCAAGAATTACCTGAAAATAATGGAAAGGTTTTGGCTTCTTAATCGCGTCTTCCTCTTTAATTTGTAATCTAAAAGTTCATCATTGTTACTAACCTTAATCTTTTCTTTCTTCAAATTCTGGAGAATGGAAGATCACTTGACCCTACAAACAGTTGCAGACCGAGTAATTTTGACTTGAACTGTTCATTCTCTGTTTCTTGATTTAGAACAGGCTTCTAGGCATTTAGTCTGCCCAATAGCTGATGTGCCAGGTTTTTTTTTGTACAATTATTGTATGTGTATATGTATATTCTTCTTCTATCATGTAAGCTATGCTCAGTAGTATGAAGTGCATCAAAGCTTTTCTCCCTCGAGGGTTGTGATATAGAAATGGCCTCAGGATAGGGGAAGATTTATTGCGTGATTAAAAGAACAAGAAAAAGAAAACTGAATCTAACCTGACGTGGCAGCCGTTGATCACGTCAAGTTTTCAGGTCATCAGGTTCATGTGGGGCCCGCACGAGCGGACGGCTGAGATGGGAGATCATGGCAACAATGTGAGAAGAATCACCGAAAGTTGCCGGAGCCATGCACGCGACCGCATCCCACTTTCTCAAACGAAACGATATCCGCATGCCCCCAAATTGGACACGCCCACGTACTCGCGATTGTCTTCTTTTCCCTAGCCGGAGCGCTTACATTGTTCCTTACGCAACAAGAAACCTTGCCCACGTCGCGATTTGTGGTTGGAGGACTCTCTGTTCACGCAGCGCCACAGAACCCACTGGTGTAATGGCATCGAAGACGGTGCCCCCTGGCACCGCGTGTTGCACGCAGGAGGCCTCCTGCTTTAAGAACGTGCCGCCGTAACATGAACCGCAGATCATGTCAAAGTCTACGTGTTCCTCATTGCAAGCACTGAAGCCTAATCCCAATCCCAATCCCAATCCTTCCTTTATCTAACTGCGCAAATTGGCATCGGGTCACGCTTAAGCAAGTGGGATCGGTTTGGCAAACATGTATGTGTAAAAAGTAATATTAAGTATAAATGTTATTCACTACATACTTCATATACACCGTGTGTTCCACTTGTTCGATTCGATATTTATACGCCGGGACATGCTTAATCGAACCCCGCTGACCGCATCAGCAGGGCACGACAGCGTAGACAAGAACCGATTACAACTGACACGTTGGGTGCGTATATCAATCTCCTCAGCAAACCAATCCACGTAACGAAGAAAAGAAAAAGGAAGAATTAGTAAGTACTACGAACAGAAACCCGCTCCGTTACCAGGGATATATCTCCTGGCGGAAGATTGCCTCATGTCCGTTGGGCCCACCGAGGGAGGACCGATCTGGCCGAGTGCGGACGCGGGTGGGTTCGGTTGATTTTCTACTTTTCTGGTTCATTTCTTATTTTAAGGGGCATTTGGGGTTCCCCATGATAGTCTTTTAATGTTTGAGGCATCTCATACTTGACATGGTCCACATACTCGAATGTCACTTGTTAAATGCAGATGTTATGCATTGATTTTGTCCAAAACAATGTGTACCTAATTTTTATTTTGGCAGCGTTCTGACATATCTGTCAGCGTCTCTTTTTTCTACCTTTGTGATGGGGGTTGAGTTCTTGTAAGACTGATGGATGCGCTAGTTCTATCTCGTGGATAAAGTATAACTGTAAGAAAGAAACTAGTGGACTAGTTTCAGCTTTTTCTTGGAATTGTAATTAGGTAAAACTGTCAAGTACATCTGGGGCATGTAACTAGGGCAATCCGTGCAGCACATCTTATCATTGGAGCATAAATAATACCTCTCACGTTATATTAAGACATGCTTACTAAGCCATGTATATTCTGGAAGCTGTGTTATTTGGAATTGAAACCGAAACCAATTGAACTCACAAAAGGGTTTAGTTTGCTAGAATGTCTTGCTTGCTTGCTCTTTTTGGTTTCGGGAACACCTTTTGCTGTATTTAACGTTGGTTTGATTTGTTTTCTCCTGGAGTCTATGAATTTGTGCTTCTATTGCAAGAATTTAGTCTCTTCTCATGAGTAGTTGACCTATAAGCATTAGTTCTTTTATTTTTATTTTGGCAGCGTTCTGACATATCTGTCAGCGTCTCTTTTTTCTACCTTTGTGATGGGGGTTGAGTTCTTGTAAGACTGATGGATGCGCTAGTTCTATCTCGTGGATAAAGTATAACTGTAAGAAAGAAACTAGTGGACTAGTTTCAGCTTTTTCTTGGAATTGTAATTAGGTAAAACTGTCAAGTACATCTGGGGCATGTAACTAGGGCAATCCGTGCAGCACATCTTATCATTGGAGCATAAATAATACCTCTCACGTTATATTAAGACATGCTTACTAAGCCATGTATATTCTGGAAGCTGTGTTATTTGGAATTGAAACCGAAACCAATTGAACTCACAAAAGGGTTTAGTTTGCTAGAATGTCTTGCTTGCTTGCTATTGGTCGTTGGCTACTGATTGTTAAGTTTCTAGCCTGTATCTTATATCTTTTTCAAAAAAAACATGATTAACATGATTCTTACTAAAATGCTACCGTAATGGTTCCATTGTTCTAGTTGCATTCAGTTTTAGATAGTCTTTTAATGTTTGAGGCATCTCATACTTGACATGGTCCACATACTCGAATGTCACTTGTTAAATGCAGATGTTATGCATTGATTTTGTCCAAAACAATGTGTACCTAATTTTTAATTTATCAAATGGGGTAAGATTAATGATCCCCTTGTTGAGAGAGGGAGGAGGATGGGGAGCGGGGACATCCTACTTATCAATATTCTTTTTTTTTTTCTGTTGTGTTATTCTATGGAGTCCTTGGAATCAGTGGTCCAAAATAAATGTATTTGTTTTATTTTGCAGTTTACTGAGGATACTTAAAATTTTATTTTTTTTGTTAAAAATGTTTCTTCTGTGTAAGCTTGTTAATTTTACTCTTGCTGCTTGTTATGATATCTTAATCAATGATCCATTTACTATGTTATCCTTAGGTACAATTTCAAAAGTGGTCCTCTGGTATAGTTCTTCTCTCCACAACAACAAGAAGACCATTGCAAGATGTCAAGAATTGATTAATGGGCAAAAATAAGCAGTCTATTGGTCCTTTGTTTGACACCCTCAGAATGGAGAGGGTTAGGACAATCTTAACTCACACCTATCCTTATCCACATGAACATTCAAGGCATGCGATGATGGCAGTCATGGTTGGATGCCTGTTCTTTATATCTTCTGACAACATGCATACCCTTATTCAGAAGTTGGACAAGAATTTCAAATGGTGGTCCATGTACTTCTGCTTGATTGGCTTTTTCTATTTTTTCTCATCTCCTTTTGTCAGGAAAACTATTAAACCAAGCTATTCAAACTTTAGTCGATGGTACGCCTCTCTCTATATATCTGCAAGTAATTGTATTATTCTTTTATTTGTGTCGTCCTCCTTTGTCTTTGTTTAGGCAAAATAAAGAGAGAAGATATAAATAGTATCAACAAATCTTACTTATTTAAAATGAACCATCAGACATGCTGCCATAGCAGATGGAAGTTTTATGGAGTAATTGCAAATTTATTTTGTTGTAGGTATATTGCATGGATCTTTGTAGCAGCCTTATATCATCTCCCGAGTTTTCAGTCGATGGGAGTGGATTTGCGGATGAATCTTTCTCTATTTTTGACAATTTATATCTCTTCAGTCTTTTTTCTTATTGTGTTTCATATCATATTTCTTGGCCTTTGGTATGTGGGTCTTGTTTCTCGTGTAGCAGGGAAACGGCCAGAAATCCTAGCCATCATCCAGAATTGTACAGTAAGCACTTTAGCTGGTCCCCATATATAAATCAACAAATTCTCTATTAAGAATTTTCCCTGTATAACAAACTGCCTCTCCTGCTATAGTGCAGGTCATTAGTATAGCTTGCTGTGTATTCTATAGTCATTGTGGAAACCTAGCTGTTGTAAGAGAAAACCACTTTGATAGAAGGACTTCAAGTTGGTTGTCCTTTTCGTTTTGGAAGAAGCAAGAAACAAACACTTGGATATCAAAGTTTCTCAGAATGAATGAGTTTAAAGACCAGATTTGTTCATCTTGGTTTGCTCCAGTTGGATCTGCCAGCGACTATCCTCTTTTTTCTAAATGGGTCCTTTATGGGGAGGTGACATATTTTCATCCACATTGGATTGTTTATCGAGCTTTAATCTTCACAGTTGTTTGGCCCGTGTTTTAAATAATTTTGTTCTTCATTTTTCAGCTAACATGCAGTGGATCATGTTCCGGTCTTTCCGATGAAATATCCCCTTTATTCTCATTGTGGGCGACATTTATGGGACTTTACATGGCTAATTATGTGGTGGAACGGTCAACTGGGTATGCGATAGTTTTAAGTTTTAAATCCATTGTGGAAAGTGTCTAATCAAGCTTGAGACACTGTGAGCTTATATTTGAGTGTTATGTAGGAGTATTTTCATAGGAGGCTTGTATTTTAATTGTTTAGATGTTACAATGGCATCAAATGTTGGATGGTCCCATCTCTATGTTGAAATTCACATTCCTTTATGACCCTTCTAATTCATCATCTTAAATCTCATAGATGGGCTCTCACACACCCTTCATCAATATCAGAATACGAGAAGTTGAAAAAGCAAATGAAGCCTGATTTCTTGGATATGGTTCCATGGTACTCAGGGTAGGTTATTAGCTATTGTAAACTATGATTTACAGCAAAGATTGGAATTTGACAATGGTTCTGACGGTTTATGGTAACATTTTACAGGACATCAACTGATTTATTCAAAACGGTATTTGATCTCATGGTGTCAGTAACTTTGTTTCTGGGTCGGTTTGATATGCGTATGATGCAGGTAAAACTGTTATCAATTCTTTTCTTTTTCTTTTTTAAGGTTTACATACTCTCTGGGATTAACACTACCTGATATGGTTGTACCCATCTTGGGCTTTACTAATGATTTCGAAGTTGGAGCTAGAGTTCTATTTTTGAAGTTATCCTGTTTGTTTTTTAAATTGTCTATTAAGTGCCGGTTTAATTTTTTAGATTTTATATATTGACCGGTTTCCACTTGTATATAAAGATTGTAATTGATTAAAAATCACAAATATAATGAAATTCTCACCTTTTTACCCTTTTCAATTCTTTTGAAGTGTCTTCTGCTGTTAATTCTCTTTGCTAGGTTGTTTTTTATTTCTGTCACAGTTAACTTCTGATCCATCTCATAAATATTTAGTGTGGTTCAAGTCTATTAAATTTTTAATTGATCTACTTAAATCAGGCTGCTATGAGCAAGGTTCCAGATGAAGCCAAGAATGGTGATCTTTTCTATGACCATTTGTCAGAAAGAGACGATTTGTGGTTTGATTTTGTTGCAGACACTGGTGATGGTGGGAACTCGACATATACAGTGGCTCGACTATTGGCCCAACGTTCACTACATTTGAGCCTTGGTGACTCTACCCGTTCTCTTCGACGTGGTGATTTGCTTCTTATTGGAGGGGATCTTGCGTAAGATTATATTCATTACCTCATTGAGATTAAATGAAACTAATGTGATAAGAGTTTTTATCTGTTTGAAAACAACCATGATACCATGACCAAAAAAGGGATATTCAATGTAGTCACTCCTTTGGGCTTTTATGCTTATAAGTTTCTTTTATTTTAATTAACATTACTATTCAATTCTTGAAAGAATTTTGGTCAAAAGATTGTTCCCTCCCATTGGTCTTTCTGTGCCACGCCAGTTTCTGCACTTTTGGCTTCAGCTTCCAACTAAAAGGATCCTGTTAGTAGTCTATCACTATATTTCAGTCTGCTGATCAAGCAATTCTCCGTATGTCAGATTTGGTGATAATTCTTGAATTTTAAAATCCTTGTTGGATTCCTAATTATATATTCCATGGTCATGCTTTGTTCAAACTCATTTATCAAGCATGTTCAGTGAATCTTATTCATGTAAATTTAGTATTTCAAGGGGCATATTAGTTGGTGTGTCTTTTGAACTTGTGCCATCATGTTAGTCGCTGTTGCAATATTTTAATTCGAAGATGGTTTTCCTCTAAATTTTCATCCAGTTTTAGTATGGCTGATAGAGGGTTTTTGTTTCTACAAAATTATAGTTAAAAGTTGTAGCACAATAGCATTCAAGAACTTGGAAATCTTGCACAGGTATCCAAATCCTTCTGCATATACATATGAGAGACGCTTATTCTGTCCTTTTGAAGATGCTCTCCAGCCTCCATCCTGGTACAAAGCTGAACATATAGCAGTAAGCAAACCAGAGCTTCCATATGGTGTGTCAGAAATGAAGCAATATGATGGGCCTCAATGTTTTATAATTCCTGGCAACCATGGTTGGTAGTCATTTACTATGTAGATGCTACTTGAGATTATTCCAAACAATACTTTTTAATCATGTTGATTTGGTTTGATTTATAGTCTTGTCGTCTAAGAGATTCTATTTAAAAGACTTGATTGTTATCGATGCACAGTAGACTAAACTTATTTCTTGTACAGATTGGTTTGATGGGCTTCACACTTTTATGAGATATGTGTGCCACAAGAGCTGGTTGGGTGGGTGGTTTCTGCCTCAGAAGAAGAGTTATTTTGCTTTGAAGCTTCCCAAAGGATGGTGGGTGTTTGGTCTTGACCAGGCTCTTCATGGTGACATTGATGTCTACCAGTTCAAATTTTTTGCAGAAATATGTCGGCAAAAGGTATCCTGATCTCCTTTGCTGTGTATTTTTGTCTCTGTGGATACCTTTCTTGCTGACTTTGCAAATACTGGAATAACAGTATTTGTTTGTTGATAAATACATGGAAGCCAAGGATTGGTCTAGGTTAGGTCTTGATTGAGTCCTTAGTCTAGATTACACTTTGGTGCCCTATGTTTGATATGATTGGTTAGTCAAGTATACTGTAAGTTAGTCTAATTCTGTTTTCCAACTTTGAGGATTCATATGATGAATTTCATTATTATTTTTTGTTAATGATTTATGAGTCCTAAACAACAACAGTCTGGATATATTGCCAGTAAATCCCTTGGCATTTGTAATTGTTTTTTTCTTATGAGTGTTTACTGTCCCAACTCAACGAGACATGAGATGTGTTTATATGTATGATGGATTGGATCATGTGTGTGTCTAATGGAAGTCGAGTTGTGCTCTATATAGCTAGTAGGATGGGTGTTTCTTCATTCTTCGTTTTCTTACCTTTCTCTTATACACACTAGGGGTGTTCAAATCAAATAAAAAAATCAAACCGAATTGATTCAAAACCGGTTCAATCCGAATCAATTCACTAATGGTTCGGTTTTGAAGGCTATAAACTGTTGTAGTTCAAGGTACCCTTCTTTGGTTTGGTTAATCGGTTCAAACCAAACCAAACCAATTTTAATTTGAAAGATATCAATCCGGTTGAGTTTATTATCCAAAGCCCTTAGCTGATTCAAACCGGCCAAAAGGTCCAATTTCACATATGATGTGGGCTCAATTTCACAAATCTTGTTGTGTCATCCAATTGGACCAAGTTTCCGGTTCGATTCAATTAAATGGAATTGGTTCATTTGAATTTTTTTTTTTCATTACTTGAAATTACAAATCGTGAATCAGTTAACTGAACCAGATTAACCAGTTTTGAATCTGTTTGGTTAGGTAGATCCGAATTGGTTTCGGTTCGGACAGGTTTGAACACCTCTAATACACATAGTAAATGGTGGTCACAGGATTTGATCCCAGGATTTTGCTTTTAACAGTCAAGGTTTCTTACCAGCTATGGTCCCTAGCACCTTTAAAATATTTAGAAGACTCAAAATTTTGGTAAGATAGGTAATTTATAGTGAGGTGAATTGATCCTGGGACTTTGCTGTTGACAGTCAAAGTCCCATTGATACTAAAATGTTTTTTTCTCTCATTTCTTTCTTGTTAGTTGTATAGGACCTCCATTTCTTGCATTTTGTTACTGCAGCAAATTTAAGCAGCAATCATATTTAAACAGAATGTATTTTCTTATGGATTCTTCACGACAAATAGAGAAACTGCAGGTTCTAGATTTGGCAATCTCTATACTTGCTATACTTTCAAGTTCTCTCCCTAGAAGCCTTCTGTGCTGTATCTTCCTTGTTACTTTCTCCTCTTTTGTTTAATGGCTTCAATTTGTCACTGATCTCGTTGAGGATCTTTGATCATAAGCTTCCTTATGAATACGTATGTTATATAAACCATGGTGTCATTAAAATTCTTGATTTCTTATAGTGTAATGCGCTGAATTGATGATTTATGGTCTTTTGACAAAAAAGTGCCAAATTAAAATAGAGGAAATTGAGATATGGGCTGTCTGATTACTATTAATAAAGCATTTGGTAGCTGATTGACCCTTCTGATATTTGAGAGCCAATGTAGACGGAGTGTCAAGTATGAAGTTTGATGATAAAAATTCAATTGGTTGCAACTACAAATGCATTATGATATTAGATGAGATGTTGAACTTTGTGCATTGAATAATTATCTTTTTGAAATGCTTATTTGTATGGGGCTATGAAGGCATTAGTGAGGGGTGGTTAAACATGTAATTTTGTGGACTATAATGGAAAATATTAGATGCTTCCAATTCAAATATTCCATTATAGTGTTGCTTGGTGATGAGGTCAAATTTGGTTGTCGATCCGAGCTACAGAATCTGAACCGAACCGACCTGGATCAAATTTTCCAGTCAAGGGTCCATTAGGAACTGTCTACTCTGAGGAAGATCCTGTATGGTTTTATTCTTTTGGGTGGTTCTCAAAAGGCACCGTTGAGAAAGAAGTGATCTTTGACTTTCTATTAGGTTTTGGTTCTCCAGCTCTCCAATGAATACGGGGCACATGGCCTCGTCATTTGGATCATCTATTTTTCTGATATTCATTGTGCTAGACTCCATCAAATTTCAGTTCGTATTCTTGGATGATCTGATTATCCTCAAATCTAGTTATGCACATGATTTTCTAAAAATACTAAGCTAGATTTGCAATTTTCCTATACCTCGGTTGCTGCAGGTTCATGTTCTGGTATTGCTAGTTCCACTATGCATCCACCTTAGTAATGGTTGGAACTTCAAATAAATACAAGGTCTTTTGGTCTCAATCAGGACAAATCAGAAATAATACTTTGGGAAGTGATATTGAAATTGAAGTATGACGCTGATATTAGGAAAGTGCAAATTGTCCTACCCATTTATTGTTTCTTCGTTCAGGTTATGGAGATTCTTTTTTGTAAAAGATATCACTAGATTGAGAGTAGATCATAAGATTTACCACTTATGGTTACAAATGCCTATTCATCTTTGGTTCTCATTTTATCACTATATTACATGCTGGAACTTGTAAATGAACAAACAATATATTATTTTGGCAAGGGAGCACCCAAACCACTACAAATCCAAATGATAGAAGAAGCAGCAGAACATATTTTGAGAATGAACTTGAGTCTAGATTTTTACATATGATACTTGGGAGTTGGTGCACTACTACATAAATTTCATTGTTTTCAAGCTTTTGCAGTATTTTAATTCAGTGAAGATTTCATATCTGGAGCTGAGACAATAGAGACCATTGTAATGACGAAGCAGAAGACCGAAACTTATTTGATTTCTTTCCTGAAGCATCCTCTTATGTCTGTTACATTGCACATGGTGAAATCACAGTGGAAAGTTATCCAATCTTTATTTCCATTCTGATGGATTGTCATTTTTCAGGTTTTTTTGCACATGTCATTTTGATATTCATTTAGTTTCACAACAATCATGCTCATAACTCTGGATCTTTGCTTAGAATCGTAATTTGTATCAAATGATTGTTTCGTTCGTGATTGTATTCCCTATATTTGTAACAATTTCTAATTATACTCATAATGCTTGTAAATTACTTGGTCAAATTTATTAAAAAGGTTGTTACTCCTTTTTTTTCTGGTTTAGTTGCATCTATTGGTTTGCAGAATGGTTCAATGAAATATTTCATTATGTCAAACTTGAAGATAATTGGATAACTTCTCAGGTTCAAGAAAATGACTGTGTCATTGTAATAACTCATGAGCCTAATTGGCTTCTTGATTGGTACTGGAATGATGTCACTGGGAAAAATGTCTCTCATCTGATAAAGGACTACCTGCATGGTAGATGTAAGCTTCGCATTGCTGGGGATTTGCACCATTATATGCGCCATTCTTTTGTTCCATCAGAGAAGCCTGTTTATGTGGAACATTTGCTTGTAAACGGTTGTGGTGGAGCCTTTTTGCACCCTACACATGTTTTCCGAAACTTTAATAGCTTTTATGGAAGTTCTTTCAAAAGCAACGCTACGTATCCTTCTTATGATGATTCTAGTAGGGTAAGCCATAGTATTTTTCTGTCCTTTTCTTTCACATTCAAGCATAAATTTTGCTTTTTTCCATGTTTTGAATCATCTGATCTAATTCATGGCTGATTAGGTTTTGTTTTGCACGTCCTTTTTTCTTCCCAAATCTTCTTGATCTTATACATTTTGCAATTGTTTGTTTAGATTGCTTTGGGCAATATTCTGAAGTTCAGAAGAAAGAATTGGCAATTTGATTTCATTGGTGGTATCATATACTTCATATTGGTGTTTTCTATGTTTCCACAGGTAAAATGTTCTATGATTCTGCTCCTTAGCTTCAGATTTTATTTATAAAATTGTTTCGGCACTTTGTACAACTTCCATTTTGGTGCATTCACATTTTATTAAAGACTGGAATTCTTGGCGCTTTCCTTTTTGTTATGGTTCATGTTCTGAAGATAAATTTTCGAATCATGCTTTTATGTATTTGTACAACTTGTTCTGCTAGGTTGAAACACATTAATTAGTTTGTTATCGATAGAAATACTAGATGGATGAAGTAACCTAGAATTTTATTTTCATTCTTGGATTGTTATATTTTAAATTGAAGATATAATTCTATGTAACAGATTATACCCGGTAATTCCAGAACATGGAAATTGTTCAGTGGTTTTATTATTAGGACAATTGAAATTGCATACATATGAGTTGCTTTTTGATTTAAGACTGAAAGATCCTTTCTATAGCATATTATTTGTCTTTGCACATGGTTGGCGGGCAACGAGATGGGCAGCAACAGGAGGCGAAATGGGAGAAGAGGGCTCGTGAATGTGAACCCTGAAGAGTATTAATTAATTAATTTTTAATTGGTTGGACCAGACCACATGGGACAGTGGCGGTCTGCATACCGGTTCATGCCCGGACAGGTACATACCACTCATTTCTTACCGAGCGAAATGGTGGTCCATTGTCTTATGGCTTAAATTGCATTTTTCTCTAACAAGAAATGTCACTGACCAGTGAAGTTTGAACTTTTAACATCTTACCAACCTCATAAATTTGGTGTAACAATTATATTATAATGGTGATTTCCTGACTACTCGTTAGAAGCTATTAGGGTATAAAGGTAGCTGATTCTGCATCCTTTTAGAAGGGACTGGTCCATGAGGAGGGTCCACATGGTTTTCTGATAATATGCGCAGACTCCTGGTTACTTATATACCTCTTCCTTTCTGTAAAAGATCAGTTATACATGCCAAGCTGAGTACGATCCATTAGATTCATTTTATGCCATTATTAGATATAGATATCCAACTTTTGTGGAAGCTAAGTATTTTACTAAGATTGTCAATAGCTAACACATCTCTATATTTGAATATGTGATGGCTTGTGGCTAACACATCTATATAAGAGAGCATGCTGATTATCTTTAAGATAAGATGTTAATTTTTGATGAAACATTCCTCATAATTGTCATTGTCATCATTATCTTTATTATCATTTCATTATAGGATTTGTTCATCATTATGTCTTTGATCCCCAAATTATCTGACAATTGAAGTTCAGAGAGGGGTTCCTTATTATGTCTTTGAATAAATTTAAATAACTGACTTAAATCGGGGTATTGGATTCAATTTGCTTCTAATTGTTTTGCAATGGGTTTTCAGCTTGGTTTGAGAAGTATACAACTGAATCTAGGTTGCAGATCCTCTAGTTCTCAATTAACCACAAAATTTAAACCAAACTGAAAAGCAATACTTGCCATATATTCTAGTATACATTATGTACTAACAAATGTGCTCGATAAAAATAATCACCATCATTTCAATATTATCTATAAATACATCACTCAATTTGAGTTTTATACTGTGTGATGTATGACATGCACCATGGAATTACACACAGACATTATGTTCTAGTATACATTATGTTCTCACAAGCAAGGATTGATGTATCGCCCAAAACGATATAGTACATGCTATACATATTGGTCCGACAATTGATCGAGACGCGGATCACCCTGGTACTTGGCGGTATACAGCAGTCGGGTCGCATTGGGCGATATAGTCTTCGTAACCAGTGAAACGATCAGAATTGGAACGTTATGGATCAATGGATGTAATCCCCTGGTCCAACGGTCAAATTGACTCTTGGGCCACTTTCAAACTCTATTTGAACCTCCTCTCTCCCTCTCACACTCTCACAACTACGAGCAAATGCGACAAAGTCTCTATGATGTAGATACAAAGTGAAACTCATCGTATTTACTTCCGTCATATTTTGGAGGATCTTAAGACGAACAACAAAACTAAGATAGTTGGTTATTCTTTTTCAAGGCTCATTGTTTTTGTGATACGGAGCAATAGGTAAATGACAATAGCAGAAGTACCGACATTTGCCAACCTCCTAACCAATACATGCCACAATCATACTTGCCTCAGGAGCCTCAGACACATTATTCAGGTCGATCAAGCAACAACCATCGCCACGTTGATGCACCAATGATATACAGTTTATCATTACAGTATGTCATGGTAGCAGTTTGATTTTGGTGGTAGAAATTCATAAGATCGAGGATCCCAATCCATCAACTGTGGAATCCCGTCATTCGTTTTGGTGGTTGAAGCAGTTATATACAATTTGCTTTCATTTATTACTTGGTTTGTTTAAATCTTAAAGTTTTAACATGTAATCTAGCATTTCAATTCGTATCTTTGTAGATGATAAAATATCGATGCAAGAACCATGTGGAACATGCTGCAAAGTTGCTTTCACCGAAAAAAAAAATCCACTATCCCTTATTTGGACATTTCCTTATTGAAATTGAACCAAATTTGCATTTAGGTCTAATTAAAAGCCTCTAATTTAGGTTTTTTTCATTTTCAGATATTTTTGGGAAATTTCCAGCCATTTTTTGGGTTTGTCAACACATACCGGCGTACCGACATATGGTATGCTGGTGCTAATCGGTATGTACCAGTCCAGACCTGGACCGGCACCACCGGTCAGCACGAGACTGCACACCTTGCTCACAAGTGCTAAATTGTAATATGTTACTGCTAATTTATTTGAAATTTAAAGATCCTCTAAAGAGGTTTACCTATGCTGACACTAAGAAACATGTGGGATTTTTTGTTGACACACCAAAATCCACTTTATTGATCATTTTCATAGGAGCTATCTTCTTTTCTCTCTGTTACTTGTTTCTGTGTTCTCCAGTAGCATCTGCTGAAGAATTCACAAATGCACCTGTTGATAATTCTCAGTTACCATAGTCGTTGACTGTAACTGTTAAATATGATGTGTTGTCTATTCTCCAGTATAATTCAACCTTTCATTCACTTCAGACAATGAAATCTGCATATATGCATTATCTTGGTCTTTTAGTTATTTTAGTTGATGACTTTGATACTTGAACAGTCACTTCAATTGTATATTGCATATTACATCTTCTAAAAGTTGTTGAAAACTTGAAAACATGATTGCTTTTGTACTTCTACTGTCCACGAGCTGCTGAAAATTTTCTTATATGGTAATTCTTTTGTCAGGTTAGGAACATTTGCTAAGTTTATCTTAAGATAGATGACATCTTAAAGTGTTGACATTTTTTGTATTAAACTTTTTAGTGTGATGTTTTCCGCATCTTACATGATGATTCACTGTCTGGACGTCTCAACAACTTCTTTAGTACAATGTGGAGGAACTTCTTGTATATGTTGGAACACTCTTATGTTTCTCTGGTGGGTACTCTCCTGTTGACAGTGGCATCATTTTTCTTTTTGCCAACAAAACTATCACGGAAGAGCCGGGCTGTAATTGGTGTTCTTCATGTTTCTGCTCATATGTTTGCTGCCCTGATTTTGATGTTGCTTTTGGAATTGGCTATTGATATATGTGTCCGCAATCGTCTATTAGCGACTGCAGGTGTGTAAATTTTTGCTGTGTGATTATTTTCTCCACTATAATCATATGTTGAATATAATGTCACTGCATCTGTCTCTTAAGGAAGGTGGTCTCTTGATGTTGATTATATCGTCAAATAGTTTAAGTACATCGTACATTTGATACATTGGAAAATAAAATGAGTCTGAATACTTCTTTTTACTTGTTTGTCTTATCGGTTGAATATATTTAGGCACTCAACGATTTTTTCCCTCCTTCGATATATTCGCTCTCCAGCTGGATAGTGAGATCTTGATTCATAACATTTTTTCATTGGATTTCAAAAATACATTGGATCTTATAAATCTATAACATTGTAAGATCTGCAGCAAATATATGTTCTGTAGTACAATGTAGTCTGGAAAATGGTGAAACCACAAAAATTTTGGTGTGAAGAAGGTTTCTGTTAATCATATGTGACTTGACAAGCATCGGTTTGCACCATAGGAGTATATTCTTCCAATCAATTATTAGTAAAATCTTTTAGTGCTAAATTTCAGGCATCTAGACATGACAAGGGTTAACCCATAACAAGATGAAGGTAGAGAATTAAGTTCTTGGTTTATGTTGGCTGAACGATAACAAATTTCTTGAATTTGTGGTATTTTCTTGGCTAGTTGTTCTGAGATGGAACTGCTGCCAACTGAATAATGTGCTCTAGCTCAAGTGTTCATGCTGCATTATGCAGCTGTTGCCATATTATATACCTTGTTGCATGTCAAGCAGGATGCCTATTCATAGAACTAAGTTAAGCATGGGCATGGCAGGTGGCCATTGCCATGCTAACACTAGGCCTGCAAATTTTTGACATGCAATGCAAAAGCTTGGTTTCTATTCGGTCATGAAGTTTACATGTAGGCTTGGCTTTGCTTGAGCAACAAATCTTTTTCTTGGTTGACTTTTTAGTGTGACTAATAGATGCCATTTTGATTATTCTCCATAACGATAAGTGATTACTGAAATTACAATTATGGAGTGATATTTGAAGGTAAATTTTAATGTATTCATCAAAGTGCGATGCTTACTTTGCTCGTAAGGCTTCACTCTGAAATCTGCTGACAGATAGTCCAAAAGGCTTATGAAACTTATCTTGGATTCCAACTAGGATCTTATGATAGTGCTGTTTTATGAGGATCTTGAGATAGATGAGAAATTTATCCATTTTGGAAATTGGAAGCCAATGAGGTTTATATGCTTTATGGTTTAAGCTCTCACAATAGTGCATTGGCACAGGATACCGAGAGGGATGGACAAATCTGTAAAAAAAACAAAGAAAGATTATCATATTATTAATTTCAAAAGGATTGTTTTTTTTTAAAAGCAGAGATTGTTGTTTAAGAATTCAATGATACTCAGAAATAACTATTACTTTCAGGTGGATTATCATATTTTAGTAGTTATAATGTGATATATATGTGAACTAGTTAAGATGATTGTACCATATAAACAGAAATTATTAGGTTTCTTGCTCACAACTTTTTGCAGGCAGCTGCATTTTTTAGCCATAAATACTAATCTTGTGATATTGTTCATGTACTGGTTTCACTTCATTCTTCAATTGTTCAATATTTGCTTATATTAGGCTATCACACTCTCTATGAATGGTATCGATCCATGGAAAGTGAGCATTTCCCAGATCCAACTGAACTACGCGCCCGTATTGAACAATGGACATTTGGACTTTATCCTGCCTGTATAAAGTACCTCATGTCGGCTTTTGACGTTCCTGAGGTGATCGAAGTTTGGTAGTGTTGGTTGGACTTGTCTTATGTACTCCATTACTTTTACTATTAATATTATTTTCCCTCACAGGTTATGGCTGTCAGTAGAAGCACAATCTGCAGGAAAGGGATTGAGACCCTTCCACGTGGTGGTGCCATTATCTACTATGCTTCAGTATTTCTGTATTTCTGGGTCCTCTCTACGCCCGTTGTATCTCTGGTATTTGGTAGCTATTTATATATCTGCATCAACTGGTTCCACATTCACTTTGATGAAGCCTTTTCCTCCCTTCGCATTGCAAACTATAAGGCATTTACTCGCTTCCATATTACTCCGACTGGTGATCTTGAAGTCTTCACTCTTGCAGTTGATAAGGTGACGGTTTTACACTTGCAGCTTACTTTACACAATCTATCATAATAACGACATTGTTTTGGGCTGATTCCAATATTTTTTTTTTAACAACACCAGCCTTATTATAATAATTTAAAGAAAACATATATTCCATCCTGGAAATTTGTTACTGCCTTTGTGAGTTTTTCTCCTAGCTGCCTCTTTGTACCCGTTTGTCAAGGTCCCATGTTCTGCTACATCTAATTTATGTGCTTAGTCTAGGTTACTCAGAAGGCATGGGCATTCTCTGATACTTGGTAAAACATATGCAGTGTTTAGTGATCATAAGATTATAATTAATGACAACTGTGGTTGCCTGAGTAATTATTTATTGTTGAAGTTCATTGTGGGCTCGGTGTTATCAAATTCCTTGTTTGACTGATTTTTTAAAATTCCATTTCCTGTAGATGATGCAAATTTACTTGCTGGTTCTTTGGAACCAGAAGATGTCCAATGCCAGATGTCTCTTTCCTCTAACCCACCGGTTCTTTTTTTATCCACAAATTCACATCTGCCAATGCCATCCACAAATTCTTTCAATTCAGAAAAGAATTTGAAGTTGCTTGTTATGTCGCATTGGTTATTTTCTTGGGATCTTGATCGTCAATTTTTCTGCATTGCATCCTGATTTCCTCTCTGCATTATAACACAACATACTATAGATTACAGCTAAACATCAATACTGAGTCATCAGCTAAATTCGGAAAATATTGGAACTTGCTTGTGATGATGTATTAGTTCTTAGGATCTTGATTTTCAATTTTCTGCATTCCATCCTGACATCCTCACTGCATAATGACCCAACAGTTTTATATCTTATACTTAAAAACTTAATAGGAAGACATCTGAAATCTCCAGGATCTTATGTCAGGACTCCTATTGACATGCATTTACTCCCGCACTGTAAGTGAATGGGACATATCTTGATTACGAGTATTGGATCAAGGAATTCAAATGATCGAATTTTTTTCTGATGAGATAGATATTAGCTGCAAATGGTAATAGATCTGATCGCAGTGCACAGAGATTGAAGCATTACCTTGTATAGGTTCTTTTAAAGAGAATTACTTTTTTCTGTTTATACCATGACTTGATTACACATTTATGGATGCTTCATACGGTTCTCAGTTTAACTGCCGCTTGCGTTTTTGTCAATTAGGTTCCGAAGGACTGGAAGCTGGATTCCAAGTGGGACACCGAACCGAAAGAGCCACTGCAGTTGAGCCATCTCAGAATGTTCCCCAGCAAATGGACGGCAGCTACTGGCACAGACCCAGTTAACTCTGTGCGCATTGTCGACCATTTTGTCATCCAACGGACACCGAACTCTACTGCTGATGCAAATGGTTGATTCCCTTCTCATATTTTATCTGGGCTTGTATCATAGTTCTAAAAAACAAAAAAGGAAAAATCAACCATGTTCATTGACCACCACTGGCAGCAACAAGGTTGATTGACTTGTCATATAGGAAATCAGATGGGTGATTTCTCTCAATAGTTTTAAGCAGTCATGGGAATACAGGCAATTTAGAAGGGAATAGCGGTAATATCAAGTTTTGATGTCCTTTATTTTTTGGGCCGAATGCTTTGCGGTTGAATGCCTCAGATCTTTATGATGCCTAGTACAGGCTAGCTCGGCAAAAGAGGGGAAAATCCAAGTAGCTTAGCTTAAAATCGAGTATTACTAATGGCTGTAAGGTCTTGGTTGGAATGCCCAGAATCCCATGTCAAGAGGATGATCTCTCGATTTTGAGTCATGGCCATGATGTTGTATGGTTTGTAACGCTGCGCACAGGGTGGTCACTTTTTTTTTTTTGTTCTTTTCAGTGACAGATTGCGATGTGGCACGCTCGACTTGGCTACTGCACCGTTAGTAGCATTTCCACCGAGGATGAGCAGGAAGACGAACACAAATGACGTGATAAAAGCGGCCTGTTGACTATTTATCGTGACATATGAGCTACTCTTAAGGAAGTCATGGAATTGGATTTTGGTAACTTTGTTTAACAGTCTAAAAACTTAGGCAGACGAGGGAAACCCAAGCTCTTGCATGTTAATTTTGGTTACAAGGGGAAGTGCATTACAACGCGATGCCTACTCTTTTAAGTCACAGGTCACATACCTCCGGCGATGTAGGACGGAAGTATGAGCATCAATTTTTCTTTGTTTTGCCCGTCATCAGCCAATGTAACATGCCGGCCAATGTTGCCGAGGATAGGAAAACAAAATAGGAGGAAAGGGAAAAGAAACAGAGAAGGCGAGTCAATAAAGAATGTTGAGCTTAAACTGGGACGGAAGGCGAATCTAGAACATCAAAGCGTCACAGTTGGTAAAGATGTTTCAAGGACAACAGACATAAATATTCCCATCATGCCTCGACCAACGGACGACTCTACTCCTACGGCACAAAGGTTTCAACTCATCTTTATCTAATCTTCAACCAACAGGCATAGATTGGCATTGCTGACATTACAACACTTGACCGCCTTCATTCACCATGGTGGAGCAGTTGGGTGCTGATGAACGCCCATAGCCGCTTCCCTCCTCGCACCGAGCGGCGAAGAAGAAAATATCGTCATGTTTCCCGCCGCCCACATGTCGACAAAAGCCGCTCCACAATTCCGCACCCCCGACGTCGTTCTCCACGCAAAACGCGCCACTGTCGACCACTTTATCACTGCGCGTTTCCTCGAACACTAAGCAACCCTTCCTTCATATAATACGCGCCTCTCTTCCCCCTCGTTCTCCCGCATCCCCTTTGGTTTCGCCTTCTGCATTCATTTTGATCCCGTAGATGAGTTACTATGGTCAACAGCAGCCGCCTCCCCAAGGTACTCTCTCTTCCTCCTCTTATAGCGAGAGGACTCTGTTTCAAGGAACTTCTAGAGATCACATACTCTTCTAACAGTCACTCTCACATGCCATCGTACATCAAAACAGAGTGTAAGATTACATCCCAACCCACACTAACATTGTTTCTCCTCCAATTAGCAGCCATCAGAACATGAGTGTCAAAGACAACAAAAAAAAATGATTACTTAATGTCAAGCGTCGTGATATCCGTTCATCCTCCGACACTTGCACCCTTCTAATCCATGTATTAGCTACAAGGAAGGAATATGGCTAGTGATGATCTTACTGGTTTCCGTGGGTTGTGTTTTAACATGCAGCTTACCCCCCACCACCCAGTGCTTACCCTCCTCCGGGGCAGACTTATGCCGTGCCACCTCAGGTCGGCGATCCGGTGAAGGATGGAGCTGTCGCTGCGCAACCAGTCTCGGTAGAGACGCAGAGCCGAGGAGATGGCTTCTGGAGAGGATGGTGACCGCAAACGTTTTCTTCAAGGGCTACTGAATCTATTTTGCTACTTTGATCTGACTTTGACCTTCTTTTCCTGTTGCAGCTGCGCTGCGCTATGTTGCTGCTGCCTTCTTGACATGTGCTTCTGAGACCAGTGGAATGGCAGCTGACCTCTCAATGCATCCCTTGAGTAGTTTTAAGTTCCTCTTTAGCTTATCTATGTAAATGTTGGACTTCAATGGGATGTAGGAAATCCTTGATGTGATCTCTACTGTTCTACGGTGACATGTACTGCTCAAGCTATTTGCTTGTTTTACTAGATGGGTATGCTTCAGATTGCTATAGAAGGTGGCTCATTGCAACTACATGAGGCAGATTACTTCGATACAGCTCAAATATGAACTTTGTGAGAATGAAATAGATGTACTAACTAGTGAGATTAAACCTGAATTCATCTACAAAACCTGTGTGGGTAAAAGGAAAAGAGGGAAAGATCAAAACTTTACCACTCTTTCAATTGGAACTAATGATCTGCACCATGAATTCTCAAACCGAAAGATCAAAACTTTAGCAGCGGAAGGATCAAACCGCGACCAGCCCTTCGATCGGAGCTCATGAAACACACCACGAATCCCCGCCCACGCCCGCTTCACTTGCCCATCGTCATCAGCCGCGTTCAGCATCGCTCCATCCGGTTTCACGCGCCGCTCTACTTCTTGACCAACGGAACCACCATATTTCCAGAACCCCAAAAAGGGAACGATTCGGAAGAAGGGATTCCACAGGGATGTCACAACAGATCGGAGGCAATTCGGAGTCGATTCCCGGAATCTGATGCAGGGTTAGGGTTTCGAAAGAGCGAAGGTGTCGGAGGAAGAAGAGAGAGACCCATTTGCTAAGTTGAGGGCTTTCTACGTGGTTCGATTTGGCTTAGATTGGATTGCTAAGTTGAGGGCCCAGCAATTATCGAACGCTGTGTTAGGTTTGGGTCAAGTAGTGAGGTTATTGAGGGCCGCTAGATTGGATTGGGTTAGAGAGGTCTTAGTATTGGGCCTTGTTGGGCTTAAAGGCCTGCAAATATCAGGAGAACCAGCAAACGCATGTGGGACAAAAGCCACAGAACGAGGACACGTTAATACTACTACATAAGCCAAGAAAGTGTCTGTGGGAGGAGAGTGTCTGCGTGCTAGCTTTCGATCATGGCGTCCAGGTTGTTGTGGGCTCGCGGAGCCGCCTCCTACCCGAGGATCTCTACCTTCCATAGGGGCTTCTCCACTGGTAAATCTCCAATCTTGGTTCGATGTTCTTCTGGTTTTCCGCCTGTTTCGTTAGATCTTGGTCACGGCTTGTTCGAACGTAGAGATCTGCTGGTTTCGAGACGAAAGTTCGGATTTTTCTTGTTGTTTGATTTTGCTGACGATTGGATCAGCCTTTACCCGTAAAACTTTGGATCATTTTGGTGTTGCTGCGGTTTTGGGTGGCGGGATTGGTCTGTGTTTGTGGCTTTCGTATTCTTAGGTTTTTGAGGGTGATGGGCTCCCTTCAATTTTCACCTCTTTTTTTCTCTTTTTTGTTGGTATTTTCCCTCGATTAACGTAGAAAGATAGAAAAAGAATTGTCTAGACGATAGGTTTATGTTGTCACCAATTTGTATTTGATATAGGTGGGAGGGAGTGAGCAAAGACATACTTGCTTCTAAGACGCGTATCCCCCTCTCAACTTCTTATGATTGAATTGTTATATATTGACTTTTTTGTCAGATGGACTGATGGAGAGAGATCATTGAATACCCTTGGCACTTATTTATTCATGATGTTCTGCCGTAACATTTGTTTGTTCATTTACTTCCTCATTTAGATGTAAAATGACATGTATTTTTCAGTAACTGCTGGACAGATCCGTAATGAAGTTCATTAGTGTTGGGGCTTTTTACTTGAAGGGTTTTGGATCTCAATCTAGTATTGGTTGCCAGATGTATCTAAGAAACATAAGTATAGAGAACTTATCTTGAACTTAATCATCTTTACTTGCAGTTATTAAGGATCTGAAATATGCTGATACCCACGAGTGGGTTAAAATTGATGGCTCTTCTGCAACAGTAGGAATCACTGACCATGCTCAGGTAATTTTGTTTTCTGGATTAGTTCGTTAACACCGTTCAGCACGACTAATTGTCTCAAGAATGTGGAAGCTCATGGGCAGATTATTTTTTTTCCCGGTTACTGGTTCTGTTTCTGTAGATACTATACTGATGTCATATTCATCTCAACTGACCAATTGTTCTTCCTACTATAAACCTAGCTATTTTGCTGATTTGCAACAATTTCGTATGAGTATACGGTTTTGATGTGCGTACCTTTTACGAAACTCTATTTGTTATTTCCTTTCAGGATCACTTAGGTGATGTTGTATATGTTGAATTGCCAGAAGTTGGTGCCTCTGTTGTGCAGGGAAAGAACTTTGGTGCAGTTGAGAGTGTCAAGGCAACCAGTGATGTCAATTCTCCCGTTTCCGGGGAAGTGGTTGAAGTCAACACTGAACTAAGTGGTTCACCAGGATTGGTGAGTTTTTGACAAGTTGTTTTTTACCACTTATTTATCTTAGAAAAAATTATATCTTCTCCTGGCTGTTACATTTAAATCATACAATTGATGGAAACCTCAATCAAGCCAATCTTACTGTCTGGTTTTTTACTTTTTAAGCCTTTTTTCTTGCTTTATCTTACATAAGTGGCTTCCTTAGTTGGAAATGAGGAGTATGTATCCGAAGAAGTCACTACTACTCAACTAGACATCTATTAAGGATATGAGAATCGATAAGTGCTCAAAAGCCTTAGCAGATGAGCATAACTTTCCAGTTGGAAACTGCTAAATGCTGTCTTTAAAAATATTAAGGCTTTCCTCCTGGTGAATAGCTCATTCTGATGCAAAAGTAACTGAATTATTGAGATTGAAAAGGTTAAAAACATGCTGGAAATAATTTTCACATCCCACTAAATCCATTGGTTCTCAATGAAAACGACACTGCCAATTTATTGGAACTAAAGAGGGTTTCACCTGACCAACTGACCATACAGCAGCTTTTACTCCTCTCTCCAACTGCAGTTGTCAGGTGTGTTTGGTCATATTCACCATATTGATGCTACAATAGAGCAGATTATTGTTGCATTCTATGTGCCCATCAATTTCACATGTCATTCTGTAAATGTAAAATACATTTCCCATCAGTTTCCATTCTCAGATAATTTGTTGAGTTGAGCATGTAGATGATGTCAATAAATGGCTACACCAGACTGACTTCCGACCATATTCACTTGTATAATGCACAATTTTGATGTTGTTCCAGTCTCACTGTTAGCTGAAGTGACAGCATACTGTGGTTGACCAAGACCAAGTTGCCATACAAATCCATTCTGTTCACAGGTTGATTTTGGTTCTATTATGTTGCACCATTTTCTTAGAAATAATGTGGAGGTAGAACTTCATGTTCTTTGGAAAGGTTAGTCAAGTGACTTCAATCTATCCACCTCAATTGTTAGGTTGTATTCCTGTAATATGAAATAGCAACATGACAAAAAAAAAGACAATTAGAAAAGACGTATAATTTGTCAACTGTTGAAGAATGATACACTTTCTTTAGCTCCTAAGAACTTGAAGTACTTTGGTTTTAGAGCTTGGAAGTCCTAGAATGTTTTGGCAGGTAAAGATTAACTACTGCTAAACCTGGAACCCTTTACCTATAGAATAGAGAAAGCTTGTTGCCTGTGTTTGAATGGTTCATCTTGCTATCGGTGGATTATGTGTCGGTGCCAACATTTTTGGAAAATCTGAACTCAAGGCAGCAGGTAAATTGGCTAATATTGATGCTGATAGCTGTCTTAAAGTTATGGCAATTTTCTTAAGGATTTGTTTGTAAAATGTATTACAAATTGGAAATGCTGTTGATAAATTTTTTATGCCACTATCGAATGAAGCATATTATGATCAATCCAAGTCTTAAGAGTTTGTTGGTGTACATTGTTCATGCTTATCATACTTGCCCCTCTGTTAATATTCATGTCTTGCAGACTAATATAATTGCTTCATAAAATGACTCCTTCAAGTGATCGATGAAGAACATGTTGAGATAAATCTTTATCTTTTAAAAATAATTCAGGTCAATGCAAGGCCATACGAGAATGGCTGGATTATAAAGGTCAAAATGAGTGATACAGGTGAGTTGAATTCATTGATGGACTCCGAGGGATACTCCAAATTCTGCGAGGAAGAAGATGCCAAGCATTGAAGGACGTGTAGAATTTTTCTGGATCACTCACTCATGTTTCCATGTATATGAAGGCTCGTTTGCCTCACTACTGCATGCAAGTAGTATCAGCATTTCACTTCCCAGAATAAGCAGTAATTTTGCCTTTGAAATCTGTAAGACAATACTTAACTTTTTGTGTTTGTGTGCACTCTATCCTCTGATCTCCTTTCAAGAAAAATTGAATGCAAAGTTGTGTTCGAGCTACATGAGACTTGGATTACTTTGAACTTGCAAAGAGAGAAGGAATGCAATGACCAGTTTCTGGTTGTCCTGGATATGAGTAAGGATGAAAAGAGTGATCAATAGAAGATAAATGGATTTGTTGGGACCTTAAATCTGACAGCATCCCGACATGGGACACTTAGATCAGCTTAGGCCTTAGGATCTAAAACATTATCCATAAAAGGAAAGTCATTTGCATTACCTCATGACAAAAAAAAAATCCTGGATACAAGCTTTTTTCCCATAAATATGAGAGTTCAGAAATAGAATTGAAATCAAGTAAACAGGCAACATCACA
This sequence comes from Musa balbisiana, assembly GCA_004837865.1. Classification (NCBI taxonomy): domain Eukaryota; kingdom Viridiplantae; phylum Streptophyta; class Magnoliopsida; order Zingiberales; family Musaceae; genus Musa; species Musa balbisiana. The sequence continues at coordinate 5,980,535 of CM017188.1, read as the reverse complement.
TTTGGATCTCAGATCTTGTGAATCAAAACAACATATCTATTAACTGGAAGAGAAAATGTGTTTGGTTACAGAAACAAGCACACTAGATGTCACTAATCGCTTACACAGCAATAGGGGCAACAAGAAAGGTAGAGATTCGGCACTTTGAAGCTTCGAAGATTCCTCCATGGGTCTTGCGGCCTATTTTTCATGTTTAATCATCCAGTTATGAGCTGTCCGGGGTCCGCTAGCAATGCCTTCATAATACACCGGCTGCAATTTTCCACTGTTCCACTCTTTGACAAACCCTGAAAACAGCTCCCTTGCTGCGTCCGACAATAGCTCAGAGAAATATATGCCTCTCTCTTCCTTCAGCCAGGTCGCGAACTCATTGTTCTTGGCAAAATAGTCATCCTTGGAAAGCTCTTCAAACTTGAATTGCATAATGGAGAAAAACAATCAGAGAGCGTAGTAATTCTGTGGTAAACTTACAGTGTTATGTTGATGCAATTAACTTCATGGTTCGAATCAAATCTATAGGACCAGAGCCTTTCTAATCTATCTAGGTATCTCATACAACTTTGGTGTCAAAAAATTTATCCTTACCCTTTTGTGGGGAATCAATCCTTTTAAGAACTACCGAAAACTCAGCAGTTCAGCATAGACATGACAATATTACAAATTTATCGGCACACAGTCATCGCGTTCATTTGAAAGATTCGATCAACCCTAGGAATGTCAATGAGAAGGTGAAGAGAAAGCCGAAACAATCCGCACCCTGCCAATGTTTCCCATATGGGCAGCATAGATGACTATTTCTCATTTTTGATATACCTATGAGAAAGATAGCCCATATGAGCGGCATGGATGACTATTTCTCATTTTTGAAATACCTATGAAGATGAAAGCCTTTTGTATCCGCTGTCATTTCATATACCATAAGCTAGAGTCAAATATGTTCTCCTGATAAGGTCTATGGTTCACAGTAAATTGCACTCTTAAGTTTTTATGAGGTCTTCAATGTGCCAATTCGTGTTGTCGTTATGTCAGAATCATCTGATTCAAGTTATCTAAACAATTTTGAATAAACTGAAAGCTTGAGGCCATTATTAGAAAGATTTGGACAAGAGATTGAGAGGTTAATATCACAGGTTTATATGATCCTTGACTGTGACTTGAAGAGCAACATTGAAATCTAGAGAGGGATGCAATGGGTCTGCTAGTACGATGCTCTATCTATGTATGACCTTATGATACTGTCTAGATGATGATGGACCAAAGGACCCTATTCTTCACTACAGTGGATCAAAATATAAGAAGATGAAACAGAAGCCATCAAGAGGCCAACGAAGAGCTTGTGACAAAAGAAAGGCAAGATACTTGAAAGCATCAAGGCAACAACATGCTAACAGAAGAAGATACTTGTGAAAGGTAACAGGATATTATGTCACCAAAAATTAGAAAACAAGAGTCGTGGCACTACGACTGAGAAAAATCATATTAGGGGCAGAAGGAAAATCATTTTAAAAAAAAACAATTTATAGACAAGAATTGGAAGAAGACAGAAAACTATTTATCACTTATCATGAATAGGACAAAAGTAAACTGACATAGGACAAAAGTAACTATTATCAAGTGGAAGCCACATTAACAACCTGCATGGTTATGCAACTAGTCCCTGCTACTTCGCTTGATGTTAGGATGCTTATTAAGAAACACATAGAAACTTTTCTTCTCGATAACATCTTGTAATATAAGTTTGACATGGAAAACACAATGATTTGGCAGCAAAATTCAGATGTTAAGCAACCAGAGGCAACAGATTACATGAAAGAGCATCACAGTAGAGAGCCCGATAGTTAGATCCCTAACTCACTCAGAAATTGGAAGTGTTACCACCCATGCAACACTATTTCTACCTTTGGGAATCTAGTGTCTGGGTGGTGGGCTGCTGAATATGTATGACCAACACCAAAATTGGTAGTGGTTTCCAGATAGAGATATGTTGAAGGTATGTTGATTGTGCTTTTACCAAAAATCAATCTAAATGAGTTTACAATCCTCAAAAAAATTTAAACGCACCAGGGTGTAGAAATCATTCATATATCATCATCTTAAAGTTCTAGAGGGACGCAAAATATATGGTCCAAGATGTGGATGTTACATGTCAAACCACTAATACATGACCAGGGGCATGGATACTCAATAGTAATGACAACTGACATTGACAACAAAAGCAAGGTGTTACTTCTTCATTACTTTCAAATGGAGGAAGAATTGCAATACGATTCAGTAAAATAAGCAGCAGAACTGCTTCAAGAGATAAAAGGATACTACTCACCGAACCCGTCTCCTTTCTTCTACGCTTGTGCTTCTCCTTCGATTTCTTTTCTGCCACAAGTAGGTACAGTGCAAAAAGCAAATAAATTCTTAATCTTTAAAAGAAAAACAAGTCCAAATTGCCATATGAAAAAGAACAACGAAAACACTTAACTACAGAGATGAATATTCCATCGTCTTCAAACCATCAAACCGAATCAAAATCAAAATATGTATCGAAACCCTAAAAAAGGGAAACTTTACATGTGAACATCAAGGAAAGGGCAACTCAACACGTAGAAAAAGCCCTAACAAGGAATCATAAGAGCCAAACCCCAACCTTTCCCATCACGACTTTTGGAATGCTTGGGCGACTCGTCACGCTTCTTCTCCTTCTTCCTCTCCTTACTACGACTCTCGTCCTTCCGGCTCTTCTTTTCCCGTCCGCCTCTCTTCCGACGCTTTCGGCTCGTCTCCTCCTCATCTGGGTCGGGAAAAGGCCGATCAGATCAAAACCATCGTGAGATGAAAACAAAAGCAAGAAAAGTTGAGACTCTTATCCTCAGCTTCCAACCTAGCGAGGAAGGGGAAGAAGAAGGAGACCGAGAGTGCCGCCGCCGTCGCCGCGACTTCTCCTCGCCGCCCATGTCGTCCCCCGCTACCTCCAACCGAACCGACGCCGATTCGCGTGATCTGGAAGCTCATAATTCTCCAATAGACCGAACCGGGCTAATTTAGGCTTCGGCCAATTAACTCGGCCCAATTAATAACATCGACCCACATTAACTTAGACCGAACCGAGCTATTTGGGCTTTGGCCTATTAACTCGGCCCAATCAATAACATCGACCCACAGTAACTCAAACCGAACCGACCACATTTTTTATATTTTATATTTTATATTTTATCATTTGCTTATATCTAATTTTATCCTAAAAATTATTATTTTATCTACCCAATTTATGTTTATTAAAATTCAATATGACTTCTATCTGTGTTTCCTTTATTTCTTTTTTTTTGTTTCTTATACTATTTTTTATTATTTTTTCTTTGATTTTTTTAAACCGTAATTATTTCTTTTGGTAGACTAAATATTAAAAAACATGGACTCGGCAAGCTTTCCTATAACATTAAAACTAATCATGTTTACATTCAAAAAGGGAAGGGAACTAATAATGTCACAGAGAGATCCTCGAATGATCTTTCTGTGAGCTTTGATTTCCTTGACCTGTAAGCCAAGTTGAACAGAGCATGCAGTCGTGGAGGTCAATCATATCTGCATTGGGATGACAGATTTATGCCAATGTTGCAGTATCTCTCTCTACCTACTTAGGACATGCAAACACATACACACACACACACACACATCATGTTGCATGCATGCAACTGTTCTTTCCAATCTAAGTTCATAAGCTAAGAAGACACAGAGAAAAGTTCACACCAAAGTCTAGGTTATATTATTTGCCATATAAGATAATTCTAGCTAGGAAAGTGAAGAAGACTCGTCTTCCTCCTCGTCGTTTCTTCTGCTGAAGCTTCAGACTCTGCCAAAGATCATGCAAGAGATCAAGCCAGTGGAGCCAAAGAGTTCCACAGAAACCCTAATGCAGTGACTCAGTTTCAAGATGCTTGGAGCTTTTTGATTACCACAGCTGCAGGTAGTGTCCCTGGAAGGTGGCCTCCTGCAGGTTGGGCTGCGTCGGCTGCAGCCGGAAAGCATGCATTTGGGGCGACAACTGCAGCAGGTTCCGCGACGGCTCCTCGGCGTAGAGGTGGCCGAAGTGTTCCAGCATCGGCACGTCCCCCACCTTGTGCTCCATGGCCACCACCTGCTGGTGCTCCATCGCCGCCTGATGCTCCGCAAGCTGCCGTCAACCGCCACCGGAAAATTTTAGCAGGAGAACATATCTATATCCAGGAAGACAAAGGTAGAGCCGCTGCATGTCTAGCATGGACTGCTCACCACGCGGCAGAGATAGTTGTGCTCATCTTCCAAAATGTGCTCCTGTCAGGAGACGTACACTTAGCGGGAGGAAGGCAAATGCTGGTCCATCTAGCTGAGAACTTACCTTGCGACGCAGATTCTCCAGTTGTTGGTGCAGCAGCTGATGCTGGAGGAAACAGTAAGAGAGACAGAGAGAGCACTAATTACACAAAGATTTACTTCATTGGAAACAGCAAGAGAGAGCACTAAGGAGATTTGTCCTTTTCATTTTCTTTTTACTGGATTTTATCTTGTCTCTATGATTTATTTATGGAGATTTTGATGCATTGAAAGATTCTCATGAATAATCACAAACCACACATCATGACAATGATGAAAAGTTGCTGTACTTTGGATCCAATAGATTCTCAGTTCTTCCCTTTAGGTTTCTTCTGCCCATGAATCATACTGTATTGTTTCAGAAAGCTCAAAACCTCTTTCCAATCTAATTATTCCTAAGCTCATCATTTGGTAAAACAATTTAAGCTTATGCATACTATATATCTATATATGTATAAATTAAGCACTTCGATGCAAAGTATCAGTGAAGAAGCACAGATGAATACTTCAAGCTAGCATTTGGAGCTGCGTTTTCAGTACTATTTGTCTCACAATCAGCAAAATGAGTAAAAAATATTGCACTAATCTGCTAATCTATGTTCATCAAAGCTAATAAAAGAATTAAGTTCATCACGGCAAGGAACAAAACCAAGCCATAAGATTTAGTAATTGGTCTCACAATCAGCAAAATGAGTCAAAAATCTTGCACTAATCTGCTAATCTATACTCATCATCAAGGCTAATAAAAGAATAAGTTTGTCACACTGAGGAACAAAACCAAGCCATAAGATGGAGTGATTGGTCTCGCAATCAGCAGAATGAGTCAAAAATCTTGCACTAATATGCTAATCTATGCTCATCAAAGCTAATAAAAGAATTAAGTTCACCACGGTGAGGAACAAAACCAAGCCATAAGACTCAGTAATTGGTCTCACAGTCAGCAAAATGAGTCAAAAGTCTTGCAACAATCTGCTAATCTATTGCCTCCAAGAAGGATTTTGGTTTAGGTGATAGAACACATTACCTTCCTTGCTCGAACCTTGTTGACAGAGTACTCTAACTGTTCTTCGAGTTGATTCACTTCATTCAAAGTCAACGAAGCCAAGTCTTCCCCGGTGAACTGCCTCATGCTTGCCTGGAGCTTATCGTTCTCGTCTCTCATCCTCGATATCTCACAAATGATTTGCTTAAGTGGAAACATAGAATGAAGTATGAAAGCTGAAGCAACTGATCGCCAATCAGGTGGGGTGGAAGTCATACCTGCTGACTGTTGATCTCCTCAAAATGAGTGTTGGTGACTCTCTGATACCGTTCAATGAGTTGTCGCATGCTGCAAATTGAATTGTTTAGGAGCTAATTATGCATCAGAGTAAGATGCTAATATGTGAAATATATATATATATAGCTTTTCCCTATACACTTATCAATAAATTTTATGTTTGAGTGTGTGTAGTGGAGATGACTATTCAGATCTGTCATCCTTCTGTTCATTTAGGGTTATTTGAGACAAAAAGCCCAGAGATCTTTTGCTAAACAGTTCATTTCAATTTTGGTGAAAGGAGATTAGAATAGAAACTCAGAAAACAAAGCCAAGAAAGAAAGTACAAAAGGTAATTTCTGATAGTAATCGATTCATGATGCCAAAGGAAACTTGTCATCCAAAATTTAAGCTAAAACCAAAGGAAACAATGTTGTTATTGCTGTGTGAATCAAATGAAGATTGATGATCATATCAGATGACTTTTCTCCTGTACTGTTCATGCAAACTTCACCTTAACATAGAGCATATTCACTCCATGTTTGTGTTTGTACATCAAAATGATGAGGCAGCGGGCATAAGGCATAGAAAGAGTGTGATTCAAGGAGACAAAGAGAAGAGAAAGCTTATAAGGTCTCGAGTGTGCAGTAAAAGAAACACAAGAAACTAAGATAAGAATGTGTATAATTCTCTTCCTCAAATTTGTTGTTGAAAATTAAGGGCATATTTTTTGCATACAGGCGAAAGAAAGATGATAGATACATTTCTCATAGTCAGAAGAATTGATGCGATCATTACAGAAGAATTAATGCAAATGCTATGTATTAGACGGTATCGGTATCATATGAGAATCTTTTTCCATCGTTATTTTTTCTCAGTATATCCAAAAAAATGAGAGTATAATTCAATTTGGAAAGCAAGACTAGTGCCAATATATCTCATTCAAAACCACCCATGAGAAGATCAAGACAAGCCTCTGATCATACCATACCAATAAAGCCATGAAAAGCTCACCTCTAGCAGTTGGAAGCAATCAATGGGGAAAGACAGAAAAGAAATCAATATATATTGATCATCTACTTTGCAACAACAAAAAAATTATGATAGAAATTAAGATATAGGGTAGTCCAAGAAGATGATTTCCAAGATAAAGAAAATGAAGGTTGCTGAACATAAGACATAATAACCTTAATGTGGCAGAGAAGAAACAGAAACAAAACCAAAGTATGATTTGCCAGTTGATAATAACTAAATGCCAAAGGAAATGAACTGCAACAAATACATGGGAAAGACATTTAGTATGATCTCAAGCTCAGACTAAAAGTTATATACTACTCTTCTGTTCCTTCTCTTTGGTTTGTCCCTTAGAAGCTATCATACTATTACTACATCTCAAGAAGAGAATTCAAGAGAGAAGAAAAAAGATGATTCGTGAGAGTAAAAGAGCTTTCATATACATATATACCTCAAATGTGGACTGCAGTATTCAAACAGCTTGCCGGTGCTGGAGAAGATGATGACTCCAACCTGTGCATCGCATAGTATAGCAAGCTCGTTTGCCTTCTTCAGGAGCCCTCCTCGCCGCTTGGAGAAGGTGACTTGGCGGTTTGTTGGGTTCTCGATCCTCTTGATCTCTATCTTTCCGCGACCCATGGAAGCTAATTTTGCTGAATCCTCTCTTCTTCTGAAAGAAAAAAGAAACAGGAAACGAGTGCAGTCATCCTTCTTTGCCAGCTGAAAATTTGCAGGTTTAAGGTTGCAGAAACCAACTACAAGAGATTAAATAGAAAAGAAAGGTTCAAACTAGAAAACAAGCTGAAGTTGGATCTCGTTATGCTGTCATCGAAAGTAGAAATTTTCGTTTGAAGCATCAAATGATACTTCTTTTTTCTTCTTCTTGAGATCAAGGTGATGCAAGAAGGTCTCCACAGAAAAAGAGGTGAGAAGAAGAGGAAGGAGTATAAAGAGAGAGAGAGAGAGGCAGAAAAAAGATGGGTTTTTTGAGTTTACCTGCTGAGAGACTTGCTTGTAGACTGAGATGTAGGGAGAGAATTATATAGGTGTAGCCTCTACAGGCCTTTGGTGTAGGGAGAGAATAAACCTCACATCCTCCTAAATATGAATCCTTTTTACGACCAGCTAATTACTTCCTCCTTTGAGTTTTGCTGTTAATGTACATCTTACCAGCGCATGTTACATGAAACTTGCTTTGTGATCACTCATCTTCCTTCTCTTTTACCATCACCAAGGTCATATCTGCATCCACAGTCATGTGATTGAGTTCAAACACATTTCCATCATTGCCATCTTGGAGAATTAGCAGGAGAAGAAGACTCATGTGTGCTAGGGTTCGCAGTAATTCCCTGAGAACTCCATGTCCTGGTTGCATGGCCATCAAAGTGGAGCATGAAGAGAACGTTGTTGTGGACTGTTAACTGCCTCTGACCTGGTGGCCCTTCCCCTTCTTGGTATTCTTCCCTTGTATGTGAACATGCAATGCTTAGGAAACTAGGGTTTTGCCTCAAGGGGAAGGATGTGGAATTAGACAGCTGAAACCTCGACTCAGATAGGAAACAGACAGACAGTCACAATTCCTCATTAATATATACTGTGTGCACATGGGTGGTGTTGGTCTAATGCCTTTTGCCCACTCGAGCACTTTCCTTCTTCAGGACCGAAGACTTTGTTGTCAGAAAGTTTCAAGGTTTCACACATCACACTCCTCCTCCTCCTCCTCATCATCATCATCATCGTCACCACCTCCGATGACCTCTCCCCCAAAACGCCATGCAATGTGCATAGTATTTGATTGTGTATGATCCATTTCTCAGAAGCTGAATTTTGTATTTCATTCTTACAGTCTCGGAAGATAAATATAGAGAATCAAGGGATGCCTTTCCTTAGCAAAGTACTCGACCGGATGATGATCATTAATAGCATTGTTATGGATAACAACTAGCACTTGTCTCAGCTAATGAGTAAATCAACTTAATGTTGGTTGGTTGACATCTGATGGTTTTAGTGAGAGTGGTACTTCTAGATAAAGATTTGTAATCCCTTCAAAAATGTTGTTGATCCCTTTACTTGGTTGGAGGATGAACACATCCTCCGAGTGTTACTTGGCTGAGAGCTAAATGTGAGGATTAATGTCTCGACTAATTAGTGATCCATCTTAATGTTGGTTGTTTAATTCTGTGCAGCTACTTTGTTCTCGACATCTGGTAATGTGATTGCGCATGATAATTATAGATGGATTTGAAGATTCATTCCTCCAAAATTACCTGAAGACTTCCACTCAGAGATGTATTGAGGTGCAAATTTGAGATTTTGCTGTTGAACATAACAGGAGCAAAAAAAATTTGGAGGGGATAGTTTGTGTGCCAATTTTGAGCACTGTTTTCTTCTAATCATAAATATCTGAACAATATCATTTCTGTAGATTTCAATCTGCTTTGCTTGTAGGGTTGGTGAGTGATTTATATTTCCAGGGTATGTATATGAAATATATTTATATATATGTATATTCATCAATAGTTTCTGAAGCATCCCAAAAGTATTGCACATTGAACAGAAGTAATATTACTTGGGTAACTCAATTGGACTGTTCTTTTGGTTCAGCTTATATACTTTTTTTTATTTTTGGGCAGCAAAATTTCACTGATCATGTTATTACTTGTTCAGTGTACTTGTCATGCAGATAGATGATCACAGGCCGGCAGGGATAAGCAATCCTCATCATATTTTGCTTCATTTAGCAATTCACATGCAATTGAGGTTTGGCTTGTGATCTGCTTCAGATTTCTCAAAGTTGTACTTTGCCCATAGATTTCTGCAACCCAACTCAGAAGGCAAAAAGGCACATAATTAGTGGTTTCATCTGATCAAACTTCCACAGATAACTGTGTGAGTCTGTGTGTAAACCATAATGAGTTGTGTTGCTCATTTCAAGAATGTAAATGACTTGGAATAAGCATTGTTATGGAGGCAAACAACAATTCGATCAAAGACCCACAAAAAGAAAGGAAGAGAAATCTGTGATTAGTGTTTGACACTTACTTGACAGCAAAGGTCTAAGCTTGTTCCGTAATCTTCAGTGATGACAAAAGGAAATTGATGGAAAGATGTGTAATCATAAGACCCACAAAAAGAAAGGAAGAGAAATCTGTGATTAGTGTTTGACACTTACTTGACAGCAAAGGTCTAAGCTTGTTCCGTAATCTTCAGTGATGACAAAAGGAAATTGATGGAAAGATGTGTTTGCAGGTTGCTTGAGCGAGGAAGCATCTGATCACCGGTTGTTTGATCATCTTTGTCAGCCTCTCTTTACATGTCATGAGTCATCCATCTGTAGGCGTCAAAGAACATGATTAGCTTCCTGTAAAGGAAACCTATTGTTAGGGTTTTCTGTCATCCACCAATCCCTCCCCTCCTCCTCCTCCTTCATTCCCTTTCTCGGGCGCCATAATATCAATCTCTGCAACTCTACTTTCCAGTAATGGCTGCCCGAACAACTACTACTCGCCATTCATTGAACCACGCAATCACTACTGCATGAGTCCTCTCTCCAGAACTCAACCACCACCACCACCACCTTTTTTGGTCTTTGCAACATGTCTTGATGTCGTCGGTGATCTGTGATCAGATCACTGGCGAAATCAATACTCTATGCAGACTCGGTTAAGGCAATTGAAGCATTAGAAGAAACAAAGGAGCTGATTCCATTGCACACTCATCTACTGCTACTACAGCTTAATTATATTGTATTATACATGATATCTCTAACACTGCATAATGTTTATTGCTTGTAATTTATGTCGAACTGAGATCAAATTAGGAAAGAATCAAAAAGGCTAAAACACTTTTGTAATCTACTAAGAAGATAGTACAGTAACAAATTCTATGTTTCCTCCTATGTGATTGATCCTGTGACCTTTCTGATGCCAAACTAGTAGTAATAAGTTTTCAGAAAAATAATGGAACTAGATGTTAGAGATTTGACTCCTACACAAGCAAAATATAAGCTAAAAATCGGCCTGGTGAAGAGGAAAAAGGATCAATTAGAAAACTTGGTAGTACAAGCAGAAGATTTTGATTTGTCTCCAAGTGCATTTATGATTTGTCTAGAATTTGGCACAAATAAAACCCAGAATGTATGTAATCGTAGAAAGTTACTTTTGAAATTTTGATATGAGAAATCTCAAGGGATGATGTTCGGAAATCATTGCGTGGTAGTATATATCAAGCATCAAGCTTCAGACATTCGAGAATATCATGAATAACAGAGAGGCACTGCTACCGACTACAGTTTGCTGGTCGGGATGATGACAGCTGAATTCCTCGATTTCTTCTCCACGACCCTTGATAACTTTCTTACTTCTTCCTTGGCAATGTACCTAGGGCGGCTCAACCAAAGTCCTCCATCGACAACCATCGTAGTCCCATTCACATATTTGCCTTCAAAATGTAGTGAACAAGGTCGCATGTAAAATTTTGCATATATATGAAAAAGTAGCAGGTCTGTAGATGGAAAAAAATTTACAAGATTTTTGAACAGCATTAGACGAATTGTAGAATCAAGGATAAAGAGAAGTGCTAGAAAGGGGAAGCTTTTACATATCGATCTGGCACACACAGCCAAGCAGTAAACAGACTGAATGTTGATTCCCATAGTACTACAACATTGATGTTACTTAGAGGGGTCTAAACGTAGAATATAAAAAAAATACTTTGCTCGTAAAAGCATGATATGATGGAATAAGGAAGATGACAATATCAAAAAGGCTTTTTAATTGAACATTTTGATTCTTGTGAACTATCAGTTAACAACAATTATTTACTTTGATGGTACATGACATCAATACCAATTTTTAGCCATCCTAGGATGAAAATAACCTATCATTAAACTATATATATTGTCCTATATGCATCATACTTTTACAACACGCTAAGATAATATGTGCAGGAATTATGAAGATAATTGTTTGATAAAAAATGATTTGACTTTCATATATACTGCTAAAGATATGAAGGCCACTGAGACTTTCAAATCCTTGTCAATAACCAGCTCAGCTACCATAAACAAAATCGGTTGTACATTTCTAGAAGAGGTTTGCTTAAACAAGGCAATATAATATGTAAAGCACCAACATTTTATCAATTAATGATCAAACCTTCACAGATCCAAAAGTAACCAAAAGACAAATCACTAACGCACTTTTCCCAAATATCTTCTAACCTTATCCACAAAGAGTTTCAGATGATTTTTGGTCAATATGGATGCATGACTTTCATGCACCCCAGATATAAAAGAAATTAAACATCATAGAGCAGCAGTACATGAGGCATTCCACACAAGGGACAGATGGCTAGCTAGCTATCCTGAATGCTAGGAGAAAATAAGGAACGATTGTACATTCTTTCTGGGATTGGGTATAGCACCTATATTGTAAAAACACATCTCCATGTACTGAGCAAACAATGTTAGCTTGCAAGAAGGGTGCAGGACTGATTTTGAAACTGAATCATGCCTTTTCATGAAGCTATTACCCAAGCATTCTAAGAAAAGGCAGTCACGGAGAATATGGTTCATACTATGGTGGAGTAAGAGCAGACAGGATAAATATCTTTCTTGTTCACCTGTAGCATTATGCTGATTGAGGACAAATTTGGATGCAGGTCAGATGGGATAGGTGACAGCATACACAGGCTGGTTGATGGCATGCTAGGGGTGCGATGCATATATTTGGTCTGGTTAAAACATCATCCAGAAAATGAAACGACAGTTCCACAATAACATATATAAAGCACCTTCAATGCTATATGTCTTTATAACAAATCAAGTGAAGTATACTATGGCACAAAGTTTAGATGTTAATGATTTGGAAAAACTGTATGGCATTCTAGCAATATTATAGTGTAGATTTGTTCAAAGCCACAGATCATTTGCTCAATGTAAAAAAATTAAATATGTCAACTAACTTAGTTGGTAAAGACTTTGGCAGTATATCGTAAGATCCTGCGCTCGAATCCTGCCTTTGCCACTTACCCTTTGCACAGAAAAAAAAAAGGGGGGGGGGTCAAAAGGCTAAACCACCAAAAAAACAGATGACCCATTCGCACAAGTCTTTTGCCAGTGTCAGTGGATACAGAGTCCAGCATTCTGCAGCACTGATGTTGTCATTGTCCTATGGTAAACAAAGTTGCTGTTTCTTCCTAATACCAGAAGTTTTAGTGACTTGGATCATGTATAGGTGTACGGAGAGATATAATGGATGATACTTGAACCACCCAGTAAGATCGACTACTAAAATGACTGACACATGTATAAATTTGCAAAAGCAAAGTGATGTAGGGAAACTATAGGACAAGAGAAAAGAATGAAGAGAGAGAGAATGAAAACTCCTTCAGCCAAACATAAGCATTCCAAGTATTTGTTCTTCCAAAGGTTAGAACATCAAAGAATCAGGACTCATACTACTTCACAATGTCAGTTCTAACACCTCAGTAACTACTCCAAAATTACCTAGATAATCTCTAGTTATACACATGGTACTATGATAAAAGAAAAGTTATACCTCTGGCTACCACCAATAATCATGACTTCTTTCACATAGCTGTCAATTATGACACATATATTTTAGTCATCAAACACTATATCCTCTAATATTACGCATGGCTTCTCAATCGCTAGGCAATTGGGCAGGGGAAAGGAGTGAGAGTGCTGCACATGACTGGGAGCCCCCTTTGTCTTCGGCCGCACAATTCCATTATACATAATAAAGATATTTGCCATAAAGAAATTCATTATAATGAGCATAGAACCATCCCTACCACACAAAACTATCTTTCATGTCCTCAAAGATAAGAATAACAGAAGGGTAATAAGAATAAAAAAATACAATCAACAACAAAAAAAATGACAAACCTGCATCAGAAGCCAAATATAGGGCAGCCATCGCAATATCCCATCTCTGCCCCAGCTTATACAGAGGCCCAAGTTCACTATAATTGTTCTGCATTTCTTCTGGTGCAAGTTTCCTCATTCCAGGAGTGTCTCCTATTGGTCCTGGTGCAATGCCGTTGACCCTTATACTGTAATCAGTTCCCCATTCTAGGGCTAATGACCTTGTGATACTGTCAACTGCCGCCTATTGATAAAGGGCACAAGTCACAGAGAATGTATGAAAATACACCAAAATGTAGAAACTTGTTAACAATACCTTGGCTGCAGATACATGAATCTGGTACCAAGAAGCCGTGTAGTGCAAAGTTGCACTAATATTCAGAATAATGCCACCTGCAGATGGACCCTTTCCAGGTCCTCCCTTTTTTAGATACTTCAGAGCTTCATGGCACATAGTGAATGTCCCAACAGAATCAATGTCCATAACTGGGAAAAGTCAAATTACAGTACAACCATAAATTAGTATTTACCAAATCTAGCAGCCTTATCAGCAAGAAATTCATGTGTAAAACAATCACAAAACTGTAATCTGTTTTTCATTATCAAATGAGAGATAATCATCATCTTCGCATCATGTCCAACAAGAAATTCAATTTTGATTTTAGCAGATTTGTGAACAATGATGGAACTAGAAACAACAAAACTGTTTTCATTGTTCAAAAGACACTCTCTGCCAACAATTCCACCAAGAATTTGACTTGAATGCACACATGTTAATGGTGAAAGTTGCTATTGATCACATCTATTGTGTATTGCACCGAAAATGCCAAAGAAAATAGCTACCTGTCCGAAAACCATTAGGTGACAAATCCTCTGGTGACGCAAGAAAATTCCCTGCTGCCCCATTGACAAGAATATCAAGCTTCCCAAAATGCTTAAACGTTTCTTCCACCACCCTGGCGGCATCTTCCTGCTTACGAACATCCCCCTCAACGCCAATCGCCTGCAATCATATCAAGCTTATATAGCTCAGTATATTGCAGATGATGACATATCTAGACCCAACAAAATAGATCAGTGGTGCTTGATCTGTAGCTGTCCTGTAGTCCGAAGTCTGAAGCATAATCAAAAGAAAGGCGGGCCAAACTGGCCTTCCATTTCCTCAAGAAAAGCAGCATACAGGCAACGCTCGTCTCAAAAATTAGACAAAATAATCCCAAGACGCAAGCAACGACTGCATCAGTGCGAAACCCTCTAGGGAATCTCCCCAATTTTCACAAAGACGGAATCTTTGATACAGGAATAGATAAAATAGGAGCAAAATGGCAGAACAGACCACGCGATCGATGACAGAAAAAGAGCTTCAGAAACTACGAAAGCTAGACGTTTCAACAAACGATTAGGAATAGACAAACAATCCAAAGAAAAGATTAAATCTTTCGGATGAGCGCAGGGGGGTTCACCCGAATCCCCTCGGACCGGAGGGCGGCGACGGCCGCGTCGACGACCTGGCGGCGGCGGCCCATGATGGCGACGGCGGCGCCATGCCTGCCGAACTGCGTGGAAATCTCGAAGCCGATCCCGGAGCCGCCTCCCGTAATGAGAGCCACCTTCCCGTTTAGGACATCAGCCTTGAAAGGAGACTCCATCGCTGCTCTCTTCCCCTGTCTGTGTCAGTTTGAGCTTTGCAGATTGTCAATAGGACCTTGATTTCATCGTCGTGTGGTGGAGAATGGTCAAGAAAAGGGATCCCGATCACGTGACCGATACAAATCTGGCCAATTAACATGTCTCAACGACGGCCGCACATAATCTTAGACTAATATGTTTAATAAGCTTCCCTCATTTATAATCTCACAAATATTTAAATATTTTAAATAATAATAATAATAATAATAATGTCAGACCACATCATGAAGACCAGTAAAAGTGTGATTCATTAAAAGTAATCCACACCATTAGGGATAAATTAATATGATATCTTCCCAGGCAATAATAATTATTTAGCCTATATCGATCCGATCAGGGTAAAATTTATAAGGCAATTTTGACAGAATACTGTGAGCTACTCGAAGTCACCCTAAACGAAATGAATAATTAGCTCGATCCTCCTACTTCACAGTCTGTGAACGGGAGAGATGAAATCCATCACATCTGGAATCCATGAGAAACTAGTAATCTCTGGTTTATACTCAGGTGAAGACACAAGAGGAGCTTTTCATCTTGGAACAGAACACAGTTTATTGCTGCTTCAGCAACGAGCAAACTTCCACTGAGGTCTACTAACAACGATCTTAGCAACCACTTGGACAATTGACGCATTAGAAAGAGTACATGCCACTCGACTGGACATTCCTCTTAACATCCAAAACATATGTTAGCTTTAGCTTACTCACCATCTGGAACCTGCTGTTGTTGTTGTGCCGATTGCTGCTGCGCTGGAGGCTGCTGCCACATGTAAGCCACGGAATGAGGCTGCTGAAAAGGATACATGGTTGCAGCAGCCGCTCGATCTACAGGCTTTCCCATCATCATCGCAGGGCCTGGCACCTGCGAGGGTGCTGGCACATAGTAATAAGGAATTGAATCAGAAGGAGCGCCTACAGCAGGAAACGCAGCTCTTGCAATCCCGATACCATCGTCCTTCAACTCATCCCTGGGAACTATATCAACCAAGAAGTCGAATATGTCAGTTCTGGTAACAGCAGCAGCAATGTCTTAGCCTATATCGATCGATCAGGGTAAAATTTATAAGGCAATTTTGACAGAATACTGTGAGCTACTCGAAGTCACCCTAAACGAAATGAATAATTAGCTCGATCCTCCTACTTCACAGTCTGTGAACGGGAGAGATGAAATCCATCACATCTGGAATCCATGAGAAACTAGTAATCTCTGGTTATACTCAGGTGAAGACACAAGAGGAGCTTTTCATCTTGGAACAGAACACAGTTTATTGCTGCTTCAGCAACGAGCAAACTTCCACTGAGGTCTACTAACAACGATCTTAGCAACCACTTGGACAATTGACGCATTAGAAAGAGTACATGCACTCGACTGGACATTCCTCTTAACATCCAAAACATATGTTCTTCTGTAGTGTTCTCCTCTTATTTTCTTCAGTATGGATCCATGACCTGAGCGTCAGTTCCAGTATAAATATTTCACATGCCTTGGCAAAGACCACAGGGACCTCAGCTGAGATCATACGAACATCCCCATCAGCCTTCATGATCTTTTTTATCCGGGCAAGGGGTAGGCTGTGGTTCTTGAAATCCATAGTTTGTTCTATGTCCAACATCTGGTTGGCCCAGAAGGCTTGGAGCTGTTGGTGGTGGAGCTGTTGGACCTGCTGATAGGCAAGCTGGTGCTGGCTTGCAAGATTGGCTGGGTTAGTAGGATATGCTGAGGTCATTTGTGTTGGGGGAGGTATAGCACCTGTCACTGCTGGATCTCCAGTAACCATCGCAGCTCGTTGATACGTTGGTGCAGCATATGCTGTTTCGGCAGCACCAGAAACAACTCCAATTACAGGGCGAGATGGTTGTGTTGACGGTTCCATGATCACAGCACTCTTCACTTTCCACTACAGTACTGCACCAAACATGACTGGGAAAGAGATACGTAGATGATATATATTAATTAATGACCGATAGCCAATAGTTGAAGCATCTCCTATCAAATCCTGCAGACAATCAAACAAGAGTAAAGTAAACAAAACAAATCTTCTACAGTATGATTTTTTTTTGAAATAAGTTCCAGTTTATGATACTGCATGACTTAGAACTCAGAATAGTATATAAAAGCTATGATGTCTGTAGCATGGATCCTAATTCACCATCGAGCTCAATGGTTATATACATTTCGTCCTACGTTACTCCTGCTTATCTTCCTCAGTTTGGTTGTGCAGACACAAAAGCCACCCAGGTAGGGGATTTCAGAACATGCATCTGCAGTTACATACTTCTATCAGAAAGTTCACTGTTAACTAATTCAGCTCGAGCTGGCTTTGTTGCCTAATTCAGCACTGTAAACTAATCCACAATTACATTCACCATCGAGCTGGCTTTGTTGCCTTATTCAGCTCTGCTTTTTCTGATAGGAATGTCTACAAAGTTCATATAAATGTTCACCGTTAACTAAGAGTTCAAGACAATAGTAGAATTCATTATTTCCTAAACCACCAATACTGCTGTCCCTGTTTTGTCTAACATAAGAAGAATCCTAGCAAAAGCACTTGAAGAAGCATCCTCAGTGATAAGAAGAACATCAGTGGAGTTGATGCAATTTCTATCTTTCATGATTTTAGGCAGGTTTCTTGTCACTAAACAACTTCATCAAACAAAATTGAACATATGACATGAGACTGCAGCCTCCGTTTGTGATAAACAAGCAGTATAACTTCTTTTACCCCTACAATGTGGTCGTTTATCTACTTTACTGACCAGATTTTTGGAGTCAATTTTTAAGTTAGTTAAATCAAGAATGGCAATCATGTAACAATGCTGGAACCTATCCAACAATCCAAAAAAAATATCTACACAATTTCTTGTGTGTTTTGACTTAATTAAAGGAAAATTTGAAAATTCAGAGCCCACTACAGCAAAAACATAAAGGACTCACTCCTAATACCAGTGCACATATTTTATGGTGCTTAAAATTAACTCCAGAATTTTATGTAAACTATAAATATGAATAAAATAATATTTCAAAGAAGAACAAATTATAATTTCATGCAAGTCTTAAAGTTACAAGTCATTTTGTAGTTTCTTAACTCAATAAGAAACTTGGAAGTTTGAAGATTATATTGTCTTGTCCTTGTGATATGATGAATAAATTATCAGATTATGCTGGCACAAAAATAGTATGTTTTTGAGATTTAATCCTCATTGAAGACTACAATAAGGCATTTCATAATCCTGATTTGTGGTATTCAAACCCATGACAACTCAGTTAAAACCACAGCCAACGCGAGTTCCCCTCCCATCCACACCCAAAAAATGTTCAAACAAATTCCCAAATCACAAAGGTCTGGAAGTCATCAGCATCAAGATGAACATTTCTGCTTTGCATTAAAATAGGTAGACTCTACCCTATGGGTCAAGCTTTTCCTTCTTGATTAGAAATCTCCTGCAGTGGCAGGATTAGAAATGTATAGTAGCCCATGTAGGATCTTTGAAATCCACTTCCTCATTTCCTTCTTCTCAAGCTATGAAGGGCAATTGACAGATGCTGAGGCTTGCTGCTTATCAATGTAAGACATGAGACAGATGCATCAGACATGTATATAAGCATATCCAATGTGCATCTGTGCAGGATACATGTCCAATACAAACAAGCTCCCAAATTCCATGTCCATGCTCCATGGGCTTAACCATGTAGTCTTTAAATTATAATTTGTATGTCAGATGATGTTATGATTTCCAGCTTGCTATCTTGGTGATTAAAGAGGATGTCCACCTCAATGTTCCTCCACTTGGTTTCACCAATACTACAATAATATCTACCCACCCCCTGGTTGGGAGAAAGAAAAGAATGGGCACACACACAAACAGATAAAAAGGTAGGTAGAGAAACCAGCCCTCTACTTGTGGCCACTGAGTAACCTTATGATATTTTAAATTATAGGTAAGTTATGCATGCTGCAGAAAAGGAAGCTTGAATACCTTTCATGAAGACATGAACATAAGGTTTTTCCCTTTCTTGTGGTAGAAGAGACTACGGAACAAGGAACATGTGAAAATGCATCAGGACTACAAGCAAAAAAAACTCCATGCTGCAGAAATTAGAAAACTTGAGGGTACTAACATCTGAACAGTCAATTACACCAGCAATATTGTATTCCCACCCTCAAAACAAAGGAAATTGTCAACATTTCAGCTACTAAGTTCAATTAACCAAAAGCTCCTGCCACTCAAATCAAAAATATTATATCATAGGTTCAAACAATATATATAGGTAATGAACTTTTTGGTGCAAAGAGAAACAAAAGTAAATAAACTTTCCAACACAGAGAATCATATTGAAACCGAAAAACAGAAAGCCCAAGAGAAGAATTTAGATTCTCCATGGAGAAATTCTAGTGTGTCAAGAAACTCTCGGAGATATAACAGTCGGACCACATTGTAATCCTTATGAATCATTACTGAAGCAATGTTATTGAGAGGATAGAACAACTGTCTCTGTTCAGGTAAACATGAGCTTCTATAGATCATTTTTTTTCCCTCTCTCAGTTCTCTCTTTCCATACCTATGATATACTTAAATGCCAAACTAACTTTAAAGCAGTGTTTACTATGAAACAGGCTACTCATATCTCTATTGCACAAAAAGGACCACATATGCTACAAAACTTGCATATAAATCCTCTGTTTTCTTTTTCTTGTTTGTGTGTGTGATTCTCCTGCCAGAGAGGACCTGAATCCTACCATTCTACAGGAAAGAGATCCAGGAGCTAAGAACAGGGCCACCAATTACTTAGCAGAAGTTTGCAGCCATTATTAAGGAATCAGGAGAGACTGCATAGCAATGAATTTCTCCATAATCGCTCTAAAGAGAGAGGCCTAAGTGACACAATCTTTTTTCGTAATTATCTGAATAATGAAACCTGACTTCATTGTTTTGAATATCAAAGCGTCAAAGTGATCCCTTGAAAGATTCTCAGAGGTGACAAATTTACATTCAACATTCTTTCCAAAGCTCCAATGTTTTATAGATGAGTCCCAAAACTAGCCTGCACCTTCAAACTGTAAAGAACATGGTTACAAAGCTAAGTTCATCACTCTTTTTATTAAGCTGAATGTATGTTTCACAAGCTTTTTTTTTTTTCTTTTTGCATAAATTGACGGCTCCCAACTGCTCCAACGGAGGCATTTAACAGTTCTTCGAAATCAAAGCTAACAAATTTTCTCAAAACTGAGGCTCAGAAAAGTTCATGATAAAGCAGAAATTATGAACAAAACTACCAACGGATTGGTATCCAAAAGGAGAAAAAGATCTGCTTTATCGATTAACACATGAAATGAATTCGAAGACGAATGAAACAATAACGAGATTCACTCCTCACCCGCGAAGTCGTACTCAACGGGTTACCCACGAAGGCTCCGTCGTTCCCTGCAAACCGAACGTAACGAAGTCACTAACTTCGTGCATTGAAACTATTTAACCTTGTCCAAACGAGGAGTCGATTGAATTCTAGAACAATGAACTGCGAACTGAAATCACTACGTTCGACTCAAACCGTACGAATTCGTGACACAAAGAAAATCTGAGGCACGGAGATCGAACAGACAAAGAAACAAAGATACAGAACCCTAAATTGAACAAAGATGATCCAATTTCTCCTTTCTTTCACCAACCTGGAAGAAGGCAGAGGTAGCGTCCGAGTTGACCTTGGAAACCCTAGAGAGAGCGACCGGCGAAAAAGAACTCTATAGAGAGAGAGAGAGAACGCGCGTCAATCAGAAGTGACGACCCACGTTTCGACCGGAACCAATTTAGTTACACGTGGGGACATGGTATTGGTTGGGTGGTCAAGAGAGGTGGTGTCGGCGGTCGACTTTTATTGTGTCTGGTCTCTCATCGACCGAAAACGACGGGTTCGAGGTCAGATGGCAGTTGGGGTAATTATAGTGCTGTGTGGGCGTTGATTGAGACGACTTGGTCGTCCTCTTGTCGTCAACGCTCTCCACGTTGGAAAGACCATTACAACGCCAAGTTGTCATTTCGTTTTCTGCTGACACGTGTTCAAGGTGTTTCAATTACTCCGTTATTTTTCTCACCGATGTCTTTTTTGTTTAATCCTCAAAATACCTCTTTATGATACATAAAAAAAATCTCATGATTTGTATTTTTCAGTTCATTAAATGAGTCAATTCATTACCATGTCAGTTACAAGATTTTTAAATATGATTATACTATTTTTACTATCTTAAAAAAATACTATAATCTTGTTCATTATAAATGATATAATTTTTTATATAATTTTTCAAAAAAAATCTAATTTTAAGAAATTTTAATAGAGCATTCTATTTTCAAAAATTCATATACCCTTGACCCTAGTCGCCTATGTATCCATGTACATAACGTTCTTTGTTGATAATAATATATATGGATATTTTAGTTAGACATTATATATTTGTTACACAACAATCCCTTAAAGAAAAGACGAAGTAAAGGGGACGAGTAGGAGAAATAAAAGTTTAGGCTCTAAAGGGATTTAATGTTATCTATATTTTATAAGAGATGCTTATTTATAAATCTGATAATATTAGAGCTGGTCAATAAGTACTTAGTGCTACAATTATTAGAGAAGAGGTCCCTCCACCCTGCACCTCGTCATTTTCATTGCCTCTATCGTTATTTTTGGCTAAAGGGGTTATGAGCAAGGATGATGAAGGCAAGAAGCACGATTGAGGATAATGAGGTGTAGAGACGATTTTTGATTATCCTTCTTCACCATTTTCAATCTTTCAATCTGGAAAGAAAATTTTAATGCCCTTTTTATGAATGATATCATAATTTTAGGATAAGATCAAGACATGTCATCGAAGAGGAGAGAGGAGAGAAGGGCATCGATACGAGATGAACTCATATGTGAATGTGACCAAGAAAATGAGAGGTGGTGAGTATAAGTTATTAGGGGGCTACGACAAAGTCAAAAGAAAAAAGGTAACGACCTATATTATGGAGGTAGGGGCAAAATCATCTTTTACAAAAGAAGAGACACTTTACGAGAATTTTTTAAAATGAGAGCGCTCACGAGAATTCATTAAAACCAAATATTTTTTCATAAATTATTTTAATTTTATTGCATATATTGTTATTAGATAAATAAGAATATGTATATGAGATTCAATCAAGATTGATAAATTAGCTTCTATTTGATTTTGAGTCAATTATAGTATCTTTACATAAGCTCATGGTGTCTCCGTTGATATGCTAAAAATATTATAATATTATTAAAATAGTATAATTGACAAATAAAAATAGAAAGGACAATAATTTTTTTCGTTTGTCCTATCAGAAATATTTAATAGAAAAATAAAAATGGGCATCAACTTGAAGCCAAACGAGAGACCTTTTTTTTAGAGAACTTGACCAAACTTCTTTATAATTTCCTACCTAAATGTGTTGGTATGCACACTTTTATGCTATACAATATTGGAGTTAAATTAGTAACTAATTGATTTAGAAGTGTACAAGAAATATCAAGCAATCATGCCACAAGAAAAAATGCATCTTATGATCAACTCATGTCAAAGAGTTGTTCATGTAACATATAAAGCATTTATAAGCTCACAACATGGACATAAGAACCATTTTTTTGAAGCTAGTTAACATAATTGCTCTTTCAGCACATATAATTCATTTAGTGCATTGAACTCAAAACAACACCAACCTATTTCATAAGGGTTACATTACACAATGCAAAAGCCTCAACTATTTCATGGTCTCACCATTTATTACAAATTTTTATTCAACATTTTATGCAAGAAGGCCTTACAAGAAAAGAAAAAAAAAAAAGGGTTCAACATCTTATTCATCTCAATGAAAATTTCAAGTTAGCTCCTAATTATGATTTTAATTGATTTAACCAAGGACTGATCATTATATGATTGAGAAGTAGAAAATTAAAATGTTACAAGAGATAGGAGGTTTAGGGTTTCTACATCGTTGAATCAGATCATACATCTTAACATTTATAAATTTAAATTTTCATATGATTTATTTTAGTTATTTTGTAAATATATCTTGTTTAATGGATTGATTCATTACGTAATTCTGGACCCAATAAGCTTTAAATTTTAGCTCAATTTGTTAGCTCTATATCTCTTGATTATGTGTCGAATTATATATATTGGCATTTGGATCTATGCAAAATCGTCTTTCGAATTACGATTAATTATATATTATCTTCTATAATTAGTTATTTCTAGTATCTTTGTCTTTATATTTTTACA